>JAVCKU010000161.1:6217533-6232742 GCA_032273985.1 Hypsolebias coamazonicus | reverse complement strand
TTTAGTAGATGATTAGTGTGTCACACTCAGTTTAAAACATTCATGCCCTGCAAAATTTGGGCTGATTTCTCCACAGTGTTCTAATTTTTAGAATTCCTGTTTTTGTGGGTTTCATGAGCTGGGAGCCCAAATTATGTAAAAATAAACAAATAAGTACTTGGAATCATTTAAATTGGGGGCCCTGAATCTATCATCCAATAAAGGTGAACTTTATGAATGGAATTATGGAAGTTACTTAACTTTTCCATGATACTGTATTCTAATTTTTTGGAAAGGGTCTGTAATTTTGTGACGTTATTCATACAAAGAGTTATGATTTATGACAAGAACGTAGAAGCTTGGTGTGTAAAGCGTAACTTACATCAAGTGGATTTTTCCTAAAGATTAGCCTCTGACAAAGTTCATACACGTTAACGTTACAAATGAGGAGGACATCAAAGGCTGCATTTATGCCCTGAGAAAAGATATAAGTATATACTGGTAGGTGATCAACAACATAGACTCTTTTCATAACGTTTTCCACATGAAAAAGCTACAACTGGTGGAATGTCTTCACAGGTAATTCAACTTTTAATACTGATGTAATTTTTCATTTTCTCTTATTAATAGAAAATAAGTGTAAATCATCAATTCTAAAAACAAAAAAAGAAAATTTAAAGAAAATTTCATACCAGAACGGTGATGCCTTGTTCTTTACAAAGCATTGCTAGAGCACACAATGCAAGGCTGACCACGACCCATTTTAAAGAGAAGCTGTCACTTCCTGACAAGACAGACACAAAACAGATTACTGTGCAGACAGTTTGAGGTGAAAGGGAAGAAGGTGAAATAGGTGCAAATACATACTTAGAGCTACTTGGACTTGATACGTACCTTTGTTAAAAGCTCTACAGTAAGTGAGGAAAGAGAACTGAAAGAACAGCGTGCACAGAAGGTCGGCTCGGCCCACAATTCCTGCCACCTTATGAAGGAGAAAATTTTAAAAAATGTCAGAGATTCAACAGTTTAAAACAAAAATTTAAAATTTAACTATCAAACAAACTTAAAATATCAGCATTTCTGTAGGTATTTTTGTCCATGAAATAAAGCTTTTTGTTATACATACATCATATTAGATTGTGAATCCAGTTACAACTGGAAGCTTAATAACAAAAGTAAAAAAAAAAAAAAAAAACTTGTTACCCACATGGCCTGGTAGTGTGTGTGCATACTGTCTACAGTGTGTGGGTACAGAATGGTTGGCATCCTGGGGTTGCCTGCTTTGATATTTACAGCAGGCCTAAGCTTACAGTCTGCTTCCCTCACGCCACCCCCACCCAGCTCTCATCCAGCCCTCACTCTGCATGATTAAAGAGAATGTAGAGGGAATTGCTGCCTTCCAGCCAAGCTTTACAGCAACAACACATATGCTGGCAGATCAATAAGCATCCAACACAGATAATAGTCAGGCCATGCTATGACATACACCTTGGCCCTGCACTACCAGCTGAGACGGGGCTTTGTTCTAGGTATGGAAGCACTGAATGTTTAGTATTAAAACCTCTGGACTGGAATGTCAAGATGCCATGGTGTTGCCATAAGGAATACATATTGGTAAGTAGATTTTTTTTTTTGATAATTTTTTTCCATTCAACTTTTATTTATACAGGTTAGTGTCATTGAGCCTCGTTGACTCATTTACAAGAGAGACCTGTTTTAAACAAAGAACATAGATGAGGTACAAACAACAATAGACAATCATATAAAAAGCATATAAAATGAAAAAATAAATGGAAGGAATAAAAAAAGAAAAGAAAGCAAGCTATATTGTAAAGCGATGTGAAATACTAAAAATAGGAACATGGCTGTGTTGGTTGAACTTAGCAACTGATTAAAATCCCTTAGAGAGGTCAAGGTCAAGAGCTTCAGATCTTTTGCAAGGTGTTCCAGGAAACAGGAGCGGAGTGGGAGAAGGTCCCTTTGCCAAGTTCGGTCTGCACTGAGGGTACACTAAGTAATTATGCCCAGAGAGTGCACGCTGTAGCTGCACTCACCTAGTGACATGTAGGAGGAGATGTATGAAGGCAACAGACCAAGAAGTGATTTAAAGATGAAAATGTACCAGTGAGAGAGTCTGTGTGAAGTTAATCATGACCAGTTAACCATTGAATACAGGGTGCAATGATGGGTATGGTAGTTACAGCCAGTAATGAATCTTAGCACACCATGATAGACAGTGTCCAACATCTGCAGGGTGCTTGTAGAACCATTCATGTAAATAATGTCATCATAGTCAACGGAGGGAAGGAACGTCACAGATACAAGGTGTTTCCTAGCATTCAGAGTTAGACAGGATCTGTTTTCTGAAAAAAAAAAAAAACAGTTTTACTTTCAATTTCTTTACCAAGTTTTCGACATGGGGCTTAAAAGAGAGATGTGAATCGGCAAGATACTTAAGTATTTATAAGAATCGACAAACTCCAATAGGGACGACATTTGAAGAAAAATAGAAGGGAGGACTGCTGGTACAGACTCCCTGTTTGAAAACAACATCCCTTTGCATTTATCAGAATTTAGCACAAGTGTGAGACGGAACAGAGCTGACTGGATGATGTCGAATGCAGTCTGTAAAAGCTGGAAAACCTTAGCAACTGTTCTAGTTCGACAATAAACTACTGTATCATCAGCATAGAAATGTAAGGATGCATCGCAGATGATCTGACTTACATTATCTATGTAGATTGTGAAGAGGATGTGTCCTAAGACTGAACCTTGAGGTACACCATTGTTAACAGTTAAAAAACTGGAAGAAATACCATTATGTTGAAAACATTACCTCTGATCTGAGAGATAGTTAGAGAATCAGCCAATGGTGTGATCTGAGAAACCAATTTCTGAGAGCTT
This sequence comes from Hypsolebias coamazonicus, assembly GCA_032273985.1. Lineage (NCBI taxonomy): Eukaryota > Metazoa > Chordata > Actinopteri > Cyprinodontiformes > Rivulidae > Hypsolebias > Hypsolebias coamazonicus. The sequence continues at coordinate 6,229,859 of JAVCKU010000161.1, read as the reverse complement.
ATGACATAAAATGTCATGAGCCACAATGTCAAAAGCTTTAGACAGGTTTAAGTGCAGCACAATCATTAGCATCCAATGCTTCAACAATATCATTGAAAACCTTCAGTAAATTAAAGCGGGGGAGTGGTGGCGCAGAGGTTAGAGATGGTGGGCCTGTGATTGGAAGATCGCCGGTTCAAGCCCAGGCACTGACAACATTAAAAAATGTGGGTGGAAAAGGTGAAACACCCACACCTGCCTCTACCCTCACTCGCCCCTCCCTGGGCCCCTGAGCAAGGCCCTTAACCCCCACCATCTGCTCCCTAAACAGGTCTCTCTTGAAAATGAGTTCTTGTGGCTAAAGGGTAAATGAATATCTTTTTGCAAATCTTCAGAATTATAGATCTGGTCAGCTGGTCTCGTAATGCAATTGATCAGATTTTATCAACGAGAAGAGAGCCCTCCTGCCCCAATGGAACACTTGCAGCCGGATCCACGAAAGATTCCTGGAGGAAGTGGAAGATCGTGTGTCTGTCTGGCCATGTTGTTGGTCAAGGACGCTGAAGATGTGTACATAATTGGATTTATGATAACAGGATTTTAGCTTTTTGGAATTGGTGGTAACCTGGAATATCAACAAATTTGGAAAACATCGTCAGCTGTTCTGGCCATTGTAAGGCTGCCCAGCCTGTGTGAAGGAATGTGTTGTGCAGTCAACACTCAGACTCAGACGCTGTGTGAGCTGAGCCATAAGCTGGATGTGATTCTTACTGAGAATCACAGGCTACTGGCGGCTCCTGAATCTCGCTGACGGGAACGAATAGATCTTGGATAAGTTGGAAGCTCGACTCGGCGTATGTGATCACAAATTTGGCTGTTTGGAGCGAGACTGCAAAAGGCAAATGGAAATTAAAGAGTCGGCCTGACCCAAAATAATTGTTGATAACTGAATCTGGCTCCCCCCGTGTTGGCCTTGGAAGGTTGACTGTCTCAAATTCTCCTGGATGTTGTGTGAACAAGACGTTCTGCTCCCCGCTCCCCTTCCCACTCCCTTCCCCAAGGACATGCACCTGTGTTAGAGCTCTACTGAGCCGGCTGATAAACACTGCACCATCACTTATCAGGACTATGGCTGGGGGCTGGGGGTGGGCTATCTAGGCAGCATTCACAGACAACTTCCCATCAAATTCACCGCCTTCGCTGGCCTCCCTCATTTTGTCCCCTCGGTGCAGCAACCTAGGTAGATGCGAAGGCGCCAGTGGCAGCGTCACTCACTTGGGCGGCCTATGCTGGGATCCCCACCCTCACCCACTCCACATGCACATGTCTTTATGTCACCAGTATATAGCTTTTTCTTGTGCTGAGGGTTTTTTGCAACCTCACATTGTGTCCTTGACGGGACATAGTGTGAGATATTTTTTATACCTCCTCTTTCCTCATGTTTTCCCTTTTTCTTATCTAAACAAAAAGGGCAGCGCTGCCCACGAGGCTGCAGCCTCAGGTACCTCCATCTACCCAAGTTGTTTTCTTTTAACAGCTGTACTGAAATGTAATTTTGTTGTGCTTCTGTGCAATGACAATAAAGGTTGATTCCGATTCTTATTTATACTCACAAAGAGTCAGTTCTACTAATGCTCATCTTTTAAACATGGGGTAGGAGTGATGACCTCTATAAGAGTTTATGAATTTTAACACTGATGTTACGTTAAGACAATCTCTCTTGCAAGAAAATGGGAATAAATAGTGTTTTATTTTAAATAAAGCTGATATTAGGAAAAATATTAAATACTCAATACTATAATGTTTTCCATGCATTTTAGTGAGCGTGTGTGTGTTTGTGTGTGTGTGTGTGTGTGTGTGTGTTTACCTGCACAGTGCCATTCTCATGTCCCAGGCCCACAGCAGACTGCTCCCTGCACAGACAGGTACTTCTGATCCTGGACGACATCTCCTCCGACTGGAACAGCACTGATCCCGTTCTGCCGTCGCGCACCTGACACAAACACACACAATGATTTTAACTACAAGCTATTAATCCCACACACCGGTGCCTGCTGTATCTGCACTTGAGCATGCACAAAAAAAAAAAAAAAAATTCCTATTTTTAAAGCAGCAAGATTTATTATTTTTCTACAGCTTACCTGCAGTCTGTTGCAATTGTCTGCAGCCGACACTATAATTTCCTCATCGTTGAAGAGGACGTCTGAATCTCTCTTCAGGCAGACGGCTGAAGACGTGTGGACCTTTTTGGTCTCCCATAACTAGAAAACAAGATAAAAACAAATGTGGGAAAAACCTGAACAATTAAAAAAAAGGGTAAAAACAACACTGAATCTCTCATTTATCACATGGTTGTTCTCCTAAATACTGTGTACTGCATTATATGTCCTAAATGGTAAAGAAATTGTAGGAAAGTTACAGTCCGTCACAGCACAGAATCCATCCATTCCAACATCTGGAATGACCAGCTCTTTTCCTTCAACAGGGTTAAATTCACTATCATTTTATATGGTTGATCTCCATATTATTTTAAATCACCTTCAACGCTCAGCTGGGATTCAGGGTTCTGTCCTTCTCACTTCTTGTTTAGCAGGCAGGCCTTTTTCTGTTAAAATGGTAATTTTTTTCTCCTTTGATTTACAGTGGTGTTCCTCAGGGATCCCGTTTAAGGCTAACTAACTTGCTGTACAGATGATATGCTACACTTTTAAGAAGCATAAAGAGTACACGATGAAGATGGGTCAAAATATAAATATATAAATCCTTAAGTAAAAAATTTAATTCACACAACTTTTATCCTCATACTGTTGGATAATGTGTCCATAACCTAAATATGTGCAAGCTAAATTTGTACATGGCTTCTGACCACCACAGGTGTTTATTTACCTACGGAAACTGCCGAAGTAAATGAAAGTGAGTCGATAACTGTGATGTGCATGAAAGAACCATGTGGACTCAAGAAGTCAGACAGTTTTGATGTTTTGGTTCATATTTGCACACTGATTTGTTGCGTGACGGTACACAGATACGTTTTTAAAACTTGAAACTTGGTGGATCTAACCAGTGTTTCTGGAAATTATGATAAATTAAATATAACAGACTATAGCTAGTCTTAAATTGGTCAATCATTAAAGCATCCACTCGGTTTTCAGAGGATTCAGCTCAATGTTATGTTTACATTGAATGCATACCCGCAATTTAGAATTGCACATCAATATACTGTAATTGGAAAAAGCGCTGGAATAAACTACTACCAAGTCCTCCATTTACTATAGAAAAAAAATATATATTTTTTATTTTATAGTTTGAAAAGAGTATCTTTAAGACCTACAAAATACAGCTCAAGTCATGTCTTCTTTATAGCTTTCATGTTTTTTCAATATTTTTTTTTTTTGTGTACTTGCAGTATGCCGGACTGACAAAGTTACCGGTAGTCTTTTTTTAGTGGATTTCAGACAAATTCTGTGCAACACTGTGGAAAGCATGGAGTGAATGTAATTCATGCCACAACAACAACAAAACAGGTAAATTAAAGTTGTTAGAAGTGATTACAAACAGCTGTAGTCATGGAAATTGTTAAATCACTGCGATAATAATAATAATAGCTTGTATTTAGGTAAAACCAATAACATAAACCACCTAAATCTAGACTGTGAATTATTATATGATCACTGCATTCATTCCCACACTATAAAGTTATTTCTTATTTGTCCCCATTATTTCTGAGTAATCCTCATTAAGCACTGAAAAGTAGCCTTTGGTAAATAAGAGAGTGCAATTAGTTAACGTGTGATGCTCAATAACGAGACGAATTTGATTTTTATTTTTAGAAGAGGTAATTAAGGTGTTCCTATGAGGCAGCAGCACTTACCCTGACAGTCTGGTCGTCTGAGCAGGAGAGCAACTGGGAGCCGTCGGTAGAAAACTGCACACGCTGAATCCAGCTCAGGTGGCCGCTGCAGTCTGCCTTTTTCTTATTGGCTTCAAGGTCCCACAGCTAAACAGATACATACACGACGTGTCTTTTTACACGCTCGACGTAAAACAAAACTACATATTCAGGTGAAAAGCGTTCTACCTCTACAGTGTAGTTTGAGAATGCGATTGCCAGCAGGTTACTGGTAGGACAGGCATGGCAGTATTGCACCGTGCCCAGACGATTGGTCTTTATCTCCAACAGCATGTCTGTTGTCTCCACATCAAATACCTGCAAAACAACAACATGCAGACAACACATCAGAGTCTAGTCTGCATCTGTGCTCAATGAAACACATGGAGAATATAATTTTAAGAAGAAACTTCTGAGGTGAAATATTCCAAGAAACAAGCAGAGGCGTCTCTGCAGTGTTGGGTTGATTCCCAGAATAAAAATGTGGAGGGCTCAGACGGATTACAAGACAAGAATGTCTGATTCTGAGTAGCTCGAGAGAGGATGTGTACCACATTTACACCCAAAACACATGCGCCCTTTTCTGCCTTCTTCAAGGAAGTGTTCAACAAGGACAAAATGAATGTGACGTTCCAAGATTCAAGCATTTACACACAGCTCATCAAATCGTAACCACAGAGCGTCACAGCGCTGCTGAACAACGTGCTTTCTTGCATCCCAGACTTGCAGCTTCCCGTCCTAACGCTCACCAAAACAACGTGTCTCGTGGCACAAACGATGCGCTTGCTGTCGGCGCTCCAGGTGCTGCACTTGACAAAAACCTCTTCATTGTCGCAGTCAGAAAACACGCTCTTCACGTTGATCGTCTTCCACTCGTTGGCAGTCGAGACCTGAAACAACTGCAAGAAAGCATTCAGAGGGGATGTCAGCGCAGAGCTGGTTAGTTTTAAATAACACCCAATTTCTGTTACATTAACAATTATCACCGGCTGCTGAAAGGCAAACTATGATGCTTTACGGTATTGGATTTTTGGCCGATGTCCGATATGCCAAAATGTTAAAACTTATTTGGCCGATATCTGATACAAATACCGATAATTTTTTCTCCTAGACCTACTTGCAGAGACTACATACAATAGTTTTCTCTGCTGTGGAATTAAAATACATTATTCTGCATGGTCTTTGTCAGTTTGGCCTGCTACCAAATGCAGATGCCAAAAAGGAGCTGAAAATGATGCAACACTTCAACTTGGATTATGTTTAATATCAAATTTATTCATGACATTTACTGTCTAACGCAATGACAACACTCGAACAGTGCAAATTTGTAAATTTTCACAAATCTAAACTCAACCTGTTCACAAGTGACGATGCAGCTGCGTCACATAAGTAGTAGTGCATTAATAGATGTACTTGACAGTTTCTTAAATTACAAATTGACTTAAAACAGAAGACTTTTACATTGGTGAGTTATTCTGATGGAATGTCCGATGTCCAATATTTAACCTTATCGCTGATTTCGGACGATACCGATACCTTGCCAATAATATTGTGCATGAGGATATATGTAACAGTACCACAGTCCAGCATTCCTCAGTCCACACTCAGACCCTCATACATCCACTGCACCACAGTCCAACGTCCTTCCAATGCTTCCAACATCTTTCTCTATAACTTCTGTTTACACGTGAATCTATGCAGAAAGAGTTCTCAGTATTCATCACATCCGTCTGTCAACAGAGTGTTATGTTCTTGTCTAATGCACGTTGGAATTCAATGTGGAGAAAACAATCCGAACAAATGTTCAAAACATAAAGGTTCAGCCTTTGGACGTCGGACGACAACACAACCGTTTGGCACCGAGCGTCACTAAACTCTGTGAAAAGCTGCGTTTAAAATCTTTAAAACGGTTGATCAGGATGTCACAGTGCAACCAAACGGGTTTCTGCTGAGGACTGTGTCAAGTGGAAACACAGCTGCACTTCCTGTTATCCCGAGTCCAGCTGCCAAGCCTCGTCGGTTCAGGAAAACAAATCCTGCTGCTGAGCTCAGACCTGACGGACTTTCACTGACGTTTGTTTACGTCCAACAAGTGACTTCCATCCGGTTCAACAGGAGGAGAGGTGGAAACTTCAGTCTGTGACCTGGACCACAAAAAAAAAAAAAAAAAAAAGATTAAATTACAACCGTGTGGTTCCATCTGCAGTTTAGAATTAAACTAAGAATCTTGCATGCCATATAGATCTTGCACAATCTGTTGATGTTCAGAGTATGTGAGGGGGATGACTTTCAGCTACTACCACACCAAATTTTAGCTCAATATATTTGATCTATGTTTTTTTTTTCCTTTGGTCATCAACAGTCAGACTGAGTTTGAATCCAAAACATATTTTGCTAACAGAGTTAACTCCAATGGTTACAGTTTGTGAGTAGTGCTTAAAGTATGTTTTGGGGATGATACTTGGCCACAGCCACACCCAGTCTTATTTGTGTTCATTAGATCAGTTGGTTGTGTAGGCCATCTTAAACTGGACCAACTCCAAAAGTTAAACAGCTGCAGACAAACATCCAACGAAAATTTTATCAAGTTGTGCTCGGCTCTGTGCACGAGTCATGTTTTAATCTGCCCACAGCGCAGACGAACGAGCACAAAGGCGCACACGCTCAGGCGGAGACGTCTCCGTGTCTCCTCCTGGACGTCCGTCCTGCTGGGAGGTAGCGCTAAACAAACATCTTACCTGCACAGGTAACCTGAGAGGAGACCCTCCACCTCCCCGTTTCCTGCCCGAGTCAAGTATTAGCAGGCAGCGCGGGGCCTCAGGGGGTCTGTTTGTGCTCCTAATGGAGAAGAGGAGCAAACAGGTGCGTTGGTGGCGGCGGTGGTGGTGGGGGGGGATGAAGAGTGATGGCTGAAGTGTGAAGGTAAATCTGGTTGGACTGATGATCTATGGCCACGCTGAAACAAGGAGAGGAAAACAGTAAAAGAAGGAGTTTAAAAGGCTTTGGTGGTTTTTGTCTGGAGTATTTTTACCTCAGTTTGTGTGTTGGGGTGGGGGTGGGGGGTGGGGGGCAGCAGTTGTGGCCTAAAGGTTGGATCAGAGGATCACCGCTTCAAATCCCACAACCTGCCAGGAATGTTGGAGCTGAACAACTGAAGGAAAACATCTGTGGAAACATTTAATTAGAACAAGAATCTTTAGATAAAGACATGAACGTCCCGTCTCTCCTGAATTAAACTTAAATTAATCTTGACATTTGAGGTTGTCGTTAAACTTTTAGTGTTAAATGTTTTTGTTTGTTTGTTTGGTTGGTTTCCACAATGAGCAAACTCGTGAGAGATTTAGATCCTGATGCAACCTGGGGCTCGAACCTGCACCCTCAGAATTATAAGACCTCAGCACAGACCGCTGAGCTACCACAACCGTTACTTTAGTGTTAGTTAATTAAATCACGTCTTTTAACGAATCCTGTCAAAGATCTTCGGCTTTAGCTATGAGATGAACTACAAGATGAACTACAGGTGAATGGTGGTCTGAACCCTGATACCAATGGTCCAAGTGGCCTTCGCATCGACTGAGTTTATCTGTATCGAACAGTGCGTTGGTTTGATTCCTGTGTTGGCGGTTTATATTTGTGAGTTTGATGCAAACAGAGTGATGCAATCCGTTAAAAACATTAATTTATGAGACGTTTGGCAAGAAGACAGAGGCTGATTCCAACAAATGATGCTGAAGTTTTAAACAAAGATTACGTGCGATCACTTTGAGCTTAAAGTTCAAGTTGGAGATCAGCCTCAGCTACCACCACACCGAGTTTCAGCTCAATTTCTGTGCAACTGACTGAGTTATAGCCATTTATGTGTTTGCTAAAATTGCTTTGCTATGGCGGACATTTTAATTTGGGCTTCTCCAAAAGTGAATCAGCTCTACATGTCCATAAAATTTGTCCAGTCGTTAATGAGATATTTTGCTAACAGGCAAGCAGGGTTAATTCCAACAGTTAATGCCAAAGTTTCAAACAAAAATCAGGCTCAGTCTGTAGTGCTCAGAGCATGTTTTGCTGAGGACGCTCAGCTACTACACCAAATTTTAGCTTAATATCTGTAAAATTAGCTGAGTTCACGTTTTGATGGCAGCCATCTTGATCAATTTAACTCCTGATGTTAGTTATAGGCACATATCCGACAAATACGTAAAGAGTTTCAGACAAATCTGTTCAATGATCCATGAAACATTTTGCTAACAGATGGCAAAATACCGTATTTTTCGGCCTATAAGTGGCACCGGAGTACAAGTCACCTCAGTGCAAAAATGTCTGATAATTTGGAAATATCCACAAATACATCGCTTCGCCATATACGTGACATCCATAATGAGCCACTGCTGACAACCTGGAAATGTGGGCCGGTGTGCCAAAAATCGATTGGCTGCCAAATGGCAGCCGCGGGAGCGTGCACAGGAGGACTTTAAGAAGAAATTAGCAAGTTTAACACATAAAAACAATTATTTGTTAGCTTGAAATTATAGCAAAGGTGTGTCCCAGTCTGACCTGTCTTTAATAAATGCACGTCAATGGTCAAATCAGCTGCAATTCAAAAGTCTATACGCAGAAGCAGGAGCGCCCAGAGGGACATCTCGCTGTGCATTTCTTTGAAACTTAACAAGAAAACTACCTAAAAACAATTATTTGTCTGCTTGACTTTATAGTAAAGGTGTTGAACTTTTACTTAATAAATGCACTTTAATGGTCAAATCAGCTGCATTTTGCCAGGGCGGCGCAGCGAAATGAAGCTGGTTTGTCCGTTGCTTAAGGCATGATCCCGGAGCTGGATGACGTTAGTAGGCTATGGCAAGCCAATTATGTCATTAATAAACACTTTTACCTATGACATGAAACAATGGCATGCCATACTTCTTGAGTGCCATCTAGTGGCTGAAAATGGTAGTGTTCAATATTTTCAATGTCGGAATGAATGAAAACGGTTATATCTCACCCAAAAATTGGTTTATAAATATGAGGAAAAAAAACAAATAATTCGCTTTGGCGTATAAGTTGCAGGGCATGCAAATTATGCAAAAAAACGGCTGAAAAATATGGTATCAGCCTTCTGTAAATAGCAAGAGGCCATCAGGGCACTAACGATCTGATGGTTGATGGTCCTCCTTTTTCATGTGAACAGCTAGTTTTAGCTGTCAGCAGCAAACTGGTTGATCCACTATGAGAAGGAGCTGTTTATAAGACTGAGTTTGTTGCAGCTCCTCAGACTGAAGAAGTCTTTTGGATTAAAGATGAAATGCTTCAAGTTTTTTTTTTTTTAAATCTGTCCAGAGGACCTGACTTTGTTAGATTAGCCCCAGATTATTTAGATAAAGTGTGTTTGTGTTCTGGTTCAGGCTTCAGGGCCACAGATTTCTTTGGCTCCGTCCACATGAACAACACCACGGATATTGAGATGGCAGCTGTGGACTGTGACAAAGCCGTGACGGTGGAGTTCAAACACGATGACGCGCTCAGCGAGGAGTCCGGGGCGCTTCTTCAGGTTTGTCCTTTATTAAAGGAAAAAAAACAAATCAGTGTCGATGGTTTCTTGATGACTTGTGTTTTGCACTCGTTGTCCAGTGTGCCTTGCTGTACACCACCATTGGCGGGCAGCGACGCCTGCGCATCCACAACCTGAGTCTGAACTGCAGCTCGCAGCTGTCGGAGCTCTACAACAGCTGCGAGACGGACGCGCTCATCAGCTTCTTCGCAAAATCAGGTGAGTTTTTCATTTAAAGCAGAAAATGGTAAATGTGTAGGAGAAACTAGATTTGAACAACCTGTCAGGTTATGTATCTGCTGTTCATTTGGGCTAGTTTGTCTGAAGAACAAATGATCATGTCTGCAGCAGTTTTTGGTTCAACTGGACTTTGAGAGTTTTTGCGTGGCAATAATGGCGCCTTGCTAAAGTTTGAAACCAGCCCCAGTTTCTTTATATCTTGCTTCCATGGTGCCAGACTTTCTTGTAACCTTTTAAAGTAATAAAGAAAAAGTTTTGTAAGCTCCATCATGCAGGTAAATGGATTCAAAAAAGTTTAAATCATGTCATCTGGACAAGTTTCTTTAGGGAGGAATGACTTCATCAGTCTGAGGCCTGCCAACCAGATCTGTCCCATAAACAGCCCTCGTTGATGACGACATGATTTAACCTTTTTGTCTTTTAAAGTAATCCTGCTCAACAATTCTGCAAATTTTCTGAACACATTTTAATGTTTTTACTTGATTTAGGCTCTTTTTCTCCTCAAATGAATACATTTCATGTATCAGACCACGACAGAATACAGTACAGTAGTGTGCCTAAGGTTATGTTCACTGCAGGTCACCCCCCATGCAACCCATAGCAGATATTTATGAGTTTAAATGTAACAAATCAGATTTTTTTTTTCCAAATCAGACCCAGGTCTTTTTCATGTGTAGTGAACACGTAGCTGAATGCTTTTCAAAGTGATGTCAGTCTGAACGGTCGTGCTGCTCTTGAACTGACTATCCGAGGCAGGGCTGAGTGGATGGATAGAAGTATTAATGATACCAGTGCATTTAAAATTATGGAGTTGTCCCATTACCTTTAATAATTCAGTGTAGCTCTAAAGTGTGCACTCAACTTGGATTTACTCATTGTGTAATCAAGGAACAGTGAGGCGACGAGGGTTTTGATTTTGCACACAGATGGTAACTGAATCGATCGCTGACCATTAATGCTCATATTTTAACTGTCTGCTTCTCTTGAGCTCATTTTTCTGTCATCTTATTAAAGAAAACCCCGTTCCTTATCCTCCCTGTCGTAACTTTTAATTGACCCTCCTGCGTTGCCCCATCAGCTTATCGTGCCATATTGAACCAGCCTGTAAAGAATGTGAGGGAGATCCTGGTCAACCAGACTGCCCACATGCTGGCCTGCTACAGGAAGAACTGCTCCAGCCCCTCAGCTGCCAGTCAGGTGTGTACAGGTTGTGCTTCGAAGTCCTCCGTGTGTTTAAATCTGCAATGTTTAATCGAGTGGTTCCCAACCCTGGTCCTTGTGGAACTCCATCCTGCATGTTTTACTCGTTGCCCTGCTTTGACACACCTGATTTCAATGAATGGGTGATTAGCAGGCTTCTGCAGAACTTGAGTAATTAAATCACAGAAATAGTCATGTTGGAGCAGGAAACAACTGAAACATTCAAAAATGATGTCCGGAGGACCAAGCTTATATTTTTTTAGTTTCAATGATGGTGTTCCTCAGGGACCAGGGTTGAGAACCACTTTAATTTACAAATCTCTGAAACTAACAGTAATGTTTGTTCACGTGTAGCTGATCCTGCCCGATTCCATGAAGGTGTTCCCCGTCTACATGAACAGCTTGATGAAAACTGCCCCCCTGGTGGGCAGCACTGAGCTCCCCACAGACGACAGAGCCCACCAGAGGCTGTCAGTCCTGGCCATGGGGGTAGAGGACACCCAGCTGTTGCTCTATCCACGCCTCCTCCCACTGGTACGAGCCAACCCACACTCTGCAGGGTCATCGATTCCACTTTACATCAACTAACTGAAGGAAATAAATGTTTAAAGTATTTTTTATTTTATTTTCTCAGCATAATATAGACGTCAGCAATGAGGGGGTGCCGGCTCCGGTTCGCTGCTCCGAGGAGCGGCTCACAGATTCCGGCATGTTCCTGCTGGAGAACGGGAACGTCATGTTTCTGTGGCTCGGACAAGCCAGCCCTCCAGACCTGGTCCAGAACCTCTTCAACGTTCCCTCCCTCGCTCATTTACAAGAAAACCTGGTCAGAAACCATCAGATCGCTCTGAGATCTTCTGTTCATGATAACCAGCTGCTTATTTAATGTCCACAGGATGTATGGCTAATTAACTGTAGGTCAGTGAGTGAGGGAGCACAGAACGCTGTCACAGGAAAAAAAAAGAAGTCAGAAAAGATTTACTGTAATTTCTGGTGTATAAGCTGCTACTTTCATACATTTTCATTCAAAAATTCACAAAGAAATCTAGAGATTAGAGTTTGGAACCTGTGACTTCAGGAGGGAGACAGAGCGACGTTTTATTTGAGATCTTTAGGGGACGGTTGTTTGTTTTCTGTCCTCACATCAGCTATGATGGGATGTTTTATTTATTCCATTATTTACAGAATTGCACATCGGTTGAACTGTACGTTTCTAATGTTTTCCAGAATTCACTGCCGGAGCTGGACAACCTGCTGTCGAAGAAGGTGCGCCTCATCGTCAGCGATCTTCTTGAGAAGAGGCCGAACTCCATGAAGGTAAATCCCCCAAAAAAACATTAGCTTTTTTTTATCACCCGTATTTTTTTTTATCTTAAACTTCCACAAAATGTTATTGAACGAAAAATATGCAGAGGTAAATAAATAAATGGAAAGATGATGGATCTCAACTGCCCTCTAGTGGAAATGTAAAGAAACGCA
>JAVCKU010000161.1:6035372-6046840 GCA_032273985.1 Hypsolebias coamazonicus | reverse complement strand
TTATTTTTTCAGCCTATTCTTCATTTGGAGTAATTATAGATGGAGAGGTAAAAAGATGTTTTTTCCCCTTTCTTTTCTTTTCTCCTCCCTTATCTTCCTCGCCCCTGCGTGCATTCAGAGGAGCTCTCACCACTGCATTCTTATTAGGGACATGTCTGAAAGGCTCTCCGCAGCATGTGGTGTCCTCTGACCATCTGCCGTGGCTGCTTTTTGTTGGCATTAACAAGCCAAGAAAGCAAGGATAGCTTTTCAACAGGTACAAACTTTTCCTTTTAGATAATCAACTGCATTCAGGCGCCCGGCACAGTGTAGGCAATACGAGCGCAGGAGAGGATGATATTCAAGCAAAAAAGAACAACGAAAAGGGAGGAGAGCTGTAGAAAGAACTTGATCAAAAGACAAGATGTTCTCTTTGGTGTTGTTTAGTGTTAGTGCATCAAACTCCTATTCAAATACTGCAGTCTTCCTTTTGTTGCTGCGTCTCTGTTCTCTTCATTTTTTACCAAGATGGACCATGTAATGAGAGAAAACTTTGGTCATTGTGCAGCGGTCAAAGGTGTTCTGCCTTAACGAGTTGAAGAAACACAAGTAAGGCTGTCCCTCATGCCTCTTTACTGCACCGTAAAAGCCACAGGAAGCCTCCTGAAGAAGGCCTCTTCCATGCGCTGCCATCCCCTTCCTTGTTAAAGGGGGCAGAAAGCGAAAGGCGAGGGGAAAAGTAATTTTCTTCTCCAGTCTATCCATTTTTTCAGTGGGTTTCTTCCACTTTTTCGGCTGTGTACTTTCATAAAGCTTATAATTATCTTGGCGAGAGCCCCTCAAGTGAGAACGAATAAGGTCTTTGTACCCTCTTCTCTTCAGGCCTCTCCTTTCTGTGGGGAAAAAAAGAAGTTATATTAACATTTGCTCTTCCCTTTACGGATGCAGCGAGAAATCCAGATGAGTCTCTTCTTAAAAAAAAAAAAAAAAAAAAAAATCTTTTAGCAACTTAATTTTGAAAATACATTGTTGGAAATATCTATTGAAGCTTAATACAACTCGAGGGAGCTTTTAGATCTTCTTTTATACCTACTATTCAACTGTGTGAAACAATAAGAGCAAACAAAGGATTTGATGTTGCTTTAAATTCTATTAGCTATGAATGTTTTGTTTTTATATTTGTACAAAATCAAAAGAAATACATGATTGAGGGCCTAGCATTCCTTAAAGAAATACATATTGCCCACCACCTTTCATGCCACAGTTTAACCAAGGTTCATATTATAATGAAGAAGAGTACTGAAAACTAATAAACAGCCTTATAGCATTAGCCCAGACAAGCAACGGCCTCATATAACATTTGACCTTGATTTATGATTTTGACCTTAGAGCTGGAGTGATGAAAAGGTCATGTGACACGCCATCTAATGGTGGCACAAATGTGTATCAGGTTTCATTAAATTATCTTGAGAGAATCAGGGGTTATGGACGAAACAAGAAAACATTTACAGATGGACAGACTATAATATGTGCACTTTTTGACAAACGTATAACAATAAAACGTATACAAAGTATTTGTTGGGAAATACTCTCAGCTACTACCCCACCACATTTCAGCTCAATATCTGTAAAACTCATGGTGCTGAGTTAGCTAAGATTGATCAGCCGTGGCAACTATCTTGAATTCGATTGAACTTACATCAGGTGTAAATGTAAAACCAGAGACTACTTTCCAAGAGTTTCATTAAAATCCATCCAGTGGTTCATGAGATATTTTGCTAACGGTACAGGCAAATAAACCCCTGTAGGCATACAGGCATGTGCAGAAACATGGTTGCCTTGTCGCCTTCAGCAGCGGGCGATAAACGCATTATTTGAAAAATACGTAAAAATAAGTGCAGGCTTTTATAGACCAGAAAGCAGAGACTGGTGTCATCAAACCAAAGCCTCACCTGCCCCCCACCCCCCATGCCTCTGACCTCCATCCCCAAACTCTTCTGGTTGATTACTCTTAATGTAATTTTAATTAAAAACTGTGGTGTCAAAGGGTTTAGCCTGCCTGAGAAGCGGGTGCAGATTGCAGCACAGTGGCACTCCCCTTCACTTGCTTCACAGAAAATGCATCCTGACATTACCCGGCTCGTGCCAACAAGACAAGAGTCAGAGCAAAATAAACAAACAAACAAACAAACAAACACACACTATCTGAGGAGTTTAAATGTAATTTCATGAGCTTGTTTGAATGGAAATAATGCAAGACAAAGTTTTGATTTTATTGTTGTGGTAATACTGAAAAAGACATGAAACCTTTCTAAACCAGTGCATTGCTTTGCTGCTTGCTGTGAAATTAACCTCATATTTAATTTAAAGAAAACAAGGAATTACTGTTAATTTTAGGGATAGGAAATGTATGTTTTATACTTATTTCTAAAATGTCCCTATCTCAGTTATTTCTACAGATATTGAGCTAAAATTTGATCCGGTTTTGCATGAGACTCATTCAATACACATATTCTGAGTGCTACAAATATGATTTTGTTTAAATTTTTCTTTATACAAGTTCCTGAGTTTAACTTACTGTTCTTGATTTAAAGCAAGTTTTTAATGAACGATTGCTTCATGCTAGTTGGTCATTTGTTGTTTTATCAATCTGTATAAAAAAACACCAGGAAGGTTTTATTCAGTCCAGTTTGTTGCTGTTTGCCTTGTGTGATTTTCAGTCTCCATTCCATTTCTTCAGCTAAGACATCTCCAAGATGTAAAAAAAAAAAAAAAGTTGGCACCAACCAGGTGAAGCCATCGAGTGACTTCATTGACTCTGACAACTCTCGTCCCTGCCAAATGTCACAGAGGTGATTGCAGAAGGTGCCCCACAGCAAGGCTCAACAGCAGAGGTCTGCTTGTAGGTTTGTAATCCTCTCACCAAAGCCCTTGGATCATCTGCTCTCCATCGACCCGGAAGAGAATCCCCGTGGCTGGGACTTAAAGACTCTCCAAAGTCTCATCTCTGCGCCCCATCTGCCGGCTGAGCCATGTCTCCAAAGTCTCAGAATATGACGGAGTAGAAAAGGAAGCAACAGGAAGTGCTTCTACATTGTGCTATTTCAGCCATTTATACATCAACCAGTTGATAAAGAGGAATGAAAGCCAGTCATAGGAGAGCGAAGAAGAGAGTGCAGGCAGGGTGGAGTGGATGAAGAAAAGATTCAGGAGTGATTTGTGACAACAGGGTGTCAGCAAAGGTCAAAGGAAAAGTTTACAAGACAGTGGTGAGACCAGCTATGTTGTATGGTCTGGAGACAGAGACATGGACAAAAAGACAGGAGAAAGAAGCAGAAGTGGCAGAAATGAAGATGTTGAGATTCTACTTAGGAGTGACAAGGATGGATAAGATTAAGAATGAGATCAACAGAGGTACAGCACAGGTTGAACAACATGGAGATAAAGTTAGGGAGGCCAGACTGAGACGGTTTGGACATGTCCAGAGGAGGGACAGTGGGTATATTAGTAGAAAGATGTTAGAAATGCAGCTGCCAGGAAAAAGACAAAGTGCAGTTGGAGAGGACATGGAGGTAGTTGGAGTGAGGACAGAGGAAGATGGAGGAGGATGCCGCACTGTGGTGACCCCTGAAGATGGAAAAGCTTTTACTTTAACCGCTTTTTTCTTTCCATGTCATAGAAGAGGAACAAGTGCCATTCTTTTAAAGGTCGCTATGCAAGAGACATGGTCCACTATAGACAGGGGGACACAGAAAAACAAAACAAATACTCATGCTTTCATTCACACATTGGGACGATTTAGTTTCAAATTAACATTACAGGTATACCCGTTTTTGGTTAGTGGAAGGTAACCAGAGCTCCCAGAGAAATTACCCCATATGTAAACCAGATAAAGGCCTCAAGCCTGGAGGCAACTTGCAAAATTCTTCCTATGAGGACAAGGCGAACTTCAGAAACCATGTTATCACCATCAAACTGGTTGGCCCACTATGCGAGTGTGCTACTTTTGGGACTGAGTTTGTTGTGGCTTCTCGGACTAAAGAAGATCTTTGGATGAAAGACAAAGTTTCAACAAAAATAATTATACGTCCAGAGGACCTGACTTAACTTTCTTGGATCTTTAACTTGGATTGTTGAGCATGAACTTTGATATTCTTCCTATGAGGTGACCACAAATTGTAAAGAAATGTCTACATTTTCTGTACAAGTTTTGCAAAACTGTTCATCCCTTAGCTTTTTATTATACATGTATATTTTTACAGTCTAAACTACTCGCAGTGTTATAGGGACACATTTTTTTTTTCTGTTTTCGTACAAGTTCTGTTTGACCTGTGAGTTGTCGGTGAGACACAAAATGGCTTCTTCCAAGACGTTCCGGTCGAGATGTTAGCTGGGATGTGACCGGTGGACACACAGCTGCTGATTGTGGCAGACAGATGGACCCTGGACAAAATGCGCTCCATCTTGAACAATGCCCCCCAACCTTTATTAACAGACTGAAGAACTCTTTTGTACCCCCTGACCATACGATTGTTCAAAACCGAGATGGCATTGGAGGGGGCATTCGGTGATGCCACACAAATTTTGGTTAACGGATTGACTGGTTGGCATTTAGATTGGTAGGAGGGTGCAGGATTGGGTTTATTGATTCTGGGAGGTGGTGAAATGACAAAGTAATGTTTGCAGCTTTATTTAAATAGGTATTTAAGGAGTCTCTTTGTGGCTTTTTAAAGATGTTCTTACGTGTTTTTAGCAGGGATTTTTAAGGTACAATCATGGCGTGAGGATTTTAGATTACTTCAAATTCAATTCAGTTCAATTCAATTCAAAAACACTTTATTAATCCCAAAGGGAAATTAATTGTTATTGTAGCTCATCATCCTGGTTTCATTAGAGTTGTTCTAGATGATGATGGTTGTGGGCAGGAAGGATCTCTTGCAGCAGTCTGTCCCACAGCGGATCTGAAGAAACTGGCTGCAGATGCCGATCTGTCCATTCAGACCCAGCAGAACTTTCGGTCCTCTTGGGCAGCAGGACTGACTGAATGCCGGGCAGAACTCCTCCCCGAGCGATGGCCATTTCTCCCAGCAGCCTACTGAGCTCCTCGTCGCCACGGACTTAACTGCAGGTGCCGAGGTACAATCTCGGCCCTCCCACTGCCAGGAACTGCATTTCCCGTCACCTCCAACATCCCGGCAGTCAGGCACTCGAACACAGCCTCCAGGTAGACGGGAATGCATCCATGGTGCCTCCTTTTCAACTCGTTTGGGATTTGGGGCTGTGGTTGAGGTATTATTTGAGCTTTTGAGATGTTAATCAGCTGCTCCTGGTTGTAGAAAGCCACCTTGTTGTCATGGCTACACATCATAACAAATGTCCCAAAGTAAAAAATGTTTCAGTAAAAATCCTTCTAGTTGTACAGCACCTGATACCAGAGGAAGCAATCATCTGAAAAAGACCATTTACATCCAGAAAAAAGAGAAGATATAGTTTTCAAAAGCAAATCTCAGAAAGAATGTAAGAGAGCTGCTCCAACATGCAGCCACCTTGAGCGGCGCAAAATCTGGAATAGGTGCTTCATCAGTGTATCAGTGTTCATGCAACCAAAACTGATGCTCATCTATTTTAAGCGCTCCACAAGCAAATTCTGGTTTTCTTCTACACTTTTCCTCCCAGCTTAAGGAAGAAGATGACTCTTCTCTCATTATCCTGTGTTCTCCTCGCAGTCTTATAGATCCCCTGAGAGTCAGCTGTCAATCACATCTCAGGGCACAAAGTCAGTTAGAGACCAGAGCACACAGGGCACTCATCAAATCCGCCAGCAGGCGAGAAGAAAACACCTATAGAGCCTAAAGTCCCTGCCAGTTGCAATTAAAGCGCAGCACCACAGTGGAGGAAAGGAACCCGGGGCCACGTGAAGGTCAGCCACAAACCCAATTACCAGCTCGTCATATGAACTGACAGCGAGAGAAACTCAGAGGGAAAACAGCTCTGACTTTATTTTTCGAAGACTGCAAAGGACCAAAAGGTGAGCCTGTGTTAATACAGCAATAAAAATATTTAAACCTTTATTATAGTTAATATTATTATTAATATTATTGCTGGGACTAACAAGGAAACAGGTGAAAGATTCTAAGGCCACAGATCTTCATGTACAGTAGTCCCTCGCTACTTCGCGGTTTGTTTTTTACAGACTCGCTCCATCATGGTTTTTCAAAATAAGATTGGGGATTCGCTCTATCACGGTTTTTCAAAATAAGATTGGACATGACACATAATTGGCTGATTGATGGATGAGCCGCACAATCGGTATGGAATTTTTAATCAAAATAAGTTATTTTAAATTCTTTAGCACCTGCTGCACCTGTGTGCAGCCCACAGCTGCAGGAGTGGGCGTGGCCGAGAGCTCTGGCAGGTGGCAGAGAGCTGAGATCATGACATGCTGTGCTCTTTTAGAGCGTTTAGTTTAAAAATTTGTTAAGGACATTGCAAGAATGTGGGAAGGGTTTAAAATGCCTTAATATATACCTGTATATAAATACAAAAATAAACTACTATTACTACTTGTGTACATAATTTCATTGACAAAGTTTACTTGAACTTGGGACTACTGTATCCCTACTTCACGTTTATTTACTTATCGCACACGTGCCCCCGCGATAAACGAGGGACTACTGTACAGAACTCTCACATGGAATAAAATGCAAGTTGTAAAAAATAAAAAATAACTTCTAAATATAATCTACAGGAACAGTTCATTGGTAGTATTTCTGCTAAATTATCCAAAAATTTCGAGACCTTATTTGCAGAAGATAAACGGTACAATCAGCATTTCACAGTTTAGAGGTATGCGGGCCTTAATACGCTGTCTTTGGGACAGGAAGTGTTGCTACACAGTAGTTTCATGTTTCCACAAACCAGTTTTTATACTGGTGCTGTCACTGTTACTTAAAGCCACCGCTTGTCCGTTCTCTTTCAGTGTTCCACTGTTCTGAGTTACGAGGTTGAGCCCGTACGCCTTGTTTTCTAGTTCTGTGCAGCCGGGCTGCCGAACGGGACTGCCGTCTTTACTTGCGTTGGATAATCCGGAGGAGGTGGCCTGCTCTTTCTCCACGGCCACCACAGTTCCGTTCCCCAACAAGCTGCTGCTTCCTGTATCGGAGAAGCGGGAGCGGCGCGGCAGGCTGGCGCTGTCGCTGCTGTCCTGCTGCAGCTGGCTCTGATGGCGCTCCCTGTAGGCCATGTACGCCGCTCGGCGGCTGTTGCGCGCAGCTAGTTCGTAGTGGTGGTGACGCCTGCTGGGGGCGCTCTGCACACTGCCCTCCACGCTCGTAGGCACGTCGTAGGCGTACTCGCGCAGCACCGTTAGCCGACTCGCCCTGTGCGCTCGCACTCTGTTTTTTAAATGCCTGCTCGCGTGTCCGTTAGCCGCAGGGTTGCTCACTGCGTGGAACTGCACCTCCATTGGCGCCACGTGCATTTTTATGTCATTATCTAGAGAATGCTCGGTCAGACTGGTGTCCAAAACAGCCGTGCCGTTGACCGTTGCTGAGGAGGATTTGCACTGAGCTGCCTCTGCATGCAGATTGGTCAGTTTGTTGCCGTGCATGGAGGGGCGTGTGCTTGGGCCACTTTTGTTTGTGTAGGATGAGCCGGCGCTGCTTTGGCCACACTTTGTTGACTCCCCGTCTGCCTTGCTATCAGACACTGCCGTGGATGTCGCTGCCACACCTGGCAGAGGCAGAAGGGCGTCCTCCTGAGCAGAGTAGGCTTGTCTTCTAGAGCAACAGACCTGCGACCAAAAGCTCCTCATGTCTTGTCTGTTGATGCAGTGATGAACCACCATGAATGCCCCGAGGGCCAGAGCTGTCGCCCCATACAGGCAGGTAAAAGTCAAGTCAAACGGGTGCTCCTGTGATATAGCCATGGCACCAAACACCCAGAGGGCTGCGTACAGTCCTAATGCTCCACCTGCACCCATCAGCTGGGCGGCAAAGGTGTGTTCGTTCTCCAGGGCTGACAGAGGCACAGAGTGGGGGGTTGACGTGACGGAGGAGGGTGCCTCATGCGGCTGAAGCTGGAGGGTGAGGGGTTGACAGTGGCTGCTGGGTCCGTCGGGCCCTGCCTCGCTGCTGATCGAAGCCAGATGCTGGTCCTCTTCGGTCAGCTCTTTCAGCTCGTAACGGCGTTCAGGGTGTCGGCGCAACTGCAGCAGGATGCTCAGGAAGTACATACAGTCCACGAAGACGATAAATCCTGCCGGGCCATAAAAAGCCCCGATGCTTGGCTCCCATCCCATCCAGCAACTGGAAACAAAAAGAAGACGAAGATCAACTTGTTTGTTGCATGAACAAACTCATATTTACTCAGTAAATTTCTTTCGGCTGCTCCTTTCTTCGAGGAGCAAATGTGCATGAAAGATATGCAATTATTAATAGTATAAGAATCAAGTTTTTCATTTACAAAAAGGGTCCACCTTTAATCTTAATTTATTATCTTCCCATTTTTCACACAAAGCTTTTAATTGAAAAAAAAAATCAGTAAACAAGTTCTCAGCTTCTTTTTGCAGAGAAAAACAACAACAGGTTTCAACCATGAATTTTGGAGCTTCGACAAGACGGAGGATTTCACCCCCAAGGTTGGCCTGTTAGCTTAGCTTGTAGCCTAGCTTCTCAGCTTAGCTGCTTTTAACGACCCAAAAACATGATTTTGGATCGTTAAAATAGATTTTAAAGAGAAAAGAGAAATATGGAATCATAAGATCTGTAATATAAGATGGAGCTAGGTTGTTGAGGGCTTTGTAGTTTAGAAGAATTTGAATTCTATTTTGAATTTGACAGGGAGCCAATGGAGAGAAGCCAAAACTGGAGAGATATGATCTCTCCTACTAACTCCCATTAAAAGATAAAATACTGTATACATTATTCACCATAGGCAGTATGGTCGTCATATACAAACACGACTCAACCAAAGTTCCCTTAAAAAACCAAATGAACTAATTTGGGGCTTGAAATGCCTTATTACTAAATTCTAAAGCTTTTTTGTTTTGTTTTTTTAAATGAGAATGTTGTGCATACTCACTATGGTGCGTTTGCCTGACTGCCGTAGTTTTTGATGTTGGCCGCTGCTGTGATCCCACAGACAATAATGGGGATCCCTCCGCCGATCAAGTAGAACCTAAAACCAACAGTTCAGCTTTGAGTCTTCTCACACACCAAGTGGATTATTGTTTTCGGCTTGTACGCCGACGCCGTGTGGCAGCTCGAAGCTAAACAACAGCTGGAGGTGCAGGAGACTGGAGATCAAACCTGAGCATCGGCCTCGGCGGCGGCGGCGGCTCGTCCAGCTCCACGTAGCATTTGGCCTTGCGCGTCACCTGCTTGTATATGTTGCGCGCCGTCACGCCGACCCACAGGGCCGTAGCAAGCGTGGAGTAGTGCATCAAGATGCCCACCTAAACAAAAAGACTGGACTCGTTTCCTCAATTTTAAGACATTTTCAGTTTTACTCTCAAAAATCCACCTGAGGCTCCGGTTTTTTATTTATTTTATTTTTTTAGGATTCCTGATCACAGAGTGTGACGGAGGAACACGGGGGAGTGTGTGAAGGTGCTGTGTACTTACTGCTTGGCAGACGCTCGCGTTGCGCGTCTGATTGATGCCGCCTACGAAAACCCCACATGTGAGGGAGACGTGGAAGCAGAGATTAACCAGCATGTGCCAAAACTTGCAGCTCACACGAACAGACCTGCAGAGAAGCGATGGCGAGCTGGGTTAACAGGGCTGTCGTGAAAGAACGAGAAGGCAGGTAACAGCAGGAGCCACCCGCCATCAAAAGGCAAAAGTACCGTCTTTTTTACTCGTGTCTGCATGTCTGTTAGCAAAATATCTTAAGAATTTGTCAACATATTTTAATGAAACTCTCAGAGAGTAATCACTGGATGCTTGAGTACAACTGATTTATATTTGGAGCCAAAATAATTAAAGATGGCTGCCACAGCTCATCAACCTCAACAAACTCTAATATTGCTATAACTCAAACAACTTTGCAGACATTGACCTAAAATTTGTTGAGGTGGTAGCTGAGACTGATCCCCAACATACAATGCAGATTCCACATTGTGTGAGATATTAGCTTAAAACTCTAGCACTGTTTGATTTAACTCAGTGTGTCTGTTAGCAAAATATTGTATGAACCAGTAAGTGGATTTTACTGACTCTTTCATTATGTAATCATTGGACATAAATCTAAAACTGAATGACTTTTGGAGCCTGTCCAGTTTAAGACGACTGCAGCAGCTAGTTGATCAGAGACAACACACAAATGGCTACAACTCAATCACTTTTACAGATATTGAGTCAAAATTTGATGTAGTTTGAATCTGTGACAGGAAACAGGAAGTAGACATTCCTTCAAGGACTAGACCTTTATGTACTAGCATTACAACGTTTCAGAAAACCCATAGCATAATTTGGTAGGAAAGCATTCCTACCAGAGTTCAATAAATTTTAAATGGACCATATTCATGTAATTTTTTTAATTATATATACACGAATGTATAAGAATGGGGTTTTTAAAGTTTAAACCTGCGTGTTTCTATGACAAACCAACACAAACATTATTGACATTAAATGAATTATAAACTGGTTTGTCACCTGTGATGGTAAATGTAGCTGGTTATAATGGTAAGCAGGCAGAGCAGCAGTATGACACTTGTTGCATAGATGACTGGATGCAAAGGCTTGATGCTTGGAGAGAAATACTCAACACTGCTGAGGTCCTGCAGCAGAAAAGACACTTTGTTGTAATTGTATCAGATTACCACTAGAGGGCGACATTGTTAAATCAACGTTTCGGTGCATTTCTTCACAACGTTTTAAACAAAACAAATAAAACGCTGCACGCTCTAGTGATGCTTTGTAAACGTCTGACAACTCCACCCACCATGAGCAAACCGTAGTTGCTCAGAGAGTCGCAGGAGATAGTGGTGAAATTGTCCTGATGCTCCTGAATGCGGCAGCCCTCGCTCCTCCAGCCGCCCAGACCCCCCGCCAGGCTTAAGTTCCAGCAGGCGGGCACGGCGTCCGAGCCGTGTGCGAACCGCCGCAGGGTGACGTTGACGGGGGTCCTCAGGTCGCGCAGAGACACACCGTCTGACAGAAATCACGAATCAGAGGAAAGATGTTTTGTTTTATTTTCACCATGACGGTGTCATTAATACATAGATATTTGATTCCAGTGGGCAGTTCCATTAATCCACTAACAGCTAATAGCAGAACAAAATTACACTAAATGCAACATCATCATCATCAACATCATCAGGCCAGGACTCTGCGGTCTACACTCAAACTGTCCATCATTAAACAGAGGTGGAGGCCTCCGGGTTCAACTGTCCCCCTCGTACAATGCTGTAGGCTGTCCTCGAGTTACGAACGGGTTCCGGACCTAAGGACCGTTCGTAGGTCGATTTTGCCGCAACTCGAAACGCC
>JAVCKU010000161.1:6016091-6026446 GCA_032273985.1 Hypsolebias coamazonicus | reverse complement strand
TATGTTATGTGTCTATAAATGTGCTTGTTGGTAGAGTTTTTTGATGTCTTAAATCAGGTGTCTCAAACTCACTTACAAAAGGGGGCTAAAATTAAACACTTTTTCAAACTAAGGGCCAATTTCAGAATCTACATAAACTCAAGTTAAATACCCAACATCTTTTTTTTGTTGTTGTTGCAGGTTCCTCAACAAGAGTTTGATTGGTCTCATTTGATGTTTCTTACTGCACTTTCAACATCATAATTAAAGATTACTGAAAAAATGCAAGAGATAAAACTATTTTAACAAGATAAGATGTGAATGAGGACCACATTTGGCCCCTGGGGCTTTTGTTTGACATGTGTCTTAAATCATGTCCTGATAAGGACAAGGTGTGAAGAGATCTTTTTTTTTTTTTTTTTTGGTAATACCACTATCCTCTTTACATGGCCTTTTCCCCCCTTTTCTATCTAAAAGAACAAGAGGCCGCACTCTTAGGAGCAGAAGCAACGTGCACTCCGCCCATCTTTCGGATGACTGCATGCGAACATAATCTCACTGTACTTCGGTGCAATGATAATAAAGCTATTCTAATTCTGATTCTGATTCACTGTAGCAACCCCTGAGGAAGGAAGCAGCTGAAAGAAGATATTGAAGCACAATCTGAACTAAAACAACCAGATTCCATTGCTCTATTACGCAATAAGAGGCTGCTTCACTGATTCAGATGAAGAGTCAAGAAATGCTCAGCAGTTTCCCCAAAACTTACATTTTAAATTTAGTTTCAAACTGCAGCTTTATTATTATTATTTTTTCCTTTCAGATTTTCATTATGTAAACTTGTCTGAATTGTTTAAAAAGTGGCGAAAATTTCTGTAGGCAGTTCTGTACATAATAAAAAGCATAAAACCCCATCATTTTCAAAACCGTTTAAGAATAGCTATCATCTCTGAGCCTGTTTACCAATGCAGCAACCTCCTAACTCCCTCTTGGCTTCATGTTTTCTGAGGTTCTTGTCTTCCAAAGCATGACAACAAAGTAAAAATAAATTAATGACATTAGATCATAATAAATTGATGCTAATTAAAAGCATGCTTCCTGCTCTGCAGACTCTGAGCGTCTGGGAGGAAGTCACAGACCCAACTAAAGGTTATTAATTGAAACCTATTAAGCGTCATTCAATTTAGCAGCATCAGAAGGTCTGTGATCATCTCAGGAGTCAAAGAAAGGGGAAAGAATTGTAAAGTTCAGACGGTCTGAAATGAACAGTGTTCACAAGAAAATCTGAATTTACAGAATTTATTTTTAGAGAACAAAAAACACAAACAGTGAATAAAAGTCTGGATGAGCAAAGCCTGCATGCTCTTCAACATGGACCAGTCAGACAAGACTTTTAACTGTCGATGACTTTATTGCTGTCTGTAAGTCGTATAATAATCATATAGATGACACTACCAGCATGAGAAATGAAAGCAAATAGAGTCAAAGACCATGCAAGAGACAATAAACACTTAAAACATGTTTTATCACTTCGAACCTGGGAAAAATAATTGATGCCTTAAACTTTTTATGACGAGCTCAAAGCAAACCACAGTAAACTATTTATGAAGTACATCATTGGTTTAAATGATGAAGAATTCATTCCTACTACAAAGTAAACACGGATCGAAAAAAGTTATTTATTTTTTGTTATAAAGACACATTTATCATTGTTTTTGCATCTCTGGCTGAATTTGCATCATTAATGTTTTGATGTTTCTTTCCAGTTACATCCGACTCCCACAGCAGTGTAAAATGAGCTCAACTACTCTAACAGTTTGTGAAATTGTCCCAGTTAGTGACACATTTTACCCTAGTATTTGTGCATTTGAACATTAAAATAACTAGATATACAAAGTATGAACATGTTTTTATGGCCTTGTTGGTACAAAAATGATAGTAAATAGTTTTAAAATGCTAAAAGGAGTCACCATGAAGGGACTGTGGCTGCTGCAGGACACTGTAAGTGATGTCAGGTAAAACTAAAGTTACATGTTCTGATGAAAGCGGTCAGTTGGATACACAAATCCGAGAAGGTTGTTTTTGTAGTTTTCAGGGAAGGAGTCTACCCTTCAAGTTGTTCTGGAGGCGAGGAGTCCGACATCTGAGCAGCTGCTTCAGAACTAAAAAAAAAAAGTTTTCTTGAACTAATGCATTGAGGAATAAGGAAGAACATTTTGAAACACTATACGGAGAGGAAAAAATACATAAAAAATGTTTTGTCTTATTAGCAGTCCTCTGGAGTTTCTTTACTTTATTGAATTTTTCACCCATCGCTTATATCACTTGTTTTCCCGAACACTTATTATTTGCAGAAGCTGCTTTTGAAGGACAAAAACAAGCTTTTTTGTTATTATTGTCTATGAAAAATTCAATCAGACCCTCAAATGTGCATTTGGCTGATATCTAGTCAAATAGTACAAACACCTTTGTGACAAAAATTCATTCTTCTTGGAGCCACAAAGTTTGAAGAGCCTCTGACATGCATATTATACAAATTAAAAAAAAAAAACATCCAAACAAACAAACAAAAAAAAAAACCATCTCAATATTTAAGACATTTGGCATAACACACGTGATTTTATGCAATAATGTTCAGTCAGGTCATCTGAACAGGGTTTATTTTTTATTTTTTATTTTATTTTATTTTTTTGTGCAGAGACATTTCACCCTCCATCCAGAAGGCTTCATCAGTCTGTGGAAACACCAAACAAAACTGATACTCCCCCAACAGCTTACTCCAAAGTGGAAAAAAAAAAAAAAACAGTGTCCTCCAGTGCCTGCCCTCTCCGTCGTCGACAGTCGTGTCAAACTAGTTCAAAACACCAAAGTCCATGCTCAGTCATCCAGGTATAAAATCCAACAATGTTCAGTCAGGTCATCCGGACGGTTTCTTTGTTTTTGTTGTGCTGAGAAGTTTCGCACAATTCTATAGTTAGGGACGTATGGGTTTCCTAAGCTATCATTTAGTTATGCTGCTATAGGCTTAGACTGCTGGAGGACAAGTTGACCATGTTTCCTCACTCTGCTGCTTGCTCTACCTTTTTGTATTTGTAATTATTTTTATCTTAACCTGTGTTTTTTTAGCCTTTCTTCCTATAGAAAGTACACCTGGACCTGCCCTTCTGTGTTTATGTCTCTCCTTCCTGTTCCTCTCAAAGCCCAGCCGGTCGAGGCTGATGGCCGCTCGTCCTGAGACTGGTTCTGCTGGAGGTTTCTTCCTGTGAGGTTTCCACAGTTGCCTTTGTGCTTGCTCAGGACGGGAGACTGCAACAAAGTGAAAATTCCATGCAACCTGCTGGCTTCCTTAGCTTGATAACTTGTACCAATTAGCTGTTATAATAAACGTGAATGTCTCTGCACAGTACCCTGAGATGACTTCTGTTGTGACAGTGCTATAAAAATAAACTGTATTTAATTGAATTAAAAGGGTCCGAATACAATTAACATTCACTGGAGACTCTACAACTTTCTATAGAGCCATCACTTCAGAGACATGTCAATCTCACGCAGACGGGAAATTCATTTATTTAAACCCAAAGGCCTACCAAGGAGCTTTTCAAGTTTACAACTATAACTATGAGAATAAATAAAATATACATATTATGTTATATTTAAACTAAAGCTACAATATCCGTTTCCTGTGGTGCAAAACATCCAAGAAATAAATATGACGTATGAAGAGTATGAAGACAAGGACAAAGGTCTTCCTCCAGGCTTGGCTAATGTCTAGAATGAGGGTCCATTTTTTAAAATTTTTTTAGGGTTATAAAACAACTATTTAACTAAAAGAACATTCTGATGTGAAAGTACCCTACATTAGCTAACTGAATGTTTGTGTTAATATGTGAAAGTACTGTATATGTGCTTAGAATTGGCAATTGTCTGATTAGAAATATTTTGTTCATTGAGCAAATTTTACTGAGTAGTAATGCACCTTAAAGTCACTGACCTGTCCGACTAAATTTCTCCAAGGTAAATAGAGTCAGGCTAGTTATCTATGTTTTATACCCTTATATCACCACTCAGCGGGCTACGGTCTGAACAGATCGTAACCTGGATGGGAAGAATACTTTGCGATGTAAAGTCCTTTTTTTTTTACAGCCAGGTGGTTGGGTTTGCTATATTTCATTTAAAAAGAGAAGGGAAAAAAAAAGCTCTGCGCAAAACTGATCCTCACTAAAAGTATCAGGTTAGTCACAAATTCATTTGCAGGAAACTAAATCTAAAGAACTCTACAGGCTAAACTATCATAAATCACATTTACAGTGACAAAAGCTTTGACAATTTCCAGAGAGATAACATTTAAATCAACTATTCACCATGACTGAAGTATAAAACCTTATGTGTTGTCAGCTGTAAGAAATTTTCCTCAGAGTTGTTCAAGTGCCAAGCAATGAAACAAGAGCCTGGGATAAAACAGACATTACTTCTACACAACCCACCAGCTCAGTTTTGTCCAGGGGTGCTTGAAGAATGTGATACAACCATAAACAGATACCTGAAAAATGACTGGCAGTCAGAGGCCAATTTTCAAACATTTATCTCATTATTGGTGTTTGTCCTTAAGGGACCAGATGAGGAATTCACTCTGCGAGGTTATTAGTTCCACTCAATGGAGAAGAAATAATAGCCTTTTGCAGGCTTGCCAGTTTTAGCGAGCATTGTGTGCCAGGGGTAAAGGGAGGAGGCTTTTTATGAAATTTAATTTTAAAGAAGTCCACCGTCCTCTCATTTCAGCACCTGGATTGAAATCCTAGAGTTACAGAAAGGCCTTAAGACAAGTTGGGATACTGTTACAGCTGTCAGTCGCTCCGTTACAAATTTTTATGTTCATAATACCCTAGAAGTTAATTCATATTTTCAAAGTAATTCTCGAACAAGGCTTTCAGAAACAACTGTAGAAAATTAACAGTGTGAAGGAACGCTTCAGCTCTGTCATATATGACATGGGAAAGTAAAAATAGCGTAAGCTGTGATTACGGTACGTCCGAGCAGGGACCATTCAGCTGTTGGAGGAATGCTGGGGCCAGAGGAATCCAGACTGTTGTGCAGCCTAAAACTAAATGTGTTCAAATATACGCAGATGTCCCTAAATACAACAACTGCCTCTGTCAGTTAAGGATAATGGCCTCTTCACACTGCATGATGACGCCCCCCCCCCCCCCCACTTAAAATAAAAGATCAGCCAAAATGTGAATGGTCTTAGCAGCATCTTTAGGCATGTATTAAGAAAAGAGTAGACTCTGTATTATGCCTAAAAAGTCGCTTTGCCATTGATAAGTGCAACTCCACTTGGTTCTCATCTTATCGGTTCTTCTCAGATGTAGGTGAATTGCCACTGTGACTTGTTTCACTGCTCTGTGGGTGGGATCATCAGTGCAAAGTGAATAGTTTCTTGTAGTGCTGTCCAGCTCGCGTTGAATCCTCTGATCCACTCATAAGACAGAAAGGTCTGGACAACGTCAATGGGTCTTTGGAACGTCCATACTGAGGTAGAAACTAGAAAAGCAGAAGAAAAACTAACTAACCTACACTCTACATTGTACATCCATAGTTATTAAAAATGGGGGGAAATCTGTTAAAGATTGTTGGAAAATCAATAAGACTTGACAGGTATGTGACGGGCAGGTCATCCCGTGACGTAGCTCCACTGGCCAATCAACGGCTGCTGCCTGCTTACATCAAAATCATCACCTCAAAGCAGTGCGCTTGGAACCACGAACAAGATGGTCCCATAAACCAGGCAGAGTGGGGGTGAGTACCAGCAGTGGGCAGGGCCTTAACTGGTGTGGTGCAGTGGCAAAGCAGCAAGACAGTGTGATGGGTCAACAGTGATTTTGAACAAGGACAAAACTTTTATAGCAAGGGTTTGATAGTTTATCATTGTGGTTGCAGTGCATTAGGGTCCTGGAGGGAGCATGGTGGCAGTATAGAGTCTGTGTGGGACTTGGGCGAACCGTGTTGGTTTAATCATTGAAAGTCTGACGAAGTGGCCATGATGGTCTCATACATAGGCCACAACCATGATCAACACAGGTTCAATAAAACAACCTGGCACAGACACTATACTGTACTCATAGTCGCATCTTGATGCGGTCTACGAGTCGTGCCAAGGTGGGTACAAAGACCATAAATGCACAAGAGCATTTTGGGAACTGTTTTATTTTTACAATAAAACTCGAAATATCCTTTTGTTATGTTGTGGCAAATGTTTTGAGGGCAATCTGAATTTAGGATGAAATCTATCCCCAAAAACCTTTATTGGTAGTGGTACTTTGAAAAACAGGTTTTTAAACAAAAACAACAACAAAAAAAAATAATAATAAAAATAAACAAACAAGGTTGTTTAATTCAGGACAGAGTTTTTGACGTTTGATGAGTCTTCATTAGTTGTTAACATGATTCAACAAAATTACTTTAAAGAAATTGGGAAAGCCAGATGTGGCATATAAAAATTTCAGAAAAATATTTTCCCTTTAACTCTCAGATTGAGTGCTGTGACAGTCAAATTAATAAACACTGGACCAAACCAAGAAATGTCAAGTCCATGCTCAATAATCCAGGTAAAACATCCAACAAAGGTCAGTCAGGTCATCTGGACGGTTTCTTTTTTTTTCCTTTTATTTTTTAGACGTTTTATCCTTTATCCAAAGGACTTCATCAGTATCAAGGACTTCATCTGATGAAGTCCTTTGGATGAAGAACGAAACGTATCAACATAAAAACAAAACCGTCCAGATGACCTGACTGAATGTTGTTGGATGTTTTACCTGGATTATTGACCATGGACTTGGATGTTTTGAACCACTTTGGCTATGGCTGCCTCAGAGGAGGCGACGAGGGAGAGGGCGGGCCCCAGAAACCATCTTATCACCAGCAAAATGGTTGACCCACTATGTGAGTGTGCTGCTTGTGAAATACTGAAGAAATTGTCAGCTTTGATGGCAAAACTAAAGAAAAATGGGAGCTTGTGCGTTATGCGCAAACCTGTATTAATTTTCCAAGATTTTATGTCTTCACAAACTTTGGAAAACATTCTGACACATAAGCAACACTTATAAGTTGATATATTCATTCCTTGTGGCCATTTTTTCCCCACTTTCCACTTTCATTTACCAAAAAAGTAGTGTAAATATATGTTTTCCAATGCTTGATGTAGAGCTTCTGTGTTTACATTCCTTGGGCATGCATTTGTTTGTTTTTCCTCTCTGTCCAGTCAAATTAACTGAGATGTGTGGCAATAAAGAAAAGGGGGCATATTTTGGTGATTTGGATTAAAGTGTACATGCATTTATATTGATGACGATGAGCAGGAGGGGGAAAGTAGGCCCGATCTGAGCAGAGAGGCTGACCGCCTTCCCGTCAGGCTCTTGCTGTTCCACAACAACAGCCAAGTTCAAGTTTGTGTTGGCAGTGACTGAGTGCTGTCAGGTGACTCCAATTCAAGCTCTGCTCCTGCTCCCCCCCATGCACGTGTTTGCAAACAGAAACAAACAACTCTCCTAGATAACCCGCATGGACTTCAGCTTCAGCATATCAAAACTGCAAATCTGCAACAAATACTCATAGACATGCATCTCCTTCCTATTTCTCCTCTGAGTGTGTGAAAATATTTAAGGCCTCACGCTGACGGCAGCAGTCTTTGGTACACATCCAAGTCAAACAAGAGTAGAAACAGACAGCTGCTTGAACCGTGCGTTCCTTAAGGGAACTATATCCTCTCTACACAGGATGTTGCAGAGATGGACCTGAATCAATAGCTGCTATACACACAATTTATAAAATCAAGCATTTGTTATCAAAACGTGAAGGTATTGCACTGGAAAAGGTTAGCAAAAGAACAAGCAATATGCTCTTGAAAGCCAAACAGTTCCCCCACTTGTTAATAAAAGAGAACTGCTTTAAGAAGCTTGTGACCTAAAACATCCAGTTGTTTGATTTTAACAGAGGACAACACACAAAGGAGCCTTTTCACAAAAGTATCATGTACAATGTGTTATATAATTAGAGAAAACACTCAAAATCATTAAAAGACTTGGACTTGAGCTAATTTAAATACAAAAGCAAACAAAGCTACAACTAAATCATAAAGTGGGCACATTTTTAGAAACATAGCATGCAAGAATCAACAAAACTTTAAAAGCTTCAACAATACTCACAGTTTTTTTAGTGCTGGCAAGCCCAGAAAAGCGCCTGGCTCAATACGGCTAATTATGTTACTTCGCAGATCCCTGTGGGGAGAAACATGGTTTTAGGTGAGGAGCAAGACAACAAGCAGCTTTGCTAATTCTTCATTTCAGTCTTTTAGTCTGGGAGGGGGGGAATCATTTCCTCCACAAAAAGCAAAGCAATGCATCTTTTTAGTAGGGTTCAGTGAAAAGGTTCTGAAAAATTAAATCTCACCAGTTGAATATAGCTTTTTAGAAAATCTCAGTAAAAATTGTATTAAATTCTGACCAGAGTTATGAGCTAATAGATCATCAGACACAACTTCAAAGAGAATTTTATCTGAACCGATCATGTGACGATAAGTTATATTTTGTGAAATGCCTCTAAAAACATGCTCATGCTCAATAATTCAGGTTAAAAAAAAAACCACAAAGTTCAGTCAGGTCATCTGGATGGTTTCTCCTTTTGTTGAGACGTTTCGTCCTTCATCCAAAGGACTTCATCAGTCCAAAAAGTCATAACTAAGTCCTAAAAGAAGCACACTCACATAGTGGGTCAACCAGTTTGCTGATGATAAGGTGGTTTCTGGGGTCTGCCCTCTCCCTGTCAATTCTTCTGAGGCAGCCATAGCCAAAGTGGTTCAAAACATCAAAGTTCATGCTCAATAATCCAGGTACAAATCCAACACATTTCAGGCAGGTCATCTGGACGGTTTCTTTTTTTGTTGAAATGTTTCATCCTTCATCCAAAGGACTTTATGGGAGTTTGTTGTGGCTCCTAAAACTGATGAGATCCTTTGGATGAAGGACGAAACGTCTCAACAACAAAAAAAAGAAATTGTCCAGAAGACCTGACTGAACTTTTTTGGGCCTCTACATAAATGTTATATTGGCTTATCCACCAGTAAAACCCAATATTATCACATTTCATTGATTTTACCATAAGGTCAATTTTATGAAATACGAGCACGAGGGTTCATTATCATGAAGACTAATATTTGGGGAAAAAAAAAAAATCTAGTTTTGTGCAAACTCCCTGACCAACACCAGACTCAATCCCGTCATTACTGTAAAAACTGCTGCCACGACCCCTTACAAACCGCAAAAGGATTTTTCTGGTTCCCACACACAAACGCGCACCGACAACCCCCGCTCTCGTAAAGTTCAAAGGTTTGTTGTCACAGAATTCCTGCGGCGCTCACCTGCACTGGCACTGCCTCGTCACTCAGTATCCTGGAGGTTCAAGAGGCTTTGTACTCGCCACCTGAAGCCACACAAAGCACCGGTGGGTAACTGCCTGTTTGATGTGGTGAAACTGTCTTCTATAGGCGGGTTTGTGGCCATAGATAAGTCACGGACAAAGCATCTACTGCACGTTAAAACTACTGAAATGAGCGAGCGGCTTCATTGTGAGACGGTGCTGAGAGAGAAATGAGAAGGCAGGACGAGGAAATTAGAAATGCTCTCTTGAAGAAAAGAGGAGTCAGTTTTGAAGAGAGACTGGTGCACAAAAACACGAGTCCTGTGATGAGTTGGTTTCCAAGGCTGAATGGTTTCAGGACATTTGTGCTCGCACGAGTTCACAGGGTTCTTGCTTTTTGACATTATTTTAAATTTGCAAAACAAATTCTGCCTCAGAACAGTGACAAGTCTTCATGGGTGCTTGGAACTTGTCTTGAAACCTTCTCAATTAATCATCAAAGTTTGTGCTCAATAATTCAGGTACAAAACCCAACAAATTTCAGTCAGGTCATCTGGACGGTTTCTTTTTTTTTTTTTTTTTTTTTTTGCTGAGACGTTTAATCCTTCATCCAAAGGACTTCATCAGTCTGAGGAACCACAACAAACTCAGTTCCACAAGCAGCACACTCACATAATGGACATGTCATTCCCCAGTCTGTTACAGAAGCACGATCCATAGTGTATTTCCAGAACACATGGATCGCCATTGTTTATGAATAAAAAATGTCTTACTTTACCTAGAAAAGTACGTGCTCTATCTCCATCATCTTCATGTAGCTAATTTACGCCAATCATATTTCTGTTACAAATCACTGGTTAAGATGATTTGCGACTCATTAGACCTGACCCCCAGCTTGGGCTGACTGAGAAAAACCCTACAAGATACCGAATGAATTATTTTCATGGTGAAACAGTGTCGCTCAG
>JAVCKU010000161.1:5795591-5809565 GCA_032273985.1 Hypsolebias coamazonicus | reverse complement strand
AAAGTGCAATTAAAAACTGATTCTGCAGTTTAAAAAAAAAAGAAGACTATGTTTAAAAGACTAGACAGCTGTAAACGGTTTGTAGATTAAATCAACTTATTGTCCTTCCTGCACAGGTGTTTTTGTATACACATAACCATGCGTTTCCTGTGTGATGGAGTAAACACAATCAGGCGTTTTGCTAAAGGTCATTTGGAAAAGAACCGGCATGGAATAGAATGAACTGTAATGTTAAAAAAAAAAAAAATCAGTTAATGCACTGAAACCGAAAATATTTCCAGGTGCTAACATCACAAGTACAAATATGGGAGGGCCTGCAGTGACAGATTAGTTTTTTATGTGCCATTCTCTTTTAAACTAAAGCAGAATCAGTTTAGAGCCACAGGCAGAAGATGAGGTGCTATGGATTTCTAATTTTCTTTACTCTAAATATATAGTTTTGACTCATTTCCTACAGCAAACCAGATGATCAGTCACATTAATTAAGATGATATTTTAAAATAATAATAATAATCCGCTGAACAGTTGCCAAGCAGGCACAACTGTGGGCAGCACAGTGTTGTTGACAATAAAAGTAAAATATATGACACTACACCCTCGTGTCAATTAAAAAGCTACAGCGAGACCTTAAAGTATGATCAGAGAGGCACCATTATCCGACACTGATTTTCCAAAAACATCTAAGAGAAAAGGAGGACTTCTATTCTTTTTTTGTCCAAAGCAACTTTTCTTTAATATTATCAGTTGTGTTACTTTAAGGAAAAAAACAAACAAACAAACAAACAAATAACTATAAACCAGTGGTTCCTAACCCTGGTCCCTGAGGAACCCCATCCTGCATGTTTTAGTTGTTTTCCTGCTTCAACACCTGATTTGAATGAATGGGTGATAACAGGCTTCTGCAGAACTTGAGGAAGTAATTCAGTCACTGAATCAGGTGTGATGGAGCAGGGCAACAACTAAAACATGCAGGATGGTGTTCCTCAGGGACCAGGGTTGGGAACCACTGCTTGGAACTAGATTCATAGTGATCCTTCAACCAGTGCTAGGTTAGTCAGGAACAAGTTTTAAATCTCATGAAAGCCTAAAGCTGAATTATTTAAGACTTTAGTGTCTATAAACCATTAAGCATTTGTATACAAACCAGTTAGATCTGTGAGTCCCACTATAAGCAGTTATGTGGACTAATGTGTTTGCTTCAGCACTTCCAGGCGAACCACTGCGATACTTTAAAAATAATTCAGTATTCAAATAATAACTCAGTCTGCATCACAATCTGTCTCCTTCCAGTTGAAGCTGAGTCGACCAATCACGTCTTATCACACGTGCATGTAGTCAGCCAATAGCGCACTTAATAGACACTTGGAGACACGCCCACAACAGACAGGAACAAGCTTGTGAATTGTGTTAGCGAACCTCAAGTTGGCAAAACCTAATTTAGTGGAAGCTAATTCCACAAATCTTCTATGAGCAGCTTCACAAAAACAAAGCTATTTCATGCAGCATAAATCTGTGCAGTGACAATGTTGGAGCATTATTTGAGATATTTTGAAGTGCAGGCAGAAGCAAATGGCTATGGATTGGTTTCATGTGCCAATGCTGCCAAAACGTAAGGTTGTGCAACCCCCCACGCCTTGGGCAGAAAGCCCCCCTGATGATTTTCTTGAACTCATAATGGAAGAGGACTCTCCTTCCAAACAATAAACCGCTCCCACCTCCTTCAGCCTCTCATGCCAGCCACAACTCCTCAAAGAGGTGGGTGTCTAACAGAAACCGAGTTAATTCCCTTTATTATTTATTGTTTCATTAATCTTTCACCATGCAATGCTTCTAGCAGTGTTATTAAGCAGGCATAATGCCTCTTATTTTGCTGACAATGACAGTGATTATGAGTGCTGTGCAAGGTTTTGAGGGGGATTGGAATAAAGTACTTTTTTTTATATTTGATGAGAAATATTTGTTCCACAGAGAAATTTTCAAGATACAATTTACCTGTTAGAATAAATGATCATTTTTAAGGTTTAATACATGTTCCACAGATCCCCATCAGTTGACCTCCACTAAATCACAGTGCACATAAGATTGACTTGGAAACACACTTTCACTTACATGTAATTAGCTCTAAAGTAGCCAAGACACGTATCAATTTTTTGTATTCGCTTTGTATCCATATGCCTGCTTGCACTTAACACATACAGTTGGTACCAGCCATTCTGAGAAACCAATGAACACTTTTGATGCCCAGTCATAAATAAATGCCTTCCAAAAAGTAAGACTGTGTCCAAATCTGGAGGCCATATCATGAAACAAAATTCCCTTCTGAATCAAACCAAATTTAAGTTACCAAGGAAGGCTCCTCAGGCTCTGGGGTGCGTGGCGAGGCGTCTGGAGAGGAGGGACAGCTCCGGTCACTGGCATTGGTCACGTCCCCATCTGCCAAGGCCTCAAACGAAGGCAATCCGTCCTCATCCACTGGGATGCTGTCCAGCGTCTCTGTAAGCACCGCCAGTAAGTTGGCCTCATTTTCTTCATCTATCTTCTTAGAAAGGGGAAAAGAAGAACATGGAGACAAAACATAGAAAGACAAAAAATGGGTCATTTTAGTCAAGATCAAATGCATCTGATTTTCATTAGATATAAGAGGTTGTTGGTTGCGTAGAACCTTTTAATGTTAATATAAAAGAAAAATAAATTGGTTAGGGTTTGGTTTTTGTGCAACAGCCAACCTACCCTGGAATTATTCAAGAAAACAGAATGAGTGCATATTTTAAGTACACCTAACGTCTAACTAGAGAAATTGCATTTCCTGCAAAAAAATGTAGTGTGAATGCGTATTGCAGAAGAACTTGCTGAAGAAACAGCTGAAATTAGTTTAAAACTTGCTGAAAAGTGGCTGAAATGAAGAACAAGTGTAAATTAGCAGAAGAAAGCAGAAATAACACAAATCTAGGTTTAAATAAGCAGAAATGAGCACAAAATTTATGAAATTAGCCAAAATGAAGCTGAAATCAGCAAATATAGCTGGAAACTATAGCTGAAAATACAGAAAGAAGCTTTAGCTACCAGAAGGACGCAGAAAGAGCTCAAATGAGCTAGAAAATGTGGAGGTAGCAGAAACAGCTAAATAGTAGCTGAAATAGCAGAAAAAGCTGAAACTAGCAGAAAAAAGCTGAAAGGAGCATAACAAGCTGATATTAGCAGAAAGAAGTTAATTAGGCTGAAAGTAGCAGAAATTACCATGGAAAATTGGAATTTGTCAGAAAACTGCTGAAATTAGCTAAAAATGTTTACAAAGCTAGCTTCAACAAGCTTAAATTAGTATAACAAAGCAGAAAGGACAAATGTTAACCCAATTAGGCTGAAAGAAGTATAAGTGAGCACAAAAAGCGGAAATTATCTGAAATAATCTGAAATCAGAAAAAAAAAAAACAGCTGAAAAGGACCTTAAAAAAGCAGAAATATGCTGAAGTTACAAGAAGGAAGCACGTTGTTGCTGAATTAGACTGAAAAAAGTTGAAATGTGTGCAAAAAATGTGGAATTAACTGAAAAGCTCAAATAAGCATAAAAACAGCTATGCAGTAGTTGAAATAGCAGTAAAAGCTGAAACTTGCAGAAATAAGCTGAAATTAGCAGAAAGAAGTTGGAAGAAGCACAAAAATGTTGTAATTAGCAGAAAGATCCTAAAAGGAGCACAAAACGGCTGAAAGTAGCTGAAAAGGTTTACATTTGCACAAGGACACTGAACCAGAACAAAATGTGAAAGGAGCAGTAAAAGTTTGTAAACAGATCTAAAGAGCTGAAGGATTTAAAATTTCAATTCATTTTCTAAGAGAATAAAGTGGCAGAAAAGGCTAAATGGTTCAAAAAGCTAAAGCTGCACCAATATAAAAAGTCACAGCAGGATTGTCCAGAAACAGCTGAACGTTTTGATTTAGGACTTGTTGAAATAGCTTGAAAAGTGCAGGACAAGAATTGCTCCAAACAACGTACGAAAGATAAATGGATTAGAGTAGTGTGAATGCTTCATAAGCGTTCACACTATTAGAACTGAAGACAAAATGGTTTGGACAGGTTCTGTCAGTAACATATACAATAGAATCAAGTTGCCTTTTCTCCATGTTCAGTTACAGAAAAAGGCACTTGGATGGAAGTCAAAAATTGCTTGAAAGCAACCTTCAGCAAGGCGTTACATCCCACTAAATGCTAAACAAATGGGACTTAAAATGCTGGCTTGGCAAGTGATATTTAGGACAGGGAGTTCCTATCAACCTTTTCTGAGAATTAAAACTTGTTCTTGCAGCTGGCTGTTAAATAGGTGAGGCTTTAAACGAGCCAAAGTGTCAAAGAGCAATAATAACATTGAGACAGACAACGAGAAATGTAAGCCAGGGCATTTATAAGCAATGAGAGTTCTGCAAGTTTGTGTGGAGAACAAAAATGTACAAGATGCAGAATGCATGTGTGCAAATTCATAAAATGTGACAAGGCGTTGAGATGCAGTGTGTGTTTTGTATCTGTCTCAGTTCAATATTAACAAAACATAAAAGGGTCACACTTCACAACAGTGTGAAGATGAATAATATATTGTGCAAGAAGTTCAGCGGTTATCCCAAACAAAGCACGTCCTAATGCGCACACAAGGAATATAATCACTAGTCGAAGACATATAGCCATTGATACAATCAATTTTTATTGAACATTTCTTAATAACCAATATGGCAGCCATTTTAATGCTTCGAGTTTTAAATGGTCATTTAGAGATGATACATATTTTTTCAGTGAGCCAGTTAACAGTGAGTAAATGTTAATTTGATGCTCATTGAGCAGATCTTTCCTTATCAACATAAACACTCAGTTAATATTAAAAAATGATAAAGGGGACATATTTCACAGAGATAACACGGTGTAGACTGGGGGACATGCTGCATTGGCAAGCTAATGCCTTGCAGGAAATTGCTCAGTACGAGCTAGCATGCTGTTTAATTACTTGCAGGAAGCTTTAAAGTCCACTGTGCTGGAACCTTAGTGCTATTGAAACGCTCACCATTTTCCAGCTTCCCAAATCATTACCTGAGCACTAAGCGAGTTGGTATAAATTGCTGATAGAGCTGGAGCCTCGACTCAGCCTAAGCATACATCTTTGCATGAGGAAGTGAAATTTAGGATCCTTTTTTTATTTTTTAAGATGATCACAAATGAGTCTTTAATGAGTCAGCCATCTGTTCAGTCCAAACTCATCAACCATCCAATCAATGCTGTGTTTAGGTGCAGCTTTATCCACTGCTTCCATCCTCTCTAAACCCATAAATCTAAATTCAGTAAAAATTGTCATGTATGCTGCTGTGTGATAGGAGTTACATTAAAAGCGGGGTTGTCTAATGATTATTATGTCATGCTTTAAAGGCGACTGTTTTTTTTAGGTCACAGTGAGCTCAGATGTAAAGAGCTCAATCTTTTTTGAAAAACCTCCACAAATTCCACCAAGCTCCCACAGGTGCAGTGAATCTCAAAAGATAACCGAGAAGGGACTCTCATTTTCTAAGAGAGACACTTGTAAAACCCTGGGTCGAGATCGTCAGACAGCAACCACTGCTGTGGCTTGAGTGGAGGAACTCATAGGCCAAGTGGGGATTTGAGAAACTGGGGTAAAGAGCATACCTTAGTGTTGGTTTCCACCCAAGAAAGAAAAATTATATAATACCTCCGTACAGGAAAGCTAATTTTTCAATGCCAGCTTAGTGACCACACTGCACACTTTCTAAACCAAAGTCACTTTAATGTGCATCTTGGATATTTTCAAAAGAAAAAAAAAATCTCAATGCAAGCGACTCCCAGGAGCTTTGGCACCAAAATGGCAGAATAACCCTACAACCAGCAGACGACCCCGTCCATTTATATTGATCACCGCAGCAGCTGCCGAGTGGAAAGGACGGACAAAGAGGGGAGAAAAATTGTCTCTGTGGAAGCACTTTTTGTAGCCATCTCGCTTAATGGACCTCGCAGAATTAAAGAGATCTTAACAATCCTGGGCTAATTGTGGGATCACTATATATTAACCCTGCTCCAATTCTAAAGGGTGCCATTTTGCTGCGGTTTTATTCCAAATGCCTCAATTAGCCATAAAACACACTGGCAAGAGCTGGCAGCCACCCCCATCCAACACACACCCACAAAACCCCACGTTCCACATCACGTCTGATATTCCCTAAGCTGGAGAAAGAAAGCTAACCCCCGTTTTTCATTATTAGGCGAGACACTTTTGTTATCAGTCAGCCAGTCTTTCAGATTGTCCTTGCCTTTTGCTCTTTTATTAGGTTCTACAGCTCCATATTGTGTTCTAGGAGATACTATTCACAGTGCTGATAACAGGAGGTGAAGGTGATGTTTTGAACAAACACTCAGTCCTGGACACCAAGTCAAACCGCCAAATTAGATCTGCATACTGCTTTTAAAGGGTTCCAAGGTCCTGAGCAACTTTTAAGGGATCAAATATTAACAGGATTTTTTTTTCAGAAGGGGCAATGTATTATTTATGTGTTAAAATGAACCAAACATGATGGGGAAGTACAGAATGATAGAGCTCATGATAGAGATCATTGGATGAAATTTAAAATGTCTTCAAGAATCAACCAGAAGTTCTATTAGCTTTGATTCCACTTGCATGGATTACAACAGCTCTTTCGCAATTGCAGGGTGAGATGCAAAACCTGATACAGATCTGCAGGTCAGGGGGAGAAAATATGTGTGGTCACTGGGGTTTTAAGTACAGTAGTCCCTCGCTACCTCGCAGTTTGACTTTTGTGGTCTCACTGTTTTGTGGGTTTTCAATGTAAGTTTGCATACGACACACCATTAGCTGATTGTTGGAAGACGACCAACCAGAGCATTGTGTTCTTTATCCCAGCCACTGAATGGCTCATTAACCATAGCATCAGTCTGTTTGCTCTCTTTCGTTTTGCTCTTTTGTGAAATTTTCATAAGAGAATGAATTTATTTCAAGCCCTACGATGCCACCCAAAGGTTCTGTGCCTTCTAAGGTTTCAGGCAGCTAACCCAAGCGCCAGAGAAAGATGCTAACCATAACAGAGAGGGTGGAGCTTCTCAACATGTTGAAGGAAGAGAGAACCTAAGCGGCTGTCGGCCGCTCAGTTGGCAACCCCGTCCCAGTTTGGGGACCATACATACAGCGTGCGTACAGCCCTCACTGCCCTCCCCACCCTCATTCCCTCCCTGTCTACATGTCCCCGGATGCGTTAGACCCCAACGCCTTACACCTTGAGTTCTTACCAAGTGCAACGCTCGCTATTTCAAGAAGGACCATAGATAATGATGTATATCTAACATCCATACTTGGCAGGTTTTCATTTATCACGGGAGTGTCTGGAACGTAACCCCTGCAATAGATGAGGGCCTACTGTAACTTCTGTTATGTATTTTTGATCATTTCGACAACTAAAATGTGTTGTTGTCTTAAAGACCTTTGTAAAAAATGATTCTATAATGGGGGAGAATGGTGGCTCAGTTGATAGAGCTGTTGCATCTCAGTAAGAAGGTTGTTGGATCAAATCCCAGCTTTTCTGGGTGGAGTTTGTGCGTTCTCTCCGTGCATGCGTGGGTTTTCTCCCAGTACTCCAGTTTCCTCCCACAGACCAAAAGCATGCATGTTAGACTGATTGGTGACTAAATTGTCCCTAGGTGTAAGTGAGAGTGTGAATGGTTGTTTGTCTCGTTTGTCTCTATGTGTCCCTGCGATGGACTAGAGACCTGTCCAGGGTGTCCCCGCCTCTCGCAAAGTGACTGTTGGATATGAGCACCAGTGACCCCGCAACTTGAAAAGGAAGAAGTGGGTAAAGATAATAGACGGGCGGACAACTCAGCTAACAAAAACGAGAGCGTATAGAGTGAGCAGAATGTGTGATGGTGCTACCTTCTGTCCCGGCTGCGTGATCTGTTTGAACGGCGGCTTCTCCCTTTGTCTCTGTCTGCACTTCGGCTCCTCCTCCTGCGAGATGAACCCTGAGAAGAACTGCTGCCGGAACGTCGTCTTCTCCTAAACAGAGCAGACCAAAAAGTAATCATTTTATTAGTGATGGGGTCCTTTAAATAAAATCACAGTTAAACTGCAGGACACTGGA
The DNA here is from genome assembly GCA_032273985.1 of Hypsolebias coamazonicus. NCBI lineage: Eukaryota > Metazoa > Chordata > Actinopteri > Cyprinodontiformes > Rivulidae > Hypsolebias > Hypsolebias coamazonicus. The sequence goes on along the minus strand of JAVCKU010000161.1, from coordinate 5,801,429 downwards.
CATATATCTGGTTCTAATTGTGATTGAGGGTAGAAAATTTGGCTCCTTGAACTTCTATCGTTCAGTATTTTTGTAGGGTTTCTCTTAGTTAACGATCCACAAAATAAGTTTTGTGAATCACTTCCACCAAAAGTTTGTTCTTCTTACTTTTTGTTTATGCACAGATCTGCAATAACAAATTTTATGTTCATTTATTTACCAGTTCTCCAAAACGAGAAATTATTTTATCTAAAAAAAATTTTTTTTAAACGTCTAAACATCTGCTTGTATTGTAATCAAACGCAAATGTCAAGAAGCACTGATAGCAACTGTACTTTACTGAACATTCTAGTATATTTCCTATAGCTGCAAGCCATGCAAACAGCCCTAAAAGGGCCCCCCTCCACAGGGGTCTTATTTGTTCTGATGCACTTTAATGTGGTTGCAGCAGCGTGTGCGCTCTTTTTTTCAAAAATAAAAAACAACTCCAACCGTGTTTCTATTGATATCAAAAAGTACGAGGCATTTTAGGGGGTGAATGTAAATGCACCATATCCCTCCGTTCTCTACTGCACAAACTGTTTGTGCAAAATTCCTTATCTGAAATATCTTCTTTTGATTCACCAAATCCAAAAGTAACCAAAATCATTTTTAGCATCCACTAAGAAGACAAAAAAAAAAAAAAAAATCCTGTGGGACCTCAACAACATAGAGGAGAGACGGAGAAAAAGGCTAGAAATACAAATAACATAGAGGCTGAAACTATCAAACTAGATTTGTACCACTTAAGACTAGCGCAGCAAAGACCCATTAGTATTCTAAAGGCTGGATCCAAAGAGCAGAGCATTATGAAATAACTTCTACAGCCGCTCTGCAAAACCACTTCACACATCACACAGAAGAAAGAGGAAAAAACACACACACGCTGGTTAACAGAAGCTTTTTTGGAAGGTGGTGTTAGTTCACACATTTTCACAAACGCCTGCGCAAACACAATGTAAGAAAAAGAAAAGCTAAAATAAATGTGAAGGGAAAAGTGATTGTAAACACAGAAACGTTTCAGACGAGCGCACGACACCTTTCTTGTCTCTTATTCAGCCTCGAACACTTATTACCATTTTGTTCCCTACAGTATTTGCATCTCACATGCACAGTAACGGTTACAATTACTCTCCTTACATATACATGGTGATTATGTGGTCATGATGTCACCCACCCAGAACATAAGCACTTCTGTTTTACCACATGTGAGGTCACTGTGCACAGCCTGGGAGTATGCAGGTTGACAGTGCCGCAAAACGTGTGCTCTCCTTCATGTCAGCCTATTTAAAGAAACTGGTTTCAGCAGACGCTCAGAAACACTCACAAGGTCTTAGTTAATTGATCAAAATGTAAGGCTAATAGACGAGGGACTGTGGTCCCAGAGTTTACACTGCATACCCAGCCCCACTCTGTGCTGGCAAGCAATGACTTCCCATCAGAGGTAATGGGCCTTGACCAAGTCTCATAAATAATTACCATCAACTGGCCTTGTCTGAACAGCCACACAGAAACAGTAACAGCCAAGGAAGGAAGGCAGGAAGGATTGAACATTCAGTAGCTGCTCACGTTATTAAAAAAAGGCAATAATTTTAAACGTGTATGAAATATTCCTGAGAAATATTTTCTTTAAAAATGGTTAAAGAGTCATGCGGGTGCTTAGAACCAACCCTCAAACCTTCTAAATTTAACTTGTGTAACTCAAAAGCAACAGTCACCACTTTTTAAGATACAACTTTAACGTTTGAACTACACTAAATCTTTTTTTTTTGTATATTAGATACAAAATGTATAGCTTTATTATAGCTCCAAGGGTTTTGCTTAAAAAAGCAACTGCTTGAGCAAACAGTCAAACAATTGGAGCTTTCTTTCACTAAAGATACCAAGTGATGTGGGCTATGGTTTTATCAAAGCTCCATTATTAGTCTTACTGCTTGTTATGGAATTGCAGCCTTTTCATTAGAGGTTTGACGTTAAAAGTCTAACCAGTAACTAAAGGATGATTTATACATTGCAAGAAATGAAGCTATTAGTTCTCGTTGATGTAGCTACATGATGAAAATCATGTTTCTTTGAATTCTGAGAACCCATTTTGTGTATAAGCTCCAGGCAGATTTTTGTTTCTCGCAGGGGTATATGCCAAGTGCTGTGTGATTGGTCAGAAGTTCATGGACATGTCATCAAAGTTCATGCTCAATCATCCAGGTACAAAATCCAATAATGGTCATTCAGGTTACATGGACACTTTCTTTTTTGTGAAAAGATGTTCCGCCCTCTATCCAGAGGGCTTCATTAAATGGACTGTACTTATATAGCGCCTTTCTATCTTATCAAGATACTCAAAGTGCTTTACACTACAATCTGTGCACTCATTTAACCATTCATACACACTCAAAGTTAATCTGAATCTGTAGAGATTAATCAGAGCTTTATCACATTCATACACCAATGGGACACATTGGAGGCAATGAGGGGTTCAGTGTCTTACCCAGGGACATTTGGTCATGTGGGCTGGTGGAATTGAACCTCCAACTCTTGCATTGGAGGACAACTGCTCTAACCACTCAGCCACAGCTGCCTAAAGGGTACTGAAGAAAAACATCAACATTCTGACCGTTTCTGCAGTAACCACAAAGTGCAGTCATTTACGAGATGAATCTGAATGTTAAGTTAATGTATTCCTTGAAGGAATGCATATCACCCAATGACTTTCATGCTAGTGTTTTTAAACTAAGATTATGTTGAAAAATAATTTGTAGCCATTTTGGTCAATCTCTTATGATATTGCAAGATGGAAAAAAGAGCAGGACTAACTCCATTCAGCTCACGCTCGTATAAGACCCAAAAAATGTTCATATAACCTGAGACACAGTAGAGCGGATAGATTCATCAACACCTACAGTACAAGGGTTTTAATAGTTTTCCCATGCCACAGTCAGACTGATGGCAAAACAAAATCACTGAACCTGGTGCAATAATAACCCAACACTAACCAACTTCACGTGTCATGTGACATGGGAAGGTGTAGATATTATCTACTTTCTGTACAGTGTAGATATAAATCACTTTATTCTTATTTTTTATTTTATTTAATTAGTGTTGTTTCAGTGGTTTGACATTGACAGAGAGCACTACACAAGAATTCCAGTGTGCCCAAATTGTTGGTCTGTGCACAAATGGAAAATAAAGTACTTTGTAACTTTGTAAGATGTCAACAAAAAAGGTTAAATCATGTCATCTGGACCAGTTTCTTAGAGGGAGAAAAGTTCTGTCTTCCATCTGGAAGACTTCATCAGTCTGCAGCCTGCCAGCCAGCTCTGTCCCATAAGTAGCCTTCATTGCTGTGTTTCAAGCCTGTGTTTGTTTGTTTGATTTTGTAAAATGTCACACACAGTATGCATTGTGAATGACTCTCAGCTACCACCTCGTCAAATTTTAGCACAAAAATCAGTCAAAATGAAAAAGTTATAAACCTTTCCAGGTTGGCTAATGTTGATTAACTGTGACAGCCATCTTGAATGAGTCTGAATCGAAATGTTAGTTGTAGAGGTACTTTCACTGAAATCTAAACTTTGGTTCATGAGACACTTTGCTTAAAGACAAACATCTGTATAAAAAAAAAACGACTGCAATTTTACTACTTATGTTCAGTTTGTTGTGGCAGCCATTTTAGGAACAAGTTGACTCAAACGTTTAATCAGTTTCCCACTGATTACTTTCTGCAAGTTCCATTAAATTCGTCCATGAGATATTCAACAAACAGACACATGAACGCAGACATGGGCAGATACGTTATCGCCCGCTGCTGCTCCAGTCTTCCTGGGGGGTAAATCACGTTCCCTGCCGCCTCTAAAAAGGGGGTAAAGTTGTCTCACCTTCGGTCTCTGGAGCGAGAACGGCTCCGGCGACTGGATCTCCGGCTGTGGCTGCTTCTCACCCGGCTCCCAGAGGAGGACGAAGAGGAGGAGGAGGATGAACGGCGACGTGTTTTTTTCTTCCTCCTGCTCCGACTGTCATCGTCGCTGTCAGAGGAGCGCCGACCCATGGTGCTGCTGGACTGTCAGCTGGTATAAAACACAGGAGCATAGCTGACCATTAGCTACCTCAGGAGCAGTCTTTAACACGACTCTTGAACGAAACTTTGCGTCTTTGAGTGTATTTTGTACAACTGAACACCCCTTGCCACCGAGGCTGGATGCGCAATCATATTACTTTAAATACCTAGTAGCATGCTGACACAAAATAAAACCTGACAACGTCTAGGGGATATTTGTGTCCTTTAAAACAGCCAAACTGTCGTAAAACTGTGCTCCTAGATGTCCATTAAATCAGCAAAATAGACGCGTTTGCGTCATAGGCTAACTAGCAGGCTAATGCTAACTGGACAAACAGTGATGCTGACTGACATTTTTTTTTTTTGTTTTATGTCTGAAGCCTTTAGCAGCTTGGCGGGCACCTCGCGTCTCGTTTTATTCAAAACACATCACACAAAGGACGGCAGCTTCGAAAAACACAAAAACCTTCAAATGAATGTCCCGCTCGTCGTCTTCTGAGCGATGAATACTGTATTCCACAACACAGCCATGCACGGCTAACGAGGCTGTACGCATCGAATGAAGAGGCATCGATGGGAGCCAGGCGTGAAGAGTCGAACGCAGAAAAATCGATGGAGACGCAGTTCTCCCTGCGCGGTTTCAATTCCACTCACATCAGCTGCAAATGTTGCATCTACTGTACTTGTGCCATTTTCTCTTTAAATAATGTGTGATCATTTGTAACTAACAGGAAATCGAGTTATTTGAAAAAGCTCAATTAAGACTCAAATTATTTTACGTTTCACTTGTCAAAACTTTTTTCTTATATCTAAAAGGGATATTTTACAAAAGTAAAAACTCTGTATTTCTTCATATTTCAGTCACAAATTTAAAAAAAAATAAAGAATGTTGCTTAATCACACTCTGCGCTTCTTGCAATTTGTTTGGCTCTAATGCAAGGAATTATATGAGATTAGTCCGGAGCATCCAAGTAATTTGCATGTAAACTCCAAAATGTACAGTACTTCGTGAAGCTAAAAAAAAAAAAGAAAAGAAAAGAAAAACAAAACATTATGGCCGATATGGAGTGATCTGCAAGTGCCTGATCTAAAACAAAGTGCACTAAACAGATAAAAGAATGTGTTCAGCATCTGAACCTCTCCTGCTTTGCAGCACGATTAATAGTAATTAATGCCTATAAGGTTCGAGCCGAAGCGTCTTTAATAATTAATTAAGTGAATTGTTAGAGCTCGTGTGGAAATATGGAGTGGGGAGGAGGATGGGGTGGGGGTTTTATGATCAATAAACAAGCTTAATTCTGCATTAAATTCATCCCGACGCGTTCCAAATCCCGCTGTATCCCGTTTCTCCTCAGACTGCATGTTGTCTCTTCATCTCGCTTTCTGTTGCCCTCGATTAGTGCGTCGTTGTTTATTTATTTGTCATAAGATATTTAATTCAATGAGAGGGAGGAGGGGGGGGAAGAACAGAGAGCTAGAAACTTTAATTAGAGAGCCCCCAATGGCAAAGACATCGCGAGAGGCACAATAATTAAGCGTTTATCTGCAATTTAACACCCTAATGGCTTAAAAAGACCTGTGAGAATTAATGCGAAGGTGTCGCAATAATAAAAATAATAATAATAATAATAAAATGGTCTCGTTAGGCCTTTATTTTTTTATTTCCGTTTTAAAGAATCATAAATAAATAGTTAAAAACAATTGATGCTCATGCCTGTAAAGAATTAAAAAGGCCAACTTTTCTTGGGGGGGGGGGGGGGGGGGAA
>JAVCKU010000161.1:5426164-5437091 GCA_032273985.1 Hypsolebias coamazonicus | reverse complement strand
GGTTGTCAGCGGTGATGCGTAACATACGTGACGCGTCAGCGGTGATGCATAATAGGTGCGACTTATACGGAGGTGCGACTTGTTTATGGATCTTTCCAAATTATTGGACAAAATTGGACAATGCGACTGATACGGCGGAAAACACGGTATTTATTTTATTTTTGGATCAAAATTGGATAAAATAGGAAGAGTCATTAATCCAAAATGTGGCCAGTTTATGATAAAAAGTGAAATCCTTTGAATTGTCCCTACATTTAGCTCTCACCTCAGCTTACTGTCATTTTTAATTCTAGACTATTTATTTTGTCTGAAAATAAACGGATGTGAATAATTACGACCCCCTAGCTGTCCATCTGCACCAGCAGAGTCCATCTAAAACAATTCACTTTATGCAAGTTAAAGTGTATAAATCTAATTTTAAAACGTCACTGAAAATTTAACATGTGTGAAGGTGCAATTTGTTTGCAGTGCAGCAGCTGTTGCCATGTTAGATGCTCTTCAGTCAGTTAATAATCTACATTTTAAGCCATTCTCCAAAGTCTTCTTCTGATGTTCCAAGTAAAATCTGAAGTGGCCTGAAGAAAAGATTTTTTTTTTCATGTGCTTGTGTTTAAAGAGCATTTTTCTGCCCCATTGGACCCTGGGTAGTCAGATCTAGTCCACTCTTCCCTCTGTGAGATTAAATGAGATGGAATAATGGCTCCCAGTATCTGCAGGATTCATGGCGCACCTGAAAGGAAAAGCACAAGCAGTTTTCTAACAGAACGAGGCAGAAGTTTCGGATGAGCTGAAAAAAAAAAAGTGTGAAAAAGTCAAAAGAAGCAAGTAAATAAAGGCAGTATAGATGTTTATTAGCATATGTGTTGAAAATTAAAATCACCCTCTGACATCTGGCACTCTGAGGATATTTAAACCTTTCTTAAGTTGGGATTTGATCCACAGATCCAGACTGGTCCACGTGGTGCCAGTTTCCACCACCCTGGCAGATTGGCTCTCCTGCCCCATTATCATCTCATTTACTACTCCAATGGGAAGTTGCATGCACACCACTGCGCCTGGATGGGTACAATATGGCACCACTTACCAAGCCCATTCACTGTGTGGAGAGCGGTCGAAGGGGCGGCAGCTCTCTGAAATGAGTGGAGCTCAAATGAACGGGATGGAAGAACATTTAAAATAAAGGAGGCTAAATTTTATAATGAACTGTCCAAGACTGTGAAGCTATTCATCTAATACATTTCCTATAGGTGAATCAGATGAGAAGAATCTATCTTAACGTCCTACTGCATGGATTTCTAAATGAGATAGAATTAGAAGAAGAAGAACATCTGTATCAGTTACAATAGATTAAAAGTTCTCACTTAAAAGCTGTGAGAAAAAGATGCTGACTTTCAGAGTTAACTGGATCTGGGTACATCAGAGGAAAGGTTCAGACTTAAAGGCAGAGCGAGGTGGCAAGTATGAGTGGGTTGGGTGGGGGTTGACTCCCCCCGGACTAGATCAGCATTACCAGCATAATAATGAAAGGATTTAACTCTGCTTATCATCAGAGAGTGGGCTCAGAGATGGGAAACTGGGCCAGGAGTGTGGGTTGAATGGTGTGTATTTATGGTGGATCGTGAGCGTGTGGAGTTGACTTAACCACAGAGAAACAATACAAGTCTCTGTATTGTCTGCTGTGCTCAAGAAGCATTTTCTTTGCCAACATGTGTGCGGTTGTGAACGTCTCTGCCTTCGTCCCTTTGTCTGTCAGAGGGTGTTCGAGCAGTGAGACGGAGAGCGAGGCAGGAGATCTGTTGGACCAGCAGTTTGAGGAACTCAACAACAAGCTTAACTCGGTCACAGATCCAACAGGCTTCCTGCGCATGGTGTCCAGAAACAACTTGTTCAACAGGTATGGGGGATTGTTGCACATCACCTGGCTGTTCCCAACTGTTTTAATTGCCTTAAGCTTCCTTCCCCCCTGCAAAAAAAAAAAAGATCTAAACCAATCTGCCTGGGTAAGAGGATTCATGGGTGTTGCGTCTGATCTGTGAAAGGACTCTTTGCAGTTGTTTCACCAGTGCAGAAGCAGCATGAGAATCCTCCTTGTTAAACAGAAGGAGTAAAGCCAAGCTGCTAAAGCCCTTTACAACTTTCCTCTCTGAAGGAGCCCTGTGTGTGAATGTGTTCATGCACATGCACCTGACTTGTTATGAGACACGTAGATCAAAGTTTGTTCTGCTTGTGCTAGTTGTGCAGACTTGACCTCTGGAAATATACAAACTATCCTTGAGCATTGCCCTGATTAATAATGTACACAAGTGGAAGGAGTGTGTGTGTCTAGGTCATATGTCCTTGTCCTAGTGCACAGCTGAGCTGTTCTTTGATGAGGGGGTAATTCCATCTTTAATTGACTCTCTGTGCTCATTAAGCCCCTTTAATGGGCTGCCGGTAATAATCCGTTCATTCTTTTGGGCCTTAAAAAAAAAAAATTGTAAGCTGCACATGTTGGGAAGCCCATCTTCTGTCTCTACGCAAAAGCCTGAGAAAATGAAGAAGACTTTACAAGACCATCATCTAGAACAGGGGTGCTCAATACGTCGATCGCGATCTACCGGTTGATCGCAAAGGCATTATGGGTAGATCACATTGCATTAAAAAAATAGACATCATCCTATCATCCATCCGCACTATGAAATTTGTTACTTGATTGACATACAGGGCAACCAATCACAGCCCTCATTCACTCAAATCAGGTTTAAGAGATTTTCTGGGGGAACCCCATCCCCGCTCCCAACCCCCGAAGGTGTGAAATTCTCTGTGTGAAGTTGCACATGCAGGCTGCTGCAGTCCAAAGTTTTTCTGCACTAACAACAAAATGGCAGAAAGCAGAATGTTTTTTGCACTTCTCACCCTTTTTCAGCATGTAGGAGCAAAACTAATAAAATCCAGAGTCCAAATTACACGTTATTCACCAGTTTCGTCAACTGTGAGCATGCAGTTGCTGCATGCACAATGAATAAAGCTGAGCCCGGGGTCACCAGATAAATGCCTTATTTACCATCTCTTTTTGTGTGCACATATATTCAAGAAACACAACACAAACTTCATCTTGCTCAAGATGAGAGTTCTGTGATGGAGTTAAATTCAAAGCAGTCTGCTCCTCAGACAGTGTTAAATTATTATTTTATACATGAATGTTTCTGTTAATTTATTATTTTGTATATATGAAGGTTTCTGTTCAGTGCCCTGAGATGACTTTTTTGTGACTTGGCTTTTTACAAATAAACTGAATTGAATTGAATCTTAAATATTTTTACTCATGACAGTTTAGGTCAAAATACTTTCATTTTAAAACCACAGTACTTTAGTTCATAATTTCTTATCTGGCAACCTGACTGACATGGACACTACAGCATTTTTCATGTAAACCTGCTTATTTTTTGTTTATTACCCCCAATAAAGATAAAAAAAAACACTAGGTAATTCTCGTGTAAATGGGGCCTTATAGTAGGTAGATCACTTTGACTTGGTCATTTCAAAAGTAGCTCGCATACTGAAAATGTTTGGGCACCCTTGCATTAGAGTCAAATATGAAACCATCTGTCCAACAGCTGAAGTTTGAACCAAACTGGGAAATAAAATCAGAACAAATATTCCAAAAACAGTCGCAAATCTATAACAGAACGGCTGAAAATAAAAGACTGAAGCTGTAGCTGCAAATATTGAATTCAAGCAACATCGTAAAGAAGAATGGGAATTCCTCCACAACCATGACAGAAACAAAAAGTTATGCAGGTAATAACTACTGTGAGTTAGGTGTTGCTAAAGGCTGTTCTACAAGCTACTGAATAAAGGGTTGGACTTAGTTATTTTAATTTTTGAACAATATTTGAAGCTGATAAAGACTAGATCATTTGTATTATGTCCTGAAACATAAAACCTATAGATCTGAAAGAGAATGAACTTTTTTTTTTTCCCATGACTGTACTTTGGGTTTAGAATAAATTTACACAAAAAAGATGAAAGTATACAAAACATTTTGTTCAGTAATAGAAACCTACAAGATGTGTGTATGTGTGTGTGTGTGTGTGTGTTTGGGTAATGGATAAGGCGGGATCACTGTGAATTCTGAAAAGCTGAGCTATGATTTCCGCCATCAATTATTCAAGTGTACAGCCTGTTTTTGTAATCGCTCCCCTATTGTCCGCTAAATGTCCCAAATCACCACACAGTCGACATGAAAGAGGAGCAAGTGCTCGCTCAGCAGGAAACCAGGAGACGTGACTTCCTCCAGCAGCGCTCCGGAGCAATTTAAGATGCTAGGATTTACCAAACAGACTGAACTTTAAATCTTACAGACAGTCCTTTTAAATTTGCATCAACTAATACTCTAAACAGATTCTCTCCGGAAAATAGGCATTTAAATGTGCTTTAAATCTATTTCACTACCTAACGTTGTTGCTTACACTCAAAATTGTTTGCCTCTGCAGACTTCTTCTCTAAAAGTCTGCTGCTGATGGATGTAGTTGGTCAGACATCAAAGTAGTAAAGAAAAATGAAATTATGACAACACATAACCGACTGAAGCTGTAACATTTTAATGGTACAAGACTAGAAATACCCTGCAAGAAGCTCTCACCAACCAAGCTCTACCTTAAATTAAATAACTTATTGTTCCATATTTTCCTAATAATGCACTTTACTCCCAGACTGCAGGCTTACTTGTGGTTCTTAGAGTTTCTAAAATTTGAATGGGAGGCAGAGCTTTCAGTTATCAGATCCTCTCTTGTGGAACCAACCCAGTTTCTGTCCATGAGGTTGACAATCTGTTGAGTTTTAAGACTAAGTTTCAGACTTTCCATTTTGATAAATCCTATAGTTAGGGTTGGCTTGGGATTCTAGATATATCCTATATTTCACTGCTGGAGAAAAAAAAAAGGGCCCATGTTTTTAATCTGCTGTAGCCTTTAACAGCGTTTCCTCTACCATATCGTCGCCAAGTGCTGGCACTGACATAGTGCTAATCTAGTGATGCGAAATATAGATGCGCTAGCTAAAAAGCTATGACTATTGAGGTAGCACTCCATCTCCACTCACGCTGAACTGTTTCCACCCACCCTGCTTCAAAGCTGTCGGTAAACACAGCATGTAACACAAACGTGTCTCTGTCTCTCTCCACCCCACACCCCAACAAAATTTGCGGAGGATATGAGCGCCCTGCCAAGGCAAGTAAACTTGGGGAAACACTGTTATGCATTTGTATGTGGACGGATCAGCATTTATGGCCAGATTCTTTGGATCAGATTCAGGAGATCCTTCCTGCCCAGAGCCATCAGCATAGACCTTTGAATGAAACTGGTATAATGAGTTGCAAGAACATTTAATTTCAATTAGGAATGCACAATAAAAACGGTACACGGTAGAAACGATACACATTTAGCCTATGATGGAGATCTATATTCTATCGGCTAACCGCAGTAATGTTGTGTCTGATATAAAATCAGAGTTGTCCGATTTAATCGTTACTTTTTTTAGTTGAAAACGGTGTGTAAGTGGTGTTAAAGTCAGCCATCAGCATCGACTCTTGAATGAAACTGGTATACTGAGTTACAAGAACATTTGATTTCAATTTGGAATTAATAAATTATTTTTTGAATTGAACTGAATTATTGCAGTCACAAACCTGTTTATTTTTTTTATTCCCATAGAAACTACACCTGGACCAGTACTGGGTTTGTCTGTCTCTTTCCACATCCTTACAATCACTACCCAGTCAAGGCAGATGGGCGTTCATCAACAGCCTGGTTCTACTGGAGGTTTCTTTCTGATCAAAGGGAGTTCTGAGTGATATTGTGCTGCTCAGGATGGGGAATACTGACAAAGATTTGACACACACTGTGCTGGATTCCTTAAACAACTTTTACTAATTGGCATTTCATAACGTACACTGTATAAATGAACTGTATTTATAATTGGACAGAATTGGCTAACTGCATTCAACTTCGAATATGAATTGGATCTAAGATTAGGGTTTCTTGCACAAATGAACTGAATCAAATTAAATAGAAAACTTGACACAAATTGTAATCTTTAGTTTAACTTGTTTCCATATATTTCACTTAATGGTAAATACACATTCTCAATTTTAGACACAAATGACCCGTTTCAGTTGTAAATCTCATGTACCGTTTTCTTCTTGGGAGATGTAAAGCGCACTAGGCTGAGTGCATCATGTTGCCCCCATCACTTGTCAGAGAGGGACACGGCGACATCAATCCTCAGTTTAATCACATTTAATCAATCAGTTCTGCGATCGCCTTTAATCTCGTCTTTTTGTCACCCACTTCATTTTGCAGTTGGATTTCATCCACAGACAGTCGACAGTGGAATCATTTATTGTCTGGTTTACAGAAACACGCAGGGTGATGTGCTTTATTTCGAGGGGTGGTGGGGGGCTACTCGTCTCTGAGAGCTGGACGTCTGCTGGTTAAGGAATCAATTTGACTGGACAGCCTTACAAATTGCATAAAGAGACAAACTTGTCCTTGGAGTGAGCCACGATTGATTGATAGCTCAACACACTCGTGCCGTAAATCCTCTCGACAGAGGAGACAAATCAGTCGCCTGCTTTCTGCTCCCCACTATTTACCCACCTCAGATATCTCCCTCTTCGTGCCGCAAAATGCCACATGATTCAAATGTACTCAAAACAAATTCCAATTTTTATTCAAACCAAGTGACGGCACACAAACAGGCTTATCTGACACTTTATATGTAAATTTTAGGTGAGGACTGAACGAGGGGGGCGAGGGTTATGTTGAGAGGGTCATGGAAAATTAAAACTGTATACACTGGATTTGTAGATCAATTTGTTCCCGTTTTAGCCGTTTAGGTCAAACCTTGAAAATAACCTCCTGTGCGGCCTGTTAATGCTCGGACTATGTTTTGTCAATGACTCTCAGCTACTATCGTACCAAATTTTAGCTCAGTATCAGTAAAACTGACTGAGTCAGAGCGTTTTTGGAGCAATAAAAAGCACACGCTTTAAAGCTCAAATTTAACAGCACATAAAAGATAAGACAACTTCTCCTGGGGGTTGTGTTGTGCTAAGAAAATGGCAGTTTTCCTTGGGGATACCACACCACTGTTTGTTTCTAGGAGAGGAAAAAAAACACTACAGGCATCTTTTCTAAGCACACCCCACTAATCAGAAGTGATCTGTTCGCATGTGCTGTCCACTTACCCTCGGGAAGAACTGTAAAAAAAACAAAACAACAAAAGAAGGTCCAGTCAGAGACACGGCATGTTGGATATAAACATCCATATTAGAAAAAAGACAGTACTAGTACGAGGATCAGGCATGATCCCAGAACACTGTTGTCAAGTATAAGCTGCTGCACTGCAAGAAAAAAATGCTTCTGCTCAACCCAACTTAATTATAAGAATGTGAAAAATGGCCTGAAGTTGAAATGAAATCAAACAGTTTCAGAATAAGCAAGCAGCTCTATTTTAGGGGAGGGGCACAAGAGGGCAGAATGCGCTAAGACTCTCCAAGCCTAATAAACGTGCGATGGCTGGATGATGCTGTGGGGCCTGGGGCTTATGTGGGGAAGAGAGTTATGCTAAAGTTGTGTTGCTTTTTTAATTACTGTGGTAGCATGTAGGTGCAAACAAGAAAAACAAAATTAGGAGCAATATCTGTCCAGGATTTGATGCTTTGAGTCATCCAAATGCTGCTGTAAATGTTCGTCTTTCACAACCCCAGTACACAAAAAGTTGAAACGTTGTGTTGTAAAATGTAAATGATAACAGAGTGTAATGATTTGCTGATCTAAAGAACACACATTCGGCTATTTGAACGCGTGCAGACCGGCCTTGAAAGAGGTTTAAAAAAATAAAATAAAAAGTTCAGTTAAAGTAAAGAAAGACATTCAAACAAATGAGACATTTTTGTTCTTTCCTTTAGAAGGTGGTGTAATTTAAAAAAGATTTAGCTGCACTCAGTGGACACGTGCGGCCAACAACCCAAACAGGTGAGATCCCCAAATATCCGACATGTCAGAGCAGGGCCCATGTATGAATAATGCAGAATGCAGGCAAAAGCAGGGATTTAATGCAATTTGACGGCCATGAAAGGACAAACACTCCCTCAGCTCCAATCTTCTGCCCCCTTAACAGCCTCACGTGTCCGCAGACCGTTAATAACTATATAAGCAGTCAAAGATAAATTCAAAATGTCCCGGGGGTAGGGGGTGTGTGTGTTTGGACCTGTAATTATTGTTAATTCTTTGGCTCGGGTTCGGAAATGATGGCTACGGGTTGAGGCAAGATCAAGTTGGATTTTTTGGGACCAAATGCAACTCTAAATCATGTGATAAAGTTGAGACAGGGCCATGTTTAACCCTGAAAAGCATCTTGTCTTCTTTTAACAAGTCTGTCAACATCCAGGAATTGAAAAGCTGTGCTTTAGCACTGTCTTGCTGAAAAATACAAGGCCGTCCCTGAAAAACCTCATCTGGAAACCTTTATATTCTTTCTGCATTGATGGTACCTTTTCATATGTGTAAGCTGCCCATACCAGAGGCTCTATTGCAACCCCATACCATCAGAGAGGCAGGCTTTTGAACTGTGTGCTGTTACCAAGCCGGTTGGTCCCTCTCGTTTCTAGAACTGACAATATGGTGTCTATGGTTTGAGAAGATAACATTTCTGGATGGTTTTCACAGACAACTACTTCTTTGTGTGGTAGAGTTTTAACCACCATTTGTACATTTGTGGAAGTATTCCTGAGCCCATGCAGTGATGTCCAGAGCAGAATTAGATCTGGTTTTATGTAAGTTTTAATGCCATTGAGCACAGAAATGTATACAGTTTTTGGGTTTTTTTTTTTTTTTTTTGGATGACAAATAACTACAGATAGCGGGATTTTTCAAAGTTTGCCCAATTTCTTGTTGAGGAACATTAATCTGAAATTGTTCCACTTTTTGAGAGGCAGTGTTTCACAAACTAGTGAGCCTCTGCCTATCTTTACCTCAAAGATTAAGCCTGCTGAAATTGTATTATATACCCAGTCCTCTATATTTGTTGCCAATTAACCCTATTAATCTCAAAATGCTCCTTCAGTTGTTTTGTGTTCATGCCAGTTACAATTACAGCCTTTTGTTTACTCCTGTTCCAACTTTTCGGGGATGTCTTGCTGTCATAAATTCAAAATGTTCTTGTTGTTTCCTAAAGAAAGCAGTCCAAATACTTAGTTTACACATTTAATGTTTACTATGTTCCATTTTGAATAAAATATGAGATTTGCATATTAGCATTTTGTATACTATCCAAACTTTTACAGAATAAAGAGAGAAAATTTGATTTCTTCAGATGTATTCACGTCAACAGCATGCACCCTTCAGTTTGCATGCCGTTAAGGATATGTGTAAATAATTAAGCAGCCAGCTGATGTGAAAAGCAGGAGAGCACGAGAAAGGTAGGCAATACAGCCAACGTAAAACTGAACAACCCCACTTGCGGCACTTGAAAGCACCCCGACGCCATCGTAATGCAGTCTTCCCAACAGAAATCACCAGGAGTTTCCCTCCGCTAGGACAAAAGCCACCTCCTCGTAATTAAAGCACTGCCTTTGGTGCTGCCTAAATGAAACAGTAACAGTATCCTCAGTCACTTTAATGAGGGGGATAAAAGCTATGCAAGGTTTGGCTATTTATACGTTTTTTGGCACAAATTGGGTACTAAAGGGCAGCAGTCAGATGAATGACAGACCAAGGACAGCTGCGGCATCATCACTTCATTAAATGATGCAAATGGCCAAGTGTGGCCCGAGAAGTTAATTAGCCAGAGAGGGCCTAATCACAGTTTTGGAGCTGTGGTCCTCCCCAGGTAGCACTCTTAACTGAAGAAGGGGAAACAAGCTAAAATGATTGGCTTTAGTATCTTTGGCTGGTGTATTTAAAATATAACATTTAATAACATGCTTGTGAAATGTTGTAAGTTCGCACATTCAGTTAGCTCTCAGAGTTTGTCAGAGAGGACTTTTAGATACTACACCAAATTTTAGCTTAATATTAGAAAAACTGGTTAAGTTGTAATGATTTTTTTCTTAACTAATGTGGATTAACTAAGACAGCCATCTTAAAATGGGATGACTCCAAATGGTAATCAGTTCTAGGTATAAATCCACTGATTACTCTGACAAATTCGTTATAATTCATCCAGTTGTTTAAAGGATATTTTGCTAACACAACAAAATGACAGTGGCAAAAACTCCCTTTCAATATTCAAAAACTACCACTCTTCCCTACTCAGCAGTACTGAACAAACTGTATTTTACAACTAGAAAGTTCCTAGAGAAACTTTGACAGGGACTGTCATGTTGTGAGCATTTTAAGATTTGTATTTGACAGTACTGAGTTTTTGTTCACTCTCAGCTACCACCACATTAAATTTGAGCTCAATATGACATTAAAAAAATCTATTAGTTACAGTCGTTTTTTTCTTTTAAGCTATGGCGGCCATCTTGGATTTTTGATTTGGTTTCAGTATGTGATCAGGAACATTCTCAGCTACCAACACACCAAAGTTCAGCTTAATATCTCCAAAAATGGCTGATTTATAGTATTTTTCCTTTTTAGCTCAGGCAGCCATCTTGGATATTTGATTTACATTAGGAATGTTTAACAACTCGCTCTCAGCAACAACCATACCCAATTTCAGCTCAATATCTCAAAGAATGACTGAGTTATAGTCAATTTTGTGTTTGCTGAGATAGCTGTGGTAGCCATCTTGAACCAAAATACACATATAATGAATGAAACATATAAATGTGTTTCATTGATATGTTTGATAATAGAATAACTGAGTGAGTTATTTACTTGTTTTGTTATTTACAAGAATTGTTTGTTTGAATTGTTTGTTAGACAAATAAGGCACAGAT
>JAVCKU010000161.1:5229545-5239805 GCA_032273985.1 Hypsolebias coamazonicus | reverse complement strand
TTTACTAAGTTCAGCTTCCAAAACAATCACTTAGATCATCACTAAAATTGCTACATTCATCTGATTCTACATGCTCCTTCATCATTATTTTCAATGCGCGTTGGAGCAGAGAAGCCCAATCCTACATCACAGACGACGTATGCGAAGTTCGCAGATTTCCAGTGATGAAACACAGCGCCAAATTTAAAATGACTTTGAATGAAATTTTAATATATTTTTAAGTTTGTTTACAAAAATGAACATAATTGAATGATAAAAGATATTTATGCTGTGCCACTTTCTACAAAGTTCATAAATCATGTCACAGTTAATTTTTGTTATCTTTGTTTGGGGAGTGGTGGCGCAGAGGCTAGAGACAGTGGGCCTGTGATCGGAAGATCGTCGGTTCAAGCCCCAGTACCGACAACATCAAAAAATGTGGGTGGAAAAAGGTGAAACACTCACACCTGCCTCCATCCTCATTCGCCCAACCCTGGGCCCCTGAGCAAGGCCCTTAACCCCCACCATCTGCTCCCTAAAATAGGTCTCTCTTGAAAATGAGTTCTTGTGGCCCAATGAGACTACCTGGATAAATAAAGGGTAAATGAAAAAATAATATAGGTTATTAAAAATTGAATGAATATACTTCATTAGAATCAGACTTCAGATTTATTAATAAATCAGAGTGTCATAAAACAGGGTGAAATACTAAAAACACATTTGCTTTGATTTTTCTATGAACATTATCAAATGTCTTGAAACGTGTACTTGTATAAATAAATGCCTAAAAAACAAACTTTAATATAAGTAAATGTGTTTTTTTTAGACATTTACTTTGTACAGTTACAGTTGTTAATAAATGTGCCTGTGTGACAACTGGGACAAAGCTTTCACTGTGAAATACGTATGTTTTTGTTATTACTTTATGGAAAGAAAAAATATCAAGATATGTCGTATATTGCGATTTATCTTAAAAAATATTGAGATATTCATTTTGGTCCATATCGCCCAGCCCTACAGCTAAGTATCTCTACTTTAATGTTTTATTAAAATAAATTGCTGTTTGTGTGAAGCATGGCTTTAAACAAATAAAAAGTTAATATTGGCATGTCCTCTTTTTGTAGTCTGTGAGGAACATTGAAGGAAAGGACGTCAGTCTCTTCATTGTTGGGGATCCTGCATACCCGGTTCTTGACTGGCTCTTCAAAGAATACCCAACCTCTCCTCGCCTGACTCCTCACCAAGAGTCATTTAATGCTTACCTTAGCTCAGTCAGGGTGGGGGTAGAGGTTACCTTCGGGATGCTGAAGTCACGGTGGAGAGTTTTTCTGAAAAGAAGTGACTTTCATTTCAGCTTTGTTCCAACCATGATTGCCGCCTGTTGTGCACTCCACAACTTCTGCCAGAGGGAGAGGGATTATGGCAACAGCAACTGGTTGGAAGAGGCTCGTGACTGTGCAAACGACTACCCTCAGCCTAACCAGCCGGTGACTCTTCAGTGCAGTGTTGGTGGAAACAGTGCAAGAGAGGCACTGACTGCATATATGTCCACCAAGTTTCCACTGCGTACAGGCATTCTGCATTAAAGGGGCTTTTTAAGTACACGAGATGCACTTGTCATGCATTTGTGTTTGTATTCAGTTAACATTTGTATAAAGATATCACAATAAAAATCTGCTAAAAATACTAGTGCACATCTGAGCTCTTTAATGGACCAAGCATTTTATAAATTCTTGTAAACAAAAGCATCACTATTTGGCACTGTGTGAAACAAATGTGTTCTCAGTGTAATTTGAGTTACACTAGAAAAACAAAAATGTAACTTTCAAATAGTGCAAAACAGAAAATGTGCACAGATCATCACGTTTTGTAATGAACACAGTAAAATAAGCAGAATATACGTTCTTTGGTCATTTAGAACAGCAGTAACCTGTTCTTCCAAAGTAACCTTTTTATGAATTCACCTCCAATGTAGTTTCCGAATTAGAAAAACCTTGAAGTCGGGTCAGGCCGGACTTAGAGCTAGAAATGACACCTCTAGGCACAAGCTCTATGCCCACTGTGGAGACAGCACAAGGGGAGAAGGAACAGATGCCATCTGCTGACAACTCCCACCCACCTCACACTGGTCTGCAGCGGTCCTGATGGGTTATGGTAAATACAGAAGTACGGTCACTTTGAGAGAAAAGTGCGCAAAGGATTCTGGGTACTGCAGTACTGCTGGAGCAGTTAAGAGTTAAACTCGTTTGAGTTACGAGAAGCTGCATCCTCTTTTATTGCCACATAAGTACATGTATGGACGTCACAGCGATGAGGAAAGATCTGCATTAAGATGCCTTAATCTTAAGAAGACAATTTACAAGTTCGGAATAAACAAGTCGAGTTAAAACCTTTGGACAGGAAACATGGTCACAATTTAAGATTCTCAATAACATTCATAGTTCCAGTAGAATTTATAATGCAAGAAGCACAGATAAAAATATAGTAAACAAACTTTCATATAAACGAATGTTTGAGAATTAAAAAAACAACTTGTTCATTGGACACGAACCGCAATAATTGGGCATCATGAAACATTTTAACCCAGAATCTGCAGCTGCTGGGGACACAGTGACTCCATCTCCACCTCCATGGGCTCCTCCGTGTGCGGCGGACTGAAAGCGGAGCTCGGCGACGTGCTGGCGGCGGAGGAGGCTCTGTGGGACGAAGCCATCCGTGGGTAGAATGGACCCACCAGCCAGTTGAGCGGCGTGTTGTTGATCAGGTAATCGATGATGTTGTCCAGAGAATCCTTCATTTTGCCCAGCTGGACTCTGCTGGTGGCTAACGCGCTGTCCGGCAGCTCTCCCAGCACCATGGCTCTGTTGAAGCTGGTGTACACCTGAGCTGCCGAGTGGCTGAGGGAGAGCGCCTCCTGCTGGACATGGTGGGGGATCCCCTGCAAGCCGGAGACCAGGACCAGGCAGGTGGTCTGGAGCTGCTGGGAGAGGGACCGAGCCAGGGCTAAGGTGCGAGATTCAATTATCTGAAGGGAGGAGATGACCACATTAACTTCAGACTTTCATCTCTTGTTTTGATATAAAGATTAGCATTTATTTAGGTTAAAACTGAATTTTATGAGAAAAAAAAAATCCCAGCATAAACTTGAGACTCAAAATTCAAGTTAATTGGCTGATTTACTGTTTACAGCCAGACATGTATTAGCAGATGTCTATAAATACTTCCTAATCAAACACAACCTTTCAGCTATCAATAAAGCTACTTGTCCAGTCCCATTATCAATATTTCAGATTTCATAAACATTTGTTTTTTTGAATAAATGACGTCAATTCCCCCTTATATAGTGTTTTCATCTTTACTAAAACCTCCATCGAGGATATCTAAAATAAAACAAACTCTATTTCAGGCATTCATCAACGTTTTATTAAGTTATTTTCACGTCTCTTGTTTCAAGTTACATTTCATCCCATCAAGTTCTGACACAGAATATTTTTGTATTTATTAGTCATTATTCCAACAACAGACTATTTAACTGCACCTTTTTTTAACGTCTGTTAGCTACCTGTGGGTCAGTTCTACCTAACCTAGGTCTTCAGATGTTGCTGTGTTTGATACAGTTGATCATAATATTCTACTAGAGGCTTGAATGTGATATTCAAATTACAGGAACAGCTCCAAATTGGTTTAATCATATTTATTTGATCGATTCCAATTTGTAAATGTAAATAATGAATCTTCATCATACACCGTTAGTCATGGAGTTCCTCAGGGTTCAGTGCTTGGACCAATACTCTTTACCTTTACAGATGCTTCCAGCTGGTAAAGTTATTAACCAGCATGGGATACATTTTCATTGTTATGCTGATACAGTTATATCTGTCCATGAAACCCAATGAATCCAATCAGTTACTTAGACTTCAAGCTTGCTAAAACCTACTATAAGACTTGATTTTAATTGTCCTCACCTGTTGAAATGGCCTTTTTTGTTTATAAAGCAAAATGAGTAATTTTTTTTCTTTCAACGTGTTAAGAGCCTTATATTTATTTATACTTGTCATTGAAGTATAACTTTTCTTACCTCAAGCTATCATGATCTGCTGTACGTGTTTGAACGTGCAGGAAGACGATAAGAGACTACAGTAAAATAAGTAAAAAAAAAGTTTATTTGCTAAATAAACAAAATGCTGAAGGGGCAGCTAACTTAATGTATTTAAAGAGGACATGACCATACTTAAGGAGGACAAGAAGGGACACAAATCACAAAGTTGGTGAAGGACAATCCAGAGACACAGACAAGACACCAAGGAGCTGAATATATACAGATCATAATGAGAGTTAAATGACAGGCACCTGTGAATGATTATATTGAACAGAATACTGAGGGGTATGGAAGCCCATTTCCATCATGAAAGAAAAAAAAAAAAAAAAGCCCAACAGGAAGTCATAATTTTGACTTTTAAAGTCATAATTATGAGAATAAAAGTAATAATTTTGAGTTTTAAAATCATAATTTTGGCTTTTCTAATTTAATTTCAAAGTTTGTCCCTTGCCGGACACCATGACTCTACAGGGATGCAACTTCCTGTCAGACACCGGTAGTTTTCCTGCATAGCACATGGATTCATTCATTCAATGCATGTTCCTCTGCCTTCAAACATCACTTTTTTAAATTAAGGTATGTAATGTCTACATCTTTTCATCGCCACTTTATATTGCATTTAGTATCAAAGCCCATTTCCACTATGAAATAAAAGCCCAACAGTGCCATAATTGAGTTTTAAAGTCATAATTACAAGAAAAAAAACAACTCGTAATTATGACTTTAAAAGTCAACTTCCTGTTGGGCTTTCATTTTTTCTTTCATGGCGGAAATGGGCTTCCAGAGCGAGGTGACTGGAAATATGAGGAAACAGAACAGGACCAGACCCTACACAAGTGTCATGTTGTTGACAAATTAACTTTATTGTATCATGGCTGTAAGCTCAATCATCCAGGTAGACAACAACAAAAAAGGTTAAATTGTGTCATTTGGACAAGTTCCTAAGTGAGAAACGGTCCATCCCCCATCCAGAGGACTTCCTCAGTCTACGGCTGAAAATGATCCAGATGACACGATTGAACTTTTTTGATTTTTAGTGTATTATATTAATTTATTATACTGTATTGTATTGGCTTAATAAAGTTGCATTTCCTTCAGTCACTATTTAGTCATTTTACAACCTATTAGTTTCTTGATGTTTGTGCTCGTTTGTTTTTTTGTCTTTACAGTATTTCTTGGGACACTTGTAAGAAAGGAGGGGGGTGGGGGGGATGGAGAAGCCGCTAATCCAGTGGGACCAGTTCTTGACAACAACCTCCACTCCCTGACAGTTAGCCAGTGGGGGATTTCCATATCATCACTCTTTGTGGTATTTAAGAATTTAAACAATTTGGGGATAGTTATAAATAATAGAGACATCTGGACTATCTTTTTTATTGTTGTAAATTGAAGTCATGAAAGTTTATCTTGCAAAATAACTACCGGTATTTAAATGTGTTCATTAAAAGGCTAAAAAGTGGAAGTGAACACCACATGAAAGGGAAAAGTGACATTTGGCATTTCTGAAATGTTCCTTTGGACTGAAGAACTTAACGCCTGCTTTGAAGGCTCTATTATATGATAGACTGGCTTGCCATACTCAACTCACCTCTGCCTGGTGACCGTTCTGCTGGCTCACACTGCTCGACTTCCACGGCACCAACGAGCTCAGCTTGTTGTTCACCATCTGGTTGGCGCTGTCGATGTTCTTCCTGCTGTACTCAATCTAAAGAGAAAAGTGCTTTTTAGTGCAGAATGATTTTGATGAACACGTAAAGGAATAATTTACTTGAACTGGTATCCTCAGGCAACTACCGTAGTTATGTTAGTTAGTCCCACCAGGTCGACGGTGGAGTGGAGCTCAGAGATGAAGCCCATGCTGCGCTGCTTGCCGTCTCGCATTCTGGCCACGGCTCGGCTGTACGCTCTCTGTCGGAGCTTGGCGGAGAGGCAGCCCAGGCGCACGTAGTAGCTCGGCTTCAGATTGTCTGAGCCGTTCTCGTCTTTGGCCTCCAGCTCTGTCACAAGACAGGACGCCAACAAAACAGTGTTAACTAAACATTTGTGGTTTCAGTTGGATAAATTGAAGGTTTTAACGTGAAGGGCTGTTCTTTTCCTTCCCCCACCCCCAACCTGAAAATGGAGACAAGTGTTGAAAAAAAAAAAGTTGGAAAAGGTTGTTTTGGTTTGAAAGACTAAATCCTCGTCTACAAATCACTTGAGCACAGTCTCAGTCTGAACAGAAACTCTGTGTGACCGGGGTCAAACAGCCGGCTAATGAGAACTTGGATTCTAAAAATCCATAATCTGATAAATCCTGGTTCCTGAGAAGCTGCAACAAATCCACCAGTAACTAATTTCATCTGCTTCTTCATAACTAATCCTTTAATTATGAAACCAAAGACTTTGTTTTCTGCTCCACCACTGACCCAGTTCGTCCTCGGTCAGAGGTAGATACTGCTCCACTAGGCTCTCCGATGCGCTGAGTGCCGTCTCCACTCCGCTGTTGACCACTTGGACCACTCTGCTCTCCAGCACGGTGCTCATACTCCCACTGACAACAGCCTTGGTCTTCTCCATCCCACCCTGCACGGCGCCACGAGTCTTCTCTGCGACGCTGCCCAGTGTGCTGGAGACTGCGCCCTTAGCCCCAGACACTTTTCCGGCGACGACATCTTTGGCGCTGGAAACGATCTGGGATTTTAAAAAAACGATTGCAGCAAAATGTTGGGAGGCTGTGACCGCGGTTTATACAGACTTGAGTCAACTTGGCTCGGTGCCGTACCTGCTCAGAAGGCTGATGAAGAATGGGTAAAGTTTTCTCCATCTTGTCCAAACCTTTACAGGCCAGGTCGTTGGCCCGGGCGACTACAGGGAGGGAAGAAGTGAACAAATGAGACTATGCATCGAAATGAAATAAAGAAGTTATTACAACTAAAAGAAAGGGGAGAAATGTTGTTTAAAATTAAACCTCTGAACAAGTTTCTATTTTTATGGCTGGTCATAAGTAGGTGAAAGTTCAAGAGTGAAGCATTTGAGTCAAACTTCCAGTTTCAAGTTTCATTGATGACTCAGCTGATCGCAGCTGAATGACACAAGGCCGGCGTTGGGTTTTGTTATGACGCCCTGGAAGCTTTAACATAATTTCCCAGAGGTCATAAGATAAGTAAGTTCTTACTCTGAGGCTCCAGTTTGGTGATGATGGGGGAGGCGGTGGTGAGGGCCACGGAGGTGATGGTGCGGACCCCTTGCTCCGCAGCCTCGAGCACGGTCTTGATGTAAGGGTGGTGTTCTTTGGTGTTGGAGTAAACGCTGAACACCAGGCTGTAGGTGGAGCTCACCAAAGGGAGGCTGGTTACCCTCTCCACCACGCTCTAAACGCAAACCATATTCACATTAATCATTGCACTAGCTTTGAAGAACCCTGAAGGAATGCATATCACCCGCCACGTTTCATGTCAGTTTCAGTTCAGTGATTTATAAGACATTTTGTTAACAGACACTGATAAAACATCTGATTCACATTTAACTCATGCTTCCTTCTTAAAAGCGTCAGCCATAAAACTATAGCATAATTTCACCCCCATTAACGTCACAGCAATAATTGCCTTAAAAAGCTAAAATATTTGAGTCTTTACTGAACTCACCTGATTTGACATGACTTCAGCTGCTGCCATTTTACGCATGAAAACCTAAAAAAAAAGATTGGCACATGTTCAGACTCATAATCTGTAGAATTACAATAAAGAAGTGATGCGAAACGGAACAGACGGCTATTTCCGTAAAAATACGTTACCGGTGTTGTACTGAAAAATGTACCCCGGCTGTCAAGTGCACCGCCCGTTTTAAGCTAACCTAAAACTCGTCCGAAATAAGCTATGTACCACCACAGTTAGGTTTTTTTATAAAATATATTAGACATAATCAAACAACTTACCGAAAGATGCAGAGTTATTTCCAAACTGTTCAATAAACGGAACTGATAGTACCAGACGGGTCCGTCCCGCTGCTGTATTTATTCGTTGAAAAGTATCGCGAGATGTCGTGACGCAATTGACATCACTGGTTCAGGGTCAAAGGTCAAGGAGGTAAAAGTTTATTTCGGGGAATTTCCGCCTGAACAGCATGATTTCATACCCGTTTTTATGAGTTTGCCCCACGCTTTATGGCCAAAGTAAAAAAATGTTTCACCCTTAAATCGTATGACACCATTTTTAAACACATTTTTTGCTTTGAGTCTATAATTACTTGTGCTCTGTTTTATACAAAATGTTTGTTTTAAAGTAAACATTTTGAAGAATATCATGGTACAGTTAGGGTTGCCAACTTTCAGAGATTAATTCATGGGATTGAGTGACTCAGGGAATTTGTTTCATTTATTTAATTTTTTGGCAACATTTTCTATGTTTAATAGTTTTTTGTTTCATGTTCATTTACATTTTCTTCAAAGAAAGACCTCAAACAATCACAGGTCTAGCTGTGTTAAACCGACAAGAGGAGTAGCAAAATACCGGTACATAGAAATCAGTGACAAGTTTTCCTGCTTTGAGCTTTGACATTTCACTTCACTGGGTTTAACGCTAGCCTTATGTTTTATTTATTTATTTACATTTTTTACCCTTTATTCATCCAGGTCGTCTCAATGAGCCACAAGAACTCATTTTCAGGAGAGACCTGTTAAGTGCGTTTCACCTTTTCCACCCACATTTTGATGTTGTCGGTACCGGGGCGATCTTCCAATCACAGGCCCACCGTCTCTAACCTCTGTGCCACCACGCCTATTTAATTTTTTATTTTTTGGTTACATTTAGCTTTCTGCTGGTTTTTTTTTTTTTTTTTTCTACATGCAGCTTTTAGGTATTTGCTTAAGGTATTTTGTAGTCTTTTGCTTCTTTATTAAATGCTTGTTTTATTCATCTTTTAGCTTTGCTACTTAAAGTTCATCACAAGTTTTGTTTCTTATAGCTAATGCTTAAGCTTCTTTTTGTTATCCTTAGCATTTTGTTACTTTTAGCATAAACTCACTTTAAACAATCTGACATTGTTCAAGAATGTAAGTACCGGTAAAGACAATAACTGTTTGCAACTTTGCCACAAACCTCGAGAACAACCGTTGTCCAACATTTTTTCAAAGTTAGTACAGCTTCATGTAAAACGTTTGCTCGGTTTATGATGTACTTTTATTTAGTTTTACCGTTGCTGGCTGCAGCAAAGCACAGAGGACGAGGCCTGGGATCGAAGGATTTAGGCCGGTTCTGATCTTCTCACAAAAAGACAGCAGATTAACTTTTAACACATGGCAGGCCCAGACTCCACGTTGTGCTGGACGTTGGTCCGATCAGGTTTTATTGTGTGCGTCATATTCCGTTTACGGCCCTGATGAGCAAACACTAGATCAAGGACCACAAACCGTCGAGGTGACGTGATAATTCTCTGAAAATGTCCAGTTGGCAGAGCTCGGTCAGTTTTTGTATTTTTATGTTCAAAAGCAACACAGACATCAATAATTAAATGTTTTATAGGTGAAATACTCGCTGGCAGTAGAAAATTAAAATAATTTAAAGGTTGTTATAGCTGTTTTAGTAAAATCTAGAAAATAGTTTAGCTCTGGTCTATTTGACAAACTAACTGCTAGTCTGAGCGAGGTAGAAACCAAAGTGGTTTCCTGTACGTTAAAACACCTCAACCCTCATACCCTCACTGTGCTCACTGGTGAATGAGTGAAGACATGGAAGTGCTGTACACAGAGTGTGTATGAGCAGGTGCATTTCTTTCTGAACGTTTCGTCAAAGATGTGGTTCATGGGAGTTGACTCCATAAGTTTTAAGATCCGATCAGTCAAACACACAAGGATAGGACAAATAAAATAAACCTGCAGGAGGTTAGGGGTGGATGTTTGGAAATGTCTTGAGCGAAGACATTTCTTCCAGAGTTGTGGAAGCAGGACTTACACGAGAGGTGACTGTGAGCAGCAGTATGGTTTCATGCTGAGAACGAGCACCACAGACTCCATTTTTACATTGAGGATGCTGATGAGAAGTACAGAGAGGGTCAGAACGAACTCCATTGTGTGTTTGTGGATTTAGAAAAAGCATATGACAGGGTGCTGAGGGAGGAGGTGTGGTGTTGCATGAGGAAATCTGGAGTGGCAGAGAAGTATGTTAGACTGGTACAGGACATGTATGAGGACAGCAGGACAGTGG
>JAVCKU010000161.1:5158214-5168342 GCA_032273985.1 Hypsolebias coamazonicus | reverse complement strand
AAAAAGTTATAGTCAATTTTGTGTTTGTTGAGGTAGCTGTGGCAGCCATCTTAACTCAAAATGGCTCCAAATGTTAATCAGTTGTAGAGATGCATCTGATGATGGATTTCTTTTAAACTCATAGAAAACTAATAGTAGCTTTTTAAGATTTCTGCAGGAAGTGCTCCTCTAAGTCATGTGACCTCACAGCAACAGAGTGTGAGATGTTCTGTCAGGTGTTTTGTATGGGGAAAATGGCATGTTTGTTTGCAAATTATGTTGCCATGGTTACTCGAAACTCCAGTAAAAGTAACAGGACGCATTACAGCGCTGAGCCAGTTGTTTTGATATAACATTTGTGGTGGTATATGTTGTGGTTTGGGCCACATAAAGTTGATAGAAGAGTAAGATATAAATAAATAAAGTTAAGAAACCCGGTCAGGTGGATAATGATAGGTGCCTGCCTTATACTAGGCAGTCAGACTACCGGACGATAAAGGATCACAATGGGACCAGAGCTCCCGCTCGCCCATGATCCCACTCAAATGAGTGAGGGACATATTCTCAATGAAGACACCCCATACACTTGAGTAGAAACGAATAGAAGCAAAGCGATTAGAGAGCTTGGAAATGGAAAAGCTGTTTTAATGTATTTTGCCAAGGAGTAAGATAATAAGTATTTTCAGCTAATTGGTTTGTTAAAAAAATAATGTATAAAGGCTAACTATTATAATTATTGTTATATTATTTTGTGGATTAACAGGCAGTGTAAACTAACTAATGACAAAGTACAATGAAGAATATTTTTTTTGTAAAAGCTTTGATGAAAATGTGTTGCAAACAGCTTTGATTTGGTTTGAATAGCTAGCTAATGAGCTATTTAAAAAAGAGTTTAGCCATTTAAGCTAACAGATTGTGTAAGATTTTTGTTTAAAATTTTGGCATGTAGTGCAGAGAGTGATAAACATTTCTTCAAGCAATGCCATTTTCATGTTGGTTCTTTTTTAAAAGTTTTTGTTTTAAAATACAAAACGGATTTGCGTCATCACATTATTCAGAATAAGCCTCTTTGTAGCGTGAGCATGCATTTAGCGTTAGCATTAGATGCAATTGTCGCTCAAGTCTGTCATTTTAAGACTAGTCAATTATATTACTGCTGTACAAATAAATTAATATTTTTTCTATAGAAAAAGTTGAGTTGGCGTTTTCTTTACCTCAGAACGCAATGTAGGAACTGAGCTCATTTAACATGACCATCTATAGGGTTCAGGATATTCTCTGCATTCATGCAGAAGTGTTGATGATTTGACCCAACTGGATTGAAACATTATTGTTAATCAGAATATTTCATGCATCTCATCATAAACATAAACTGTGCTGGAGCTAGTAGTAACATCTAGTTAATGCACAGTTTTCAAAATGGAGGCATGTATTGGTGTTTTGTGATGCATGAAAGGTACACCATTCAGCGCCATAAATGCAGCTGTGTGTTGCCCCATATCCTCTACATTTTCCTTTTACCAGTCAACACGACGCCTTGCAATGCTTTGTTGGAATCCAGGTTAATGAACCACTTCCCAGGAGCCCTGCTGCTAACTCAAACTGTTTTTTTGTCTGAGATTCTGATACCTTCACCACAACTGTAATCCAAACTCATCTTCTCAGCGAGGGTCACTATGTGCATGGTTGCTCGCACTGAAATACCATTTTAGACAGGTTTACCACCCGCTGTGGTGAATGAAAGGCAAATCAGGTAAAGCAAGTATAAAAACATAAATTCTAGGCTCACTTCTGTACATTATTTCTTAATGTTTAAATATGCAGTGCCATAAAATAATAGTAGAAAGATTAAATGAGGTATGTGAGTTTGTTGGCTGTGTTAGAAAAATATCTCATGAACCACACTACATGATTAGCTTTTAGAGTCATCACAGTTCAGGAAGGCTGCCACAACTAATCCACCCTAACCAACACTTACCGGTACACGGCTACTAGACCTGCCTGGTTACAGGGTTCACAGTGACTGGAAATCAGGGAAAACCTGGAACATTACTTTTCACATTTTCCAGACAGGGAAAACTCAGGGAATATGAACACGGATCTGTTGTAACAAGTATATGTATCAGTGCTAGTATTCTAGTACAGTATTGTTAAGTTCATGCTCTGCTTGTACAGTGTACATACTACATGTATCTTTACTGATGACTAAAGACTACAGTATATTATTCTAGTGCTTAGCGTTTCGAGTGTCATGTCTTCTGGAATTTCAAGATTTACTCAGGTAAAAAAAAAGGAGAATTTTGTTTTATGAAATGCTGGGAACCGTAGGTTACTGACTCATCCATGTTAATGATCCAAATCCTCTCAGTGAATCAGGACTCACACGTCTGAACAGTCAATTAAACCGGGTCCTTCATGTCCTCTGGCAGACTACCGATAAGTCCTGGCCTTGCCAGAATAACAGCTGAATCCCTGAAAAGGCTACAGATTCAAATGAGTCTGATTGCTGACTCTGTGTAAAGAGCATTACATTGATTTCTTTCCACCACGCACCTGTTTTTGGGCGGTTCATGGTAAATGTCCAAATTGTCGGTCTATATATTTTGTTTTGTGTAGCCTAGAAGGTGTATAGCTTTTTGACAGCACGCATGTGGACACAATATGAATTAGCTGACCGACATTCAAAACTAATTAAGATTTTGGAGTTACTGGTAAGTCAGTTTTACAGATACTAAGCTATAAGTTGATGTGGTAGTAGCCCAGAATCATTCCCAACCCATAGTCTGAGCTTTAACAGATCATGTGAGATCTTTTTTCAAAAGTGCTGAAACTCCATTTTTCAATTCAGTAGACTTTTAGTTTGAAACTCTGGCTTTAATTAATGTTTTTTGTACATCACTTTATATAAAACCTGTTAATTTCAAAGCAACGCGTCAGTAAAATAATCACTTCACTATATTTGGTCTTAAATGCACCCTTACAATGTTCTCTTGACTTGTTATGCCTCAACAAAGTGTGTGGTCAAGGTTATTACAGCGACACCAGCATTTTCCTCAGTTGATGTAGTTCAAGTCAGGTTGACTGATTGGACGTCTTCTAAATTTTCCTCTGTGTAAAACATTAAAAGATGTGGAAAGAACCATTACCGTGCCCTTGACCGGCAAAACAAATTACCTTCCCCGCACTCTCCCTGTTTGTTGAACGTTCGATGGTTGATATCCTTAAGATAAATTATAAAGACGGAACGATTCCTAACACAACACACATTTACGCCTGATTGAATGTGACACGTCTTACCAGTAGTTCAGAGTATTTGTTACACAGAGGGAGACGGTGACCAGATTAGTTTATCTTCTCCGTATACAGCCGTACGCACGTGTGAAATCAATTTTAGGAAATGGAGAACATTTCATAAACACGCGGACGCCCCAACTGATGATTGCATTTCAGCTGCAGTGTGTGTTTGCTGTCCGCTCCGGCTGTTTTTTTCCCCTTTCATGTAGCATAATAAATGACTGGGGAAAGTCCTGCACGTGTGTGGCGTCGCAGATGGATCCCCGCAGACCAGAATATTAATCATGTTATTCTTAAAGCAGTTATTCATGACCATCTCACCTATGTGCTGGGAGTGACTTTTTCAAGCGGGGGTCAGCTGCAGGAGCCAGTAAAGTATCTGCACCTCTTTAAAGGTTATGGCCTGGCGATTCAAGGGTGTAGGTTTCGTCTGAGCAGGAACGAGGAAACAACACAACGATAGAATTTAGGATTTAACTCAAAAAAACTCTCGTCTCAGCGGGGTTCTGCCGCTCTTGCTATTGAATGTTGTACCCATAAATCTTCCTGCTCCCTCTCCTGGATCTAGTTTCAGTTTCAGGCCGGGCTGCTGAGCTTGAAGAAGTTCAGATCTTTTTGAAGTAGTGTTTTGCAGAAAAGGTTATGAACAGTAAATGTCTTACCTGATGCAGATAGCTCTTTGACTACAGCCTCAGAAAACGGTTCTTGGGTTTAGTGGGTGGCTGTGGCTGAGCGGTTAGAGCAGTCGTCCTCCAATGCAAGTGTTGGGGGTTTGAGTCCACCAGCAGTCACATGCCTCAGTGTCCCTGGGCAAGGCACTGAACCCTTCATTTCCTCTGATGTGTGTCCCATCGGTGTATGAATGTGATAAAGCACTGATTATTCTTTGTACACATCGTAGAGTGCTGTAAGAATGGGTAAATGAGGACACAGATTGTAATGTGAAGCACTTTGAGTATCTTAAGATAGAAAGGTGCTATACAAGTACAGTCCATTTACCATTTAACTTTTGGAATCGAGATGGCCACCGCAGTTAAGTGACTTCATTAAAACCAAAAATGGTTGTAACACAATAGTTGTTTCCAAATGTTGAGCAAAGATTTATTGTTATTAGCTGAGAGCCATCCGACAGCTTAACCAAGCTAACCATTTCGACTGGCTAGCAGACATTTATCTCTGGTATTCTTTGTAATAAGAACCATGGACAGATTTTTTTTTTTTTTCCAAAGTATGGTATTTACGTGAACTGCAAATAATTTTTTAAGATGGGATTTGTTTAAAATGACAGTAATTCAGTTTTGTCTTGTCCCCATTCAGACTGGTCTTTAACTCTTGTCAGAAATAAAATCTAATAAACTCTGTATAGATTAACACAGGTAGTTCAAATGATAAATTATGAACCTGTATATTTATTTCTATAGAAACCCACTTTGAAAGGTCTAAACTGCCTCTTTAATTTTGCCACCCTGTACCTATTGGAAATTAAAGGTACAAAAATAACTGTTCAGCAAAATCCACAAAGATTACCGGTACACGATGAAAGTGATAACTTGCTGTTGTTTCCTCAGTGATGGTGAAATGTTGACCAACCTCATTAGCGTCTGTTTGCTGAGCTACTCATCTTGTTTTTACTAAAGGTAGCAGTGCAGAATAAAACTGCAGTGCAGAATTTGTTTTTTTAGGAAGCACAAGCTGAAACATCTTTAAAGGAAGTCTGAACAGGAGGTTTACGGCTTGCAAAATGACTTTGTTGCAGTTGGCATCTAATGTTATGGTAGCTGGTTCTGCTGAATACATAAGTTCTCATGAACTCTGGATAACCTGGGCCACTCACTTTTTAAATGCAGTGAATAAAATTCCTATTTGTGGTTTTACGCTGGTTTGTAAGAGCAGCAGAGTGAGGTTGGAGGCGAAGACGTTGGGCAACTCTGACAACTTGTAGGGGAGGGGATGGTGGGGGTTTGAAGGCTGTTGCTCTATATCACTCTCTCAGTTTTCAGACACTCTGTCCCAGGTAAACGACTCCCCTCTGGCCTGGTTCTCGGATTAGCGAGTGCTAGCCAAAGTCAACAAGAAAAGCAGTAAAGAAACAGCTTCTCTCATTCGCACCGCAGTTGTTAATCTCTCTCTAGATCTGCTATCACGGTCGTTGGGTTTTAAATAAACTTTTTTTTTTTTTTTAGCAGCATTTCTACAGTTTGTACATAAATGTTTTGGAAAGGAAAGGTGACAGACATTGAATTAGCTGCAATATACAACTACACCACTAGATGTCACTAAATCATATACATGGCAAAAACTGAGCTTATCAAAGTTGCTTTGAAAGTCTTCCTCAAAACAACTAAAACATATGATGATTACATAACTTATGTTTTATGATGATTACATAACTTTAAAGATGGGAAGGACAAATAGGGAAACTATTCCAAATAAACCTATCAGCTTGCATGTTCAAGTTTTAAACAAATATCTTAGAAGATCTGTTAGTGCTGAAAACATGAAATGGGATTAACAATTTGTCACTACCACTAGCTTTAGCATGTCTGTAACCATTTGTGTTTGCTAGGATACATTAGCTGTGGCAGCCATTTTGACTTGGATTGACATCAAAGGGTTATCAGTTGTAGTTGTGCATCTGATGATTAGTTTCTGAGTGTTTCATCAAAATTTCCATTGGCTCATGGGATATTTGGATAACAGAGTTAACATCCAAAAATTATTGGTAAAGTCTGAAACAAAGATTCTGCATGACCTGTTAGCCCTTGGTGTTTGTGTTGAGGATGATTCTCAGCAGATACCGCACGAGATATTAGACCAAAATCTGCAATACTGTTAAGAGTTGTAGCCATTTCTGTGTTTGCTAAGGTCAATTTTCTGTGGTTGTTACTTGAGTGGCATGGCTTTGTTGACAGAACATTTAAAATTGGCGTGACAGAATCTAAAAGAATTGATAAAACGGTGTGATTGAACCACCAGAGCATCATTGTCTGTCAGCTCTTGAAGTAAAAAATGGGTTGCGTTTGAGGCTCTTCCCAACCCATTCATGTTAAATTGCCACATACTAAAGAAGTCAGTGTGCACACAAACCAGTCAAGTTTAGAGCAGAAATTTCCTCTTTGTGTTGCTGGCTGCCAGGGCCTTTTATTTTTCTTGGGCACAGAATG
This sequence comes from Hypsolebias coamazonicus, assembly GCA_032273985.1. Classification (NCBI taxonomy): domain Eukaryota; kingdom Metazoa; phylum Chordata; class Actinopteri; order Cyprinodontiformes; family Rivulidae; genus Hypsolebias; species Hypsolebias coamazonicus. The sequence continues at coordinate 5,161,905 of JAVCKU010000161.1, read as the reverse complement.
ACTGTAACGTTGATAGAGGTCATGTACTCCCAAACCCTATTGCCCCTCTTGGCAGGTGTCAGTAATGGCACAAAAATGCGCTTAAATCAAGCCGGTAGCAAAACTGAAGAAAATACTAAAAGGTTGACTCACAAGAAGCATTTATTTATCAGCATTTCTCTTTTGACCACTGTTTCAACAACTGTAACTCTGGTAAATGGACTGTACTTGTATAGCACCTTTCTATCTTATCAAGATACTCAAAGCTCTTTACACTACGTACAATCTGTGCCCTCATTTACTGGTACCCTTTCATACACCGCTCTACTAGATCTATACAAAGAATAATAAGTGCTTTATCACATTCATACACCGATGGGACACACATCGGAGGAAATAAGGGGTTCAGTGTCTTTTCCAGGGACATTGTGGCATGTGACTGCTGGTGGAATCGAACCCTCAACTCTTGCATTGGAGGACGACTGCTCTAACCACTCAGCCACAGCCGCCTCTGGGAAGCAAACTGTTTGAGGTTTTCAGCTCTTGACTGGATTTAACCACTGAGCAAGGTCAAAACAAAAAGAAACAATGACCGAAACAGGCAACAAGGACAAACTCCAACAGCAGACTGGTTGACGAATAGCCGTCTGTGTGTGCGCTGCAGATATGGATCCCCCATGAGAAGGTTCACACAGAATCCTTCCTCAAACAAGCCTCAAAATAATTTGTGTTTTTTGTTTCTTTTGGCTCATAGTTAAAATGAAGTTGAAAATTGGAATAAACAATCCTTTATAGCATCCAGAAGTGTTTTCTGAGACGCTTCAGGATGATAAATTATAATATAAATGTTTGGGGAGGCCACATTAAATGGTTTATGAAAATAGCAACCCCTCAGAGTGATGACTCTGCCTTCTCTGTACGCTTTGGTTTTAAATGGTACAACGTTCTGTCTGTTTGGATTAAATATAAGTCGGGATTTTTTGTGTGTTTTGGGGTAGAAATGCATCAATGTGACTTTCAACCCTCGGTGTAGACATTCAGATGTCGTGGTATTGGCATGGATAGCTGGAGTTTTACCTTCACTCCTCACTTTTGTTGCGAACATCTATCTGAAACTTCAGCTGCACCGCAGAGTTGAAGCAGGTCAGGCATTTCTCATTATCGATGTCCGCAAATATCAAATGTCACTTAGATCTTGTAGCTTGTTGTTGCTGTGTAGGTGTTTGCATGCTTAGGAAGTCAAGATGTTCTACGGGCTTTTGGCTTCACTCCTAGTTTGCAACAAGAAGGCAGACTCTGTCAAACTCCCTAAAATACTGAGATGAAACAGAAGAATGTGTGTTGGTGTGCGTGTGTACTCCGTGTATCCATACTGACATTTCCAACTGGTGCTGGTGTAAATAAAGGTCTTCAGCCACAGCAGGTGTGGGGAGCCGAGTTCCTTCAGCCTCTGGCTGCAGTGCGACCGTGCTGGAGAAGTCAATATTTGCCATTCGTATCAAAGCATGTCCTGTTTTTGGTATCAAAACCCTGTCTGTGCAGAGGAAGGCCTGTCCATGACCCAGGCAACAGTCGTAGTAGTGTTTTAATGTTGTCTTTGTTTATGAAATTCATTTGCATTCTCCTTGGATTACAGTATCTGTCTGGAATCATGATTATGTAAATATTAAAGCGAAAGTGTGTTGTTTCAGCTGCTTAGCCACAAAGATGCCAACCAAACTGAAGCTAGAAGAGGGTTTAGATATTATGGACTACTAATAATTGTCTGTGATTTAAGTGGATAGACTTGGCACAAACTATTTGAAGATTTATTTTTGTCCATGCTCTAGCTCTCCATCAAGCCCCCAACATTCATCTTTGTAGTTTTGCTTAAAAGCACATCTCAGCTCTTGTACTGGAACATGTTCAAAATATTGTTGTTTTGATTTACAAACTGCAAACTTAATTTTATGGATTTTGTTCATATCTGCTATAATTTGCTGTCGTCTCCCATCATGGATGATTTGGATCAGCATGGCTCGTTCTTCAACACTGCTGTGACAAAAAGCAGTAAAGGAGATGGGAAACCCTGAGTTGACATATTTTTTTGTGGTAGGTGCCCTGGAAAAAAGTATGCACACCCTTTAAACATTTTTCACATTTTGTCATGTTAAAATCACTAACTTCATGTGATAAACCAATTCAAAGTAGGGAATAATTTGGAAGTGGAATGAAGACAAAAACTTATTGCTTTGATTAAAAACAAAATTTCAAATGAAAGTGGGAAAAGTTCGACTTTGATCTGAATCGTTCTATTGTAGCTCTGTTTGGACGTTTTGAGTCATTGCTTTTTAAATTTAACACAGTTTATCAATTCATCAACTTTGACAAGCTCCCATATCTCTGTTGAAGAAAGGAATTTCCTCACGATGATGCTGCCTCCGTCATGTTTCGCAGTGGAGTTGGTACGTTCAGGATGAAACATTGATGGGATGTTCAAGCTTTAGATATGGTTTCATAACACAATCCTCTTTTAAGCTTCTTAACAACTTTCTCCCTGACCTGTCTGGTGTGTTCCTTTGTCTTCATGATACCCCAAACAAAAACCCAAATTGATGGTTGTAAACTTTAATCAGAGTTTAGGGGCCAAGTTCTCTGTTCGTGGTTATTGTTTCAAACCAACACCAATTTTTTTCTTAATAAAAAAAAAAATATATAGTGTTCATCTTACATTTAGGAGTATATTTTCAGAAAATGTCCAATTTAGTTACAGTATATGAAACTTCTTTTATTTATTTTTTTAATCAAAATTAGTAGAATTATCCCAGAATTATGTCTCTAGCTTGGCTCACTTATCACTCTGGTGTGAGCCAGAAACACATCCATCATCTCAAACACACCTTGTTATTATTAAACCAATAGTCCTATCATCTTTATGCAAACCTTTAACCCTAACAAGATGAAATATATTTTTATAAAAACATAATATTTTTGGGCACATATTTCTTCATCTTGTAGCTTTCATGAAAGCCCCTCTTTCTTTAGTTTGGGTGTCCGGTGCCAACATGTTAAATCCAATTTGAAGTTATTCACGCCACACATTTTAATTTGGAGAACTTCCCAGGAGACCAGACTGCAGCGTTGTCTCAGTCCATCCCTTCCTGCCTCTTGGAACCATGTGGAAAAACACTTATGTGTCTTTGCTTTGATTTGATGTGTGTACAGAGGGGTTTCCTTCAAAATCTCTCATGTGGTCCGCTGTCTCGACTCCTGTCTGCTCGTTGAAACTGTCCTCTCACGGGGCTTCAACACCAGACAGTGCCTTGACTTTATCACAGGGAGGTTTTGTTCCTCTGAAGCAGCAGAGAGGAGGAAGACTGTGCGTGTACCAAAAAAGTTCAAACTGACTAATCTGCTTTTAGTAAAGAGACGCCAAATAAGGGATAGTTCAGAGTTTTTAAAGTGGTGTTTGCAGCAAGGGTAGAGTCCTTTTATGGCCCTTTTCCACAGCGTGGCGCGGGTCGGATATTGCGCAATATTTGCCTGCCAGACGCGCGCCGGACACAATTTCCACAACACATTCGAGCTGCGCCGCGCCACAATTCTGGCCTCGGATCAAGCGAGGGTCCATCCGACCCGAGCCGAGACTTCTGAAGCACTGCCGGTCACTGATTGGTCGGGGGGAGGAGTCTGATGGGAGGAGTCTTCTGTGTCTTTTCAAAACAAAGGATCC
>JAVCKU010000161.1:5131377-5142224 GCA_032273985.1 Hypsolebias coamazonicus | reverse complement strand
TCACACCTCTCTCAAACCACCTGTGCTCTCGGTCCAAAATGTGCACATTCTGGTCCTCAAATGAGTGTCCCTTGTCCATGAGGTGGAGGTGAACAGCTGAGTTTTGTCCAGAGGAGGTGGCCCTCCTGTGTTGGGGCATTCGTCTGTGAAGAGGTTGTTTGGTTTCCCTAATGTAGAGGTCTGGACAGTCCTTGCTGCACTGGACCACATACACTACACCACTCTGTTTGTGAATGGGTGTTTTGTCCTTTGTCCTTTGTGCAAACAATTCACCATGCCATCCACAAAAGATCCATCATGTAAAGAAGAAGATATTTGTGAACATCCAGAAATGTTGCGGTCCTCTCTGACTCAAAGATGTTTTACAATTCACTCGGGCAAAGTGGGGAACTGTTGTGCAGCCAGATGGATCAAAACTTTATTTTTGAAAACCACAGATGCCTAAAGAAGAGAGGGACCATCCAGCCTGTTATCAGCACACATTTCAAAAGCCTACCTGTCTGATGGTATGGGGGTGCATAAGTACCTCTGGCATGGGCAGCTTTTACATTTGGAAAAGCACCATCATGCAGAAAAGTTATACAGGTCTTAGAACAGCACTTTCATCAAGACATTGTGTTTTCCAGTGAAAGCCTCACATTTTTAAGCAAGACGATGCTGTGCAACATATGGCATCCATTACAACAGCATGGATCTATAGTTGAAGTGTTCAGGTTGTGAACTGACCTCCTGCAGTCCAGACCCCTCACCAATTCAAATTGTGAGGCATCATGAAACAAAATGTTTGTTAAAGAAGAGCCAGGACGGATGAACAGCTACAATGCTACATCAAACCAGAACGAGAGATTCCCCTCAAAAACTCAGGCTGCTGGTCTCAGTTCCTCCATCTTTACAGGCTGTTGTTAAAGGAGAAGCAACGTCTTCTCAGAAATAAACATGGCCCTGTACCATCTTTATGAACTGTGTTGCTGCCATAACATCCTTCTGAATTTTATGGTATTTCCACATTTTAAATATTTACTGTGTTCCACTGTGAATAAAATATGGCTTTATGAGGTTTGCAGATCATAGCATTCTGTTTGCATTTACATTTCACACAACGCTGTGACTTATTTCAGAATTGCGGCTGTAGCCATGGAGAGCTTGCTTTATTGTTCGCGAAGAGTGATGGATTTGCCAGGCAAACACACAGACCAAGTGCGTACTAATGACTTGACCCTGTGTACTTGTAAACTAATAACTTTGCGGGAAATAAGCTTGATGGACCAAGAAAGAAACCTTTTGTGATTTTGAAATTCCTGCTGGAGTCTTATATTCTCCTGTAGTTAATAGAGCTTGAAATTAAATGGCACGACTGCAGAGGAGTTCGTTTCACGTTCTGGCCTCACCGTCCTTCCACTCTTCCTGTTACATATGAAGTGGCATAACCAAATGCCTCTTTTCTCTTTAAATAACCAACTTTTCCACTGTCAAACAGTGTGCCATCATGTAACTGCCTATGTTAATGATTTTTTTTTTGTTGTCTGTTAGCAAAATAATTCTTTGGAGGTATTTTAATGAAACTTTCAAAAAGTAATCATCAGATGGAGTTTACAACTGAATAACGTTGGGGGGCCAGATGAGGTTGCTTGGGCATCTGGTAAGTATGGCCCCTGGATGCCTCCCAAGGGAGGTTTTTCAAGCTTGTCCATTGGGAAGAAGACCCCAGAAAAGACTGAAGACACACTGGAGATACTGTCTCTCAGCTGGGCTGGGAACGCCTTGGAGACCTCCCTGAAGAGGTGGCTGTGGAACGAGACGTTTGGGCCTCCCTGCTCAAACTGTTATCCCTGTGACCTGAATCTACAACGGCGATGTCGAGATACAAATACTGGTCTCAAATACTCATAATTGTACTCATAAAAACACCCCAATACTTCAGACCGATGCCACTTTTATGCTTGATGTTATTCCCTTCTTCACTTTGCAAGTAACTGAGGATAAATGTAATAAAATGTCCATAATTTGGAGATATTTTAGATAAAAAACAGAATCTTAAAGAAATGTGTATAGTATAAGTACTAGTGTACAGTATTGTATTGGTACTCAGTACAGGCAAGTATCCATACTGAATAGTGTTTCTCTTAGATAACTTGCCATGGCGCTGCACTTATCTCTTCCATGATTTTTGTTGACCAGGGGGTTCAGCATGAGGGAAGAGGCAGTGTGAGCACTGGATTTAGCTTAGCGCTACATCATTGACAACAGGGTTGGGGTTGGTGCGTGGAGCTCTGTTATGTTGACCGGGCGGTGTGCCCCGCTTGTATAATGGTACTGTATAAGCACTGTAGTGCTGAAATGGTACTGCTGAAGTATTTGTACTCTGTCTGAAAGAAAAAAAGAATGTATCGGGACACCTCTGCTCTGGACCAAATGGAAGATAATGTATGGGTGGCCAACCCAATTGATGATGGCTGCCACAGTTGTTGAGCTATAGGAAAACTAATGGTTTTAAAGGTTCTATGGCTTTGGTGTGTTAATAACTGAGGGTCATTCCCAACATGTACTCTGATTGCTATCGGACTACGCAAGATCTGTAAAATTTTGGCATGGATGGTGGCAAACCAATACTAGTTGTTTTTTTTTGTGGTCGATTGTCTTTTGATGGCGCTCTTGTTGGGTGTTGCTCAGTTTGTTTACTTCCAGTTATGACAGTGTATTGAATCTGGAGGTGATCTCTGAACCTACAAAGAACCAATTCCATCTGTTGAAAGGCCACCATTGGATGCATCTCAAAACCTCCCTTTCTTTGGAGAATTGCTTGATTGGGTCCTTGTCATCTTTGAGATGGCATGTTTGATCCTCAATACGAGGCCTTTACGAGAGTCTTTTACTACAGTCCGCTGTTTGCTTCTGTAGCACGTCTCTTTGAGGACGTTGAAAATTACATTTTTAATTTTTCTTTTACACAGATATCAGTAGTTGTCTAGACAATGGTAAACAGTCCATTACTCTTTTAGCAGTGGCTGAGATAATTCATAAACTATCCACATTTAAAGTGTGGTGCTTCTGTAGACATTCAAAGTAGACTTTTTTTTCTGTCTTAGTTTTGAATCCTAACTTTCGTGTTTCCCCCCGGGGGTTAACTGTGGATACACGAGGCTCGTGAGGCAAATTATCAAGAGAAACTCGCTTGTGCAAACGTTTCAATGTCGCATCACATTACTAGTTTGACATAACTGGTGGCAAAAGACCAGATGTCGACCGGTCACAAAAGGCCCATGAGGAATGTCGAGAGGTTGAACAGCTGAAAAACCCACAGTTTCATATGACACTACAGATCCTTTTATAAAAAGAATAAGGCATGCAGAGTAATTGTTGCAATCAGCAGGTGGGTGAGTGATTTTTGTAATTAAAAAGCATTTAAATATAAATAATTTTTCTAAAAATGTATATACAGTAAAGAGCTTTTTTTTTTTTTGCTTTAAAAAAATTGTGAGTTACAGCAAACTGGTTGTAGCAGCTGTTGCTTCATCTTCATCTTCCTGTTTGGTAATAGGTTAAGTAAGCACAGAACGGACAATTGCAGATTTTTATTTTTAAAGGGGCAAAACAAAATAACGGTGAAAAACAAATATTCTCATTATGTTCTATTAGTTTTGTTTTTGTTTATTGGTGTGTGGAATTGTGAATAAAGTCCACTGCCATAGTGCATCAGATTGCTCTAGTGTATAACTCAGATTAACATGAGTCTATAACGTGAACCAAATTTATCAGTTCTTGTTCATAACAAAATGTCACACAGAGATCCTCTCATCAAGGTAGAAATGTTATTTCTAACTACGGTACTTAAAGTAGCTAAAGCTTCTGCTTACAGCAGCTGATCCTTCCCAAATAGAATACCATTTAACGGCAACATTTTTATTTTTGGTTAAAACTTTGTTATATTCAAAGAAAATAATGATGCCGCATCATGAATGGGCACATTTGAACAAAACCTTCTGTCATAATATAAATCTGTATGAAAGATGGGGGGTGGGGACTTTGTTGATATATTTTTGTTTATATTCAGATTAGGTGCAGACATGCACAAATATTACAGCAGCGATTCTTGACTGTTTATAATTAAACACTGAAAAATGACTTAAAACTGCACAATCATCCCTCATAAAAAGATATGAGTTTTGAGATTTCAGCGCCGTACCCCTTTTTTTTTTTACTTTCTAGTAAGATCCAGCTGCAGTAAAATCTACTGCAGGCTAAATTTAAACCCCAGATTAATTGCTACGAAGGCATATTGTCAGACTGAAAGTGGATATTTCAATTTAAGAGGCGTGACGGCTGTCAAAGACTGTCTGTCTGAGATTCTGTCATCTGGAGACGCTGAGAGCAAACAAGTGGCCAAGGAGGAAGTGGAGATCAGCTGAAATCCCTCGAAACTTTCGAGGTTATTTGCGTCTGTCCTGATCCACCTCATTTGTAGCTCGTCGTATCGAGTGTTGTGCGAGTGTGTGAGGGGCGGATTTAATAGGGAAGCTGAGATTTAGTGCAAGTTTTTGCAGGGGGTGTGGGTGGTGGCTGCTGAGGTCTGAGAGCAGCTGGTAACGCCACGCTCTGCTTGAAATGTCTGAGGCTGAACCTTGAGTCGGCTCCAACAAGAGAAACACCAGGTCAACGTGTGCCATCGTGGCTGCTACGCTCTTCTGGCTTACAAGTTTAAAAAAGGAGGGGGGGTTCGTGGTGGTGCAGCGATTTGTGTTGCCGCAGCTCACAGAGAGAAATTTGGCTCTCAACTAAAGTTTCTATTGGCACTTTTAAAAAAAATACACACTGTCTATTTAAATGCAATCTAGCAATATCTGAGGTGTATTTTGACTTCCACTGGCATCATAATGAGCATTTTGTAGGCCAAGAAAAATATTGTTGCACAGATTTGCCCCTTCAGAACATTCAGTGAAAAAGTGGAAAATGTTAGGCGTCATACCAGGGAATTTCTGAGATAAATGGTACAACATTCTTTCTCTTGGAACAAGTCCTTTCATATTGTGCGTTAATGTCAATATCAAAGTTTGGTGGAGGGGTAAATAGTCTTTAGAGGAGGATAAAGTGGCTCAACTGAACATGCGGGATGCTCGGACAGTTCTACTCATCTGTAAGGCCGGTCCCGTCTGTCTCTGTTAGCTCCTGTTTGAGGACTCAAAGAACAACTTCACAGTTGTAAAGAAGTCTTTGAACTGTGTCGGGTTAACGTTGCATGACGGTTGAAATAGACCTAAATGAAACTGTTCGCTCATTGCAAGTACATTTCTCAGGACTCTTTGCAATGCGAACTATACAGATGTTACGCAACTGCGAACACAAACATCTATACCTTGTGGGAGGTCCAAGATGTTTTGTAGGATGCTCGTTTTTTAGACAAACCCAGGTCGGGACCCCTCGGCACCTCCCTTCAGTTTTCAGGAGCCCAGTTCAGATGACTTTCCGAGCCGCGCAAGTCCACATTTCACAAACTCTAGAAAAAGAAAATCAGTTTCAGAAGTGTTTGGAAAAGGTTGTTGAATGTTGCGAGGCAACTTTACCGCAGTAGTTTACAGAAGCTTCTCATTATTTATTGTTTACTTTATGAAAAATGAACAACTTTCATTAATAAATGTCGATACACCATGTAAGTGTTCCAGATTTAGCCACATAGGCTGATTTTGGTTCATATTCTCTGTTGGACAGCTCCTGGCAATTAAAAACATGCTTCTGTAAGCTTACCAAAACAAAGGAACTCGCCAGAAAACATAAATAAGACAAAAATTATACAAACTATACCCAAAGGACAAAAGATATGCAGATACACAACGGTTAGTGGTTTGATATTTCCTCAGCTATTGCCTAAGATGAAATGTGATGTTTAAAAAAAGTCTTAAATGCAATCCTCATGTTGTATTCACATCTTCGTTTGCTTCTCTCATATTTTTTGTGGCTTTATGACTGAATAGCTATGATGTTGTTTTATTAAGTTCTTTCAAAGTTTCTTTTTGGCTCCTGGCTGCTTTTTATTTTTATGCATTTTTAGTTCCAATGCTTTTGCTGAAAACTAGATTTAGCTATAAAAATAAATAAGACCTTCTTCTGGAAATGGTTTGTAGATAAAATGAAAAACGTGTATTATTGGGGGGGAAAAAGAATGAAGAAATATTAAGGAAAAAAAAAAAACTACAAGACTGAAAATGACTTAATCTTAATATTTACGGTAAACATCCAAAGTGTAGAATTTCTTGACCAAATACATTTCACCCGCTACCTAGCATGACTAATTTTGAACAAAGACCTGTGTGATCAGTTGGTGCTCAGAACATGTGTTGGAGATGACTCTCAGCTACCTCCACCATATTTAGCTCAGGGTCTGTAAAACTAATAGTGTTATACCCTTTTTTCTGTTTTCTAAGTTTGATTAATTGTAGCGGACGTCTTGAATCAAGTTGACTTGAAAAATTAACTGCAGATGCACCTCCAATGATTGCTTTCTGAGAGTTTCAATAAAATCTGTCCACTTCTTCGTGATATTTTGCTGACAAAAAGATAAAGGGTAACACACAATGCACTTTATACCAACCAAACAGTAACTATAATATTAATCAACAAAGAAAGTAAAATAAAAGTTCAGCAGTTCCCTGTAGGGTATATTTGCTAAGTTCTTTAACGTGATTTTATTGAAAATGTTTCTGTTATCATAAAATAAAATGATGCTGACCAAAACCACCCTGCACTTCCAAACATAACACTTGAGCAGTACCCATTGTGTTAAAAATGAAATGCCAAAACCCCCTCCAGGACCAATTTGAGAGTTTGAAGTGAGTTGTGCTTTGCTGTGAAAGTGACTTCCTCCAGACAAAGCAAACTTCTAAAATCCTTTGTTCGCCACTTTCCGAAAAATGGACAATTTAGAAAGAAAAATAAACAGAGAAACCCTTTCACCACTTCCCGTCATCACCCGTTGGGCAGAATATAAGTCTCTGACAAGGTTTTCAGTTTCAGACTCTTCAAAGCTGTCAACATCAAACCTCAGCTGCCAGTTGCTTACCACATTCTTTAACCCTCTTTTGTTGCCCAAACCACTCCATATGGGACCTATAGTGGGGGGGCTCATCCCCCATCTGATGCAGAAGAAGTTGTTCCAATGGGTCTAGACTCTTTAAAAATGTTGCCACCTTGCAAATAAATGCCAAAAAATGCTTTAACTTGTTGAAAACATCTCAAAGAGTTGCAGCACTTCAGGACCGAACTATCACTCACAGATGCCATGGCTGAGTCCAGGTCACAAACGTGTCAGATGAACACGGCGTCAAATGAATCTGCCTGGCATCATGACACCAGAGCTCCTGATCTTTTTCATCACTGCCCCCGCTGATACTAATGGCTGCGCGTCCTTAGGAAGAACATCTCCTTTGATTTATGATGAAGTGATTTGGTTACACCGACTATGTTAGCAGCATGTATGTACTGTTCAAGTGCTGTGGCTGGAGCTACATCAGAGGGTAGAGCTTTGGAATGGACAGTGGAAGATGCCTCAGAGGCTGAGTCAGCCAGTATTTACACTCGGTATTTAGTGTCGTATTAAATTCTTATTCCTGTGTACCATCATTACGAAACATACCAAATAAAATCAGACCGTTCAGTTCACTGACCTTATTGCCTTAAAGGTCATAATCGTTTACAAATAAATATAAATTTGAGTCATTGCTATATCTTTTTTAACTGAGCAATAACATTTTTGGCTAAATTGTTACTATGTAGATGCAAGAATGTTTCATTTTTAACAACATTCTGCTCTTTGGTTATACTTGCGGCTTGTAGTTGGCAGATGCTCATGGTGGAAACAGAAACAGTCTTGGTATTTATGTGCCAGACATGACACACTTACACCAAGGGGTTGTAGGGGGGATGTGCTATATTTTCTTTTTATAGTGGGTCTCATGTCAGAAACAACTTAACCAGTGTTGTAGAAAAAAAATCACAAACTATCAGGTGTAGATTTCATCAAATTTATTACAAAGCTTTGGAGAACAGCCAGATCCACAGAGAGTCAGTACATTTCAGAACTTATTCATCTCTTGTCCTGTCTGAGATTCTGACCTACTCTGGTTCTTCCTGCTCCAGCTCTCCAGGTGTTCCACCTCGGACCTGTAACTGGACTCATCATTGTTTGTGATGAATCCAACTACTGCTGTGTCATCTGCCAGTGTTGCCAGCTCTTGCGATAGAAACAAGCAACCAACTCTATGAAAACGAGCCCAAAACAAGCCTAGGGTTGGGCATCGTTTGAATTTGAGCGATTCCGGTTCCGATTTCGATTCTTATTTTAGATTCCGATTCTTTTTGATTCCGATTCTTTTTGTAGGTGGGGTTAAAAATACATGGACAATTATTAGCTCTGTTGTTATTGCCTAACTAACATAAATGTTGGTGATTCCACATCTGAAAAGGGATGAAACCTTTTCACAACATATGCTGGAACCGTTCTGTGGCACTCTTCATTCATTTACACAACGTATTTCCCTTGGACGCTGTGGTGAACACCGTGGAGTCTGGCTAACATTATTAGCCATTTCAGGTCGTTTGTCTAAGAAAAAATACGAGCTAACGTTAGCATCGTGTTTGCATTTGAGCTGACCTACCGCTTCAAGTCGAGTATAACTTGTTAGTTGCCTTAATGTTGGTATGAGACGTAGTTTATAGTTTTATTTACCTGATGGAGCCAGAGATGGAGGCAGCAAAAACAGTCCAGCGGAGCTCCACCCTATTTATTTCTTAGGGTCAGACCTAGACGAAGCGAAAATAGTCCGGCGGAGCACGTCAAAGATGGGCCACTTTTTTACTTCTCCACCCTCCTTTGTACGATATAAAATTATAGCAAGAGTTGCATTAAGCTGACGGGTCGTTTTATTAAAGTTACGCCACGCTTTCGACCGCAGCTGCTCACTTTCCATGTTTGGGAACACTTCCGGTGGATTCTTCTTCACTGGTTTTCGGCGGGCGGCTTCTTCTTCGTTGGTTTTCGGCGGGCGGCTTCTTCTTTGTTGGTGTTCCGCGGGCGGCTTCAACTGCCGGTGGCAGACTAGGCATCGAAAATAGGGATCGAAAATAAATATTTTGAATGATTCCGGGAAAACCGGACAGTTAGTCCCGGTTCCAAACGATTCTCGATCCTCGATGCCCAACCCTAATCGTGACTGCTTCTTTTTCTCTTCCAAGAGACTGCTTCTCTCATGAAACTTCTTCAACAACTACTGACCTCTGGTATATTACCTGACACCAGGAGAAACCGTGCCTCTTGATCTTAACCAGAGTGTTATCACAGTGGTTGTGAACGGACTGCATAATTAATGTAATTATACCCTCTTCTCGCAAAGTCTTTAAAGGGTGGGGACACAATGGCTTTTGTTAAAAATGGTAACACCTTTTTTGGATAACACCATTCTCTTACCAAATGCAAGTTTGATTTGCAAAAACAGTGGCTTATTTCCTTAGTTACTATGGCAACCAGTTCTGTTATCCTGAAGCCATGATTGGGTTCTGTCAATTGATAGTATTGACTTGTCTCGGAGACTGTCATTAGCACAGATGGTTAATTATCATAGTAGGGAGTGGGTGGTCCAGGATGTCGACTCATCCTGACTTGGGAGATTAGCACACAGTGAGGGGTTCATTGTGTTTTGTAATATGGGTTACCTCATCTCATAGTTGCACCCCTGCTACAGGTCTCTATTGTCTTAAATAGATTGTGTCCATAGGACAACAAATCTTATAGTCCCCTGAATTACTGGTACGTACTGTATTTTTTTTGTTAATATTTGTTTCAGCTTTTATCAGTTGTATTGGGCAAGAGTATAGTGGCTGTTCTACTGAAAATGCTGATGATAGTTAAACATGATCAACTGTTTTTGTTGTTTATTTATTTTCAAGTAGTAATTGGAGGTTCAAATGGTAAGAAGCATAGAAGCAATTATTGGTACTCTGTATTAGAGCCCAACCGATATGGAAAATTTGGTTGTCGCTAATACCAACATTGGAAGGGGAAGGTGACCTCTGATAACTGTTATAGTGGCTGACAATTTTTTAGCTTTGTCCACCCCAAAGAATCACTGATATCACAAGAAACACTGATATAAATGTACTGCTACATTAAGTTTATTGTTCTGGATAATGTTTTACAAGGCAATAGATTATGCTAAATCAGTTCAAATAAACTTACCATGCTCAGTTCAGCAAAATGCGCTACTCAGTAGGGGTTGAATAAGTACATAATTTTTAAACTTGACATTAACATAATAAAACTTGAGTAGAACTCGAGTAGTTGATGATGTCATAGGAGCTCAAGATGCAAAAAATAAATAAATAAAAATGCACCAACATTGGGAGCGTATTTTATGCTCCTACCAGTTATCATACTGCAAATCAGTCACAGGAAAAACCAAAACTATTAGTTATTATTATTAAGCTGAAAAAGTGAGAGAAACATGCAACACGTAAAAAACAAAACTTACAAACAGTGGGGTGTACGGCCACCCTGCACCACCACCTGCGGTGCTGCGCATTAGGTGTAGTTTTAGAGAATATATACACAGTATAGATATATTTTTAATAGGTTTAGAGATTAATAATTTTTTGCTTTTTGTTTGTGAAACAAGCTGGTTCTGGTTCAGTTGATTGGACCCAGTGTTGTACCATATTCTGTGACCTGCAACTGTGCATGCAGCACCACTCCCTACGGTCACAATATACAGTGTAGGGGTGCAGGAAAAAAAATCGATTTTTTAAAGAATCTAGATTCTTAGTCCTGGCGATTCAGAATCGATTCTAAAAGCCCCAAAATCGAT
>JAVCKU010000161.1:5082739-5097105 GCA_032273985.1 Hypsolebias coamazonicus | reverse complement strand
ACATAGTTGAATTATACAACATATATATGTTGTGCCATTTTATGCAAAGTTCAAATATCATGTCAGTGGACCTTTAACCCCATCATCTGCTTCCCCAGGTGCCCTAGATAGCAGCTCTCTGCTCCACACAGAGGGCTGTGGTGGCTTGGTGGTTTGTGGTTGCATCAGGAAGGGCGTTCAGCGTAAAACAATCACCAAGTCTTCATGCGACTCTGTCCGCTGTGGTGACCTCTTAAGAAGAGAGTGACCGAAAGACAAATAAATAAATAAAATAAAAAGGTTGTCTTGGTGTGGCTCTGTTGTGACACTACGTTTTGTTGTGTTTGTAGTTTGAGTTTTGTTTAAATGTTTATTAGTCGTACATTTTCTTGTTTTCAACATTCCATTGCCTTCCTCAGTTTTCCTGGTACCAGCTCTGCAGCATCTTTCCTTCATCCGCTTGTCAGCCCCAGCTGCACTGTCTCAGTAATCACTCCTCCCAGCATACAGTCTATACATAAATGCCATGGTTTCTCAAGTCACTTGTTTAACTCGACTGTTTGCTTCCTGTTCTCATGTCCTGTTACAATCACTGATTTTAGATAGGTTATGTTTCTGGTTGTTTAGTTTGCATTCTTTAATTTGGTGTATAGTTCTGTTATTTTTGTTGCCACATCAGCATTTTTCTTTAATGAATTCAGTTTTATTTCAATTTCTGTTTCTCTTGCCAAAATTTTGAGTTTGCCAAACATGTTAATTAAGACAGACCCATCTTTGGTGTGCTTTGCCTTTTGCCCAGTGGTTGCTGGAGATAGTAAACCGGTCCTTGTGACCCGGCACAGGATCAAGCAGGGAATTGAAAACGTTTCATCTGTTGTGAAATGTTTGACATCCTCTTTGGTGTTGGCCTCACTCTGACTAGCTGTCGGCTCGTCAGTTTAGTCAGAATTGAATTCTATCTACAACTGGTAAGATAGTAACTGTTCATGACCTTCTCACGGAACCCCAAATAAAAAGACCTGAATATTTATTTCGTCCAAATTAGACAGATTAGGGCCATAATTCACTTTCTAACATTCGGTTTTCCTGCACCCACTTCAAACGCAAGTGTGCTTACATTTGGGGTTCACACAGATGTAACAAAGCCACATCTTTCTCACGAAGATTGATTTGAAACCAAACATTTTAACCTTCAGAACTGTGCACTCTCGCTCACGCCAGACATTTACCCTCCAAATTAAAAAAAAAAAGGCAGAAAGCCAAAGATCTCTGGGGGGCACAAAATCTGGCATGAATCTGCTTCTCCCGCCTCCCTCTCACCAAACCCAACAAATCTCACACCGCTGCTCTCTGTCTTTCTCCTCCTCCAGTACCCAGCTCATGTCATTCCATCTTATCATAAGTGATTTTACTTTCAACCACAATGAATAGCTGTGGGTTCCTGTATTATTTGACTCTATCTGTATGTTCTGAATTATGCCGGAGTACTTTAGAGTCTCAGCTGTGTGTTTTAGTCTCATGTTTAAAGCTAAATTTTGCTTTTTTTCTTCTTCTTCTTCTTCTTTGTCTGCAGGGGGATCAAGGTGACCAAGGACCTCGGGTATGTGGTTTGCTGTGATTTCTTGTGATTTGCAGATCTATGTGACTGTGTGAGTGTTTGTTTGTGTGTGTGTCTCCCCCAGCTGAATTGTGGCCTAAAGGTTTGAAATGCATGAAATTCCTGGGATAGAGTTCCCCCGATGTGGCCAAACACAACAAGCATCTCAGCACTGCTTCTTTCTCCATCAACAATGAGTAGACAGAATTGTGAGATACTTTAGAAGAGTTGGACGAGTGGACTTCTCAAAATGCAGAAACTGATTTTTTTTACTCCCTCAAAATGAATGTTCTTCTAGAATACTCGGCTCTGTCTTTAAAAGTACTCGTAGTTAATTAGAACCCTCAGCGTGATGTGGCGCATTCACTACTTTAATCATTTTCAGCTCTGTATTCTAACATTTCTATAAAAGTGCAGCAATTAAATGATGCTAATGTGAGTTCTTTACGCACTGAAATGAATTAGTTCATCTCCACTCAAAAGTTAGACCTTTTTTTTTCTCTTCCTCCAATAATGGGTAAAAAATTGAGCAGTCGTTTTGAAAAACCAGCTGCGCAGTTTTGTTTAAAGTAGACTGCATTAAGAGGGTCGCATCGTGCACACACTTTCGCTTCCTCTATGTCTGCTGTTGTTCATCAAGGCTGGGTTGGATAGAAGTCAAAGTCACTTTGAGTGCCTGTAATTGATTTATAATGGACCGAGGAGCGCACAGAGGTTGCCACAAAAGACAAAGCAAGTCTAAAACACAGTTCTTGTCACTGGAACTTCAGCCACCTCTCGAAGGGGGGACGTCTGATCCCAAACTGGTGCTGGCACCCACCCAGACATTAGTCGTTCGAACTTCTCCAGGCGAGCTGCTCCAGGTTTTATGATTTGAGCTGGAACAAATGACCCTTTCTGTGAAATTCAATTAGTGGTCTCCAAGTAATATGGGTACCGTTTCGCTTAGACATGCTTTCTCCCAGCAGCCAACCTCAGGGATTAGGTTTTCCTGAGTAATTTCTCACTTCCCCAACATCTACAAACACATTTTGAACTCTTTGGTCATTTTCAGTGGTGTGAAAAAGTGTTGTATAATCATTTTAGTAAAAAACACAAAGATAAAATCAACCCAAAGTTAATGTTCGGGTGATTGTTTTCTTTTACGTTGAAGCCTTTCTCTGTGTGTAAGATACTGGGAAACACAACACCATGGTCAACAGTGTAAAGTCTCAATATCTAGATATATATTGCCTTCCAAAGTAAATAAACTGTCCATTTGAAAATTGTGTTTCATTAAGTTCGTATTACCACAAAATTGTCCCCTAATGGGTACAAATTAACACACGGTGTTACCGTCACATGTGAAGGACTTCAGGCATGAAGGCAGTGTAGGTCACCCCCAAGCTGTATTACTTTCACAGACTGGCATATTGACTTTGCACATTAGATTAGTGAGGAAATGTTGTGGAACCATATTAGAAGGATTTTACCTAATAAATGAAGTCGCAACTGGACAAGTGGTGCCTGACCTTCAATCTGCCTGTCTGGAAGTGAAGTTCGTTTCAGGACTCGTATCGACGCACTCCTGGAGTTGATTAGACTTGTATGGAAAGGAGATATCACCAATGGGGCATTGCAGGATAATCTCCCCAATGCACCATCAGGTTCAAGCTGCAGTACATCAAATCTAAACCAGATTGATTTAGAAATGCTTCTGTCGTGGTCAAAACATGGTTAAAGAACGCTTCCCCAGCCTGTTGCCCACATGTTGGGGTCAGACATTTGGCTGCCTCAAAGGTCACAGGTCATGTCCGTATATGTGGGGTTACCCAAGCAGCAAATAATAAATTGGCCTCTTTTGACAAACAAATACACCGGCCACCACCAGAGCTGCTGAGCATACTGGGTACGTGCATGAACACAGAAAGGTGTGTGGTCTGTTTAAGTGATTGCACCGTAACTACGGCTGTCGAATAAAGTTCAGAGAATTGGCTTTTGACACTAAACTCTTTGAAATTAATTTAACTGCAATATGTTTAATACATCAAATAGCTCTTATACCTGAGGCTTTATAAGTGCAACTTTACAAGTTAATTTAACTCATTCAAAAAGGGCCTCAGACTGTAGTGTCTTATCGTGAGGTTTAAAGTCCAGGATCAGGCCAGTGTCCAATTACAGCTGACGCTGATTGTTCTCATAGCTGACATTTTGTTTACTACATACCAGGTCCCTTCGCTGCAGGCGAACACACAGCAGTAAAGCTCCCCACCAAATAACCGACATCCCTTTGCAGAGAAAAGCAAATAAAAGCCGAATGTAAACGGTTCGGTTGTTCTGTCAGCCACAATGTTATTATCATTCTTACACATGAACATCAGCATTGAAGCAATATGGAGAGGGGCTATTATCTTTTACTCCTTCCACATTTCAAACCCACACTGGTCAGTGAGATTGTCAGCAAAATATTTTGACCCTCTTACAATTTTCTTCCAGCGTTTCTTGTTGCATGGATCTCAAAAGGCTTGCAACAGCAAAATATGTATTCCGTGCAGCTCCTGCCAGGAGTTATTGTATCGTCTGCTCCCTTAATGATAATCCAGCGCTTGATTTTCCCTCTTTTTCTTCAAAATGTTTGAGGTTGTAAATAACTTGAGAAATACTTGCGCTTCAATCCCAGTTGCACACAAAACAGCTATTGTCTCCAGTGTGTCCACTGCTCTGTTCTGCTGTGGGCATGGATCAAAACAGGCTGCCTTGAAAGTCCTATTCTTAATGAGCCATGCTTTTTGAATTATGTTTGAAAAAACAGACAAATGGCACAAAAGCCATGTTTGGATAGGCCAGATTTTATCTTCATCTTGCCTATAGATGAAGATTGATCTCTCACAGGGCATGTTTATGACTGCCTGCCAGTAGTGAAGAAGTGCTTTTATCAGTCCATTCAGTTTTCAGTCATGTTGGATATTTGTGGTGGAGCGAAACCTACAGCATAACATTAACAAAGAGAACATGTGATCATTATAAAACTCAAGTTGTGCAATCTTTTCTTGGTCTGTAACTGCAACTAGAACAATATTGAATTATATTTAAAGTGGGATCCAGTACAATCAAGCACTTTTATTTTTTTTAAATAAATTTAAAGAAGAACAAATAAATCTTTTAAAAATGTTTTGTTAGCTTGTGCTACTTATTCTACATTTTAAAATAATTTAAACATTATTTAAACAATGTAGTAATACAGTGAACTGGATGATCAGATTGTCAACCTTTTTAAAAACAAATATGGAGCTGTCCCATAATTGAAACGAAATACTTAAGCATCATAAAGTTAACGTTGTTCTGTTTTCCTTCTATTGTACAACAAAAACTTAGATGATTTTTAGCTTAGACTGTGTTCAAATACATTAAAACACTTGCAGTTGACACCAAACACTTCACTAGCTGGCGCTACATGCTAACCATCGAGAAAATTCACGTTTAAATATGAAGATTACACTGTGCGAAAAGTCAATGTGTTTATTTAGTGGAACTACAACTACCCTACAAGGTAACTAGCAAAACAACCTCAAACATTTTGAAGACCCTTGTTAAAGTTTGGAACTGTCTTGTGATTAAATAGTTGAAGCAGGGATTATCAAAAAGCTAAAGCTTAGCAGTTTTTCTCCTGGTCTTTATTTTCTGCTTTGTAATTGGAACTAGTGTTTGAATTTCAGAATATACAGTGCTCAAAGATTAAATAAAAAAACCCTCTTCTAAAATATATGGTAATTGAATTTGACAAAAGCAATTATTTGAAAATGCCGTTTTGCTAAAACACTATTAACTAGTGCTGCATCATGCTAAACATTGAGAAAAGAAACTTGGATAATGTAATATTACACTGCACATATAATCTATATTTTTGTTTAGTGAACGTTGTAACACCGAAAGTTAGCTAAACATGCTAACAAGCTGAAGCCTGGTGCTAATATATAGAATTGACCTGTAATCCAAAATAACTGTGATCTTCATGAAGCTAGCATCGTACAATCTTTTCTCGGTCTTTTCTTTCCACTGGAACTGAGATGAACTAATTTTTACATTAGACTATTCAAATAAAATGAAACATTTATATTATCAAAAATATAATAAGGTGTGACAAAAGCAAAGTTTTTCTAAACAATGTGTTTTATTGAGCACAGCACTAGCATTAGCATTGCATTAGCGCTCAAGTTTATCAAGCCTTGCTTGGTAAACTTTTCTACATGGGAGTAAGTTAGACAATACACATTTGTTGGACAGTTTGTTGAACGTGTGTCTTGCTGTTACAATAAGATTAAAAAAAATTAAAATATATCTGTTTAATTAGAATAATTAGTTATTTTGGCATGTTTGTTTCCCAGTGCCATTCAAAAACTATGCTAAGTGCACCAGACATCTTAATTTATGGGTTCTGAATAAATATACCAATCAGCTGTAAACCCAGTTTCCTTCCATCAGGGAGAAAACCCAATGCTTTCACATCTCATTCAGTTTTCATGACTGGGTAACATCTGTCAGGAAGTTTGTGGAATGGCAATGGAAGCAATTTGATTGAATTTCCATAAAACATCTCCATCTGCTGATCTTTGCTGAAGCTCAACGAGAGCAATATTACTCCTTAATCTAC
Organism: Hypsolebias coamazonicus; assembly: GCA_032273985.1. Taxonomy (NCBI): domain Eukaryota; kingdom Metazoa; phylum Chordata; class Actinopteri; order Cyprinodontiformes; family Rivulidae; genus Hypsolebias; species Hypsolebias coamazonicus. Next base: position 5,090,899 of record JAVCKU010000161.1, on the reverse strand, counting down.
CAGCATGTCATAAGCCAGAGTGCATTTATCATCTCAAGATTGTTTTTGTTATAAATGTAATTTTATAAAGAGGAAGGATTACATCAATTGTCTAGTGGATCCCATCCTGGAAGACAGACCCTCCTTTAGTGGGGAGGCTATAGTGCTCAGGAAGACACGAAGCTTTATTGACACAGAGGCTTTTTAAATGTTAGGGACACGTACAAAATAATTACTAAATATCTATGAACAGTCGAGGTAAATTAATTAACTGGTTTAAAATACCGCTGCTGGCGCCTGCTTTTCTTGCGCTGTGAGAAGTACGGAAAAAGGGTTGGGAGCCACCTGTCTGTGATGGTCAACAGACACAGTTTCTCTGATGACAGTAAAATTAATTTTAAAAGTTATGAGGGTAAAAACTATTTTCGAACTGAATTGAAATTACTCCTTGACTCGTTCGCCAAAGCTTCTCCTCACACGAGTTGTTCCACAAATGATTGTTTGCTACTAGAAACAGAATGATTGTCGTCTTCTTCCTTTGTCTGTTTTTTGTTTAGTTTTTCTTTTTGGGTTCTCCCAGTGTTTGAATGTTGTGTGTGTTGTGCCATGTTCTGCTTGTTTGTCCCTTCAGGGATTGCCTGGCCCCCCTACGCTGGCTGCTTTGCACACCAATCAGATCCTGGGTGTCAAGGTTTGTCTGCTGTGGTGCAGCCTGGCTGCTGGGTCCGACCCCTCCGCAGCACACACTGGGACTTAATGAATCGCTGTCAGCTGCTTTCCTTAAAGCCTGATGATGGAGTGTGCACAGGAAAACCCTCATATAATCAGTCACTCCCACTCAATAGTTATCTTCTTTCCTTGCGCCACTACCAATCTTTCACTTAGGTGATTTTTGTTTCGTTTCACATATTGAGCCTTCTACTGAAGGCCCTTTACAGCCCTGTAGAGCGTAGTTAACTGAAACAAGAATCAGTGTTCTGAAACCAGGACATGGTCTGGCTCCTGTCCATTGTCGATGAAATGAAGCGGAAGGCGCTCTAAAGGGAATTCTCAATAGTGACCAAAAATAGCAAAGATGTTGCACCCATGGTTCGCCACTAATCTTTCAAACCGCCAAACTGGTCATTAAAATTGTTTCAGTGGTGCAACAACCAAACGCCAATGGGTGCTTACTGAATAATACAGTCATTGAAAGAAATGGAAGGTAAGGCGAAGGAACCAGTCTTAACTCAAGAAGCTGACCAGCGGTTGTCTCAGTGTGTGCAGCTCTCAGGGTCTGACTTGGCAGCAGGCACGATGATGATGACGGTGCTTTCACAGATGAGGAGTAAATCCCACTTTTCCGGTGGGGACTCTAAATCCATTGTGGTACATTCACACCCCAGAGGTGGTAATTATGGGCCCTGAGTCCAGAGTAAGTAAGCGGTGTAAGGAAGTGTACTGGCATCTGATGGAAACCACCTCAGTGGAGGAGAAGTGTGGATTCTCCATCCGTCTGTGAAGACGCTCGTCTGGGGTTTCATGAACACGGTGCTTTCTAACAAAATCTGTTTCTTTTTGCATTTGGCTTCTCCTCCTCCTCCTGCTTCTTCTTCTGGGACCTTCTCCTCCTTCAACCTTCTCTCACCTTTGACCTCCGGCTTCTTGACCTCACACACCTGCTCAGATGGTCTTCCCAAAGATAAATCATGGCTTTCTTTCCGCTGACCAGCAGCTCATAAAGCGACGACTCATTAAGGTAGTAATGGGTGTGTCCTCTCTCGTCTCTTTGTCCAACGTGCCAGGTCTCACCAAATCATTTCTCTCTGGCCAGTGCATGCAAGCCTGCAGATGTCGCACGTGCTGCTGATCATTTGACAGGAAATACCCTTAAAGCAGTCAATCATATCGTTTTAATGTGGTTTTGTGAGAAAGGTTGTAAATAGCTTTTTGAACCACCTCAATTTGGATAAATGAAGTTTAATTCTGACAGGATTGACAAGCTACTAGCTGGTCCATTCGGGCCAAGAACAAAGTGGATTTCTGCCATCTTGAAATGTCTCCAATCTAGTTTTTCATTACTCTATTCATTACATAGAACTCAATGTTTTTTGCAGACCAGTGGTCCCCAATTCTGGTCCTCAAGGGCCACTACGGAGGCAAGAAACGACTAAAACTTGCAGGATAGTGGTCCACTAGGACCAGGATTGGGGACCACTAATGTAGACCATCTGTCACTTAGGTCATGGCAATTCTAAAACTTTTTTTTTTGTTGTTGTTGTCTTGTGAAGCGATTTTGCTTCTCATCTGAGATTTCTCAGTTCCACCTAAAAAAGTGCAAAGTTCCAAGATCTAAAACTATACTAAGCTGCTTCGTTTGTGTGAGCTGAACTCACGTGCAAATCAATCTGCCTCGCCTATTTCCTAAGGATTCTTAGGGTATTTGGAGCGAGACATCTTCAAAAAGCAAGAAAATTAGTTATTTTTTTTTTAAATAAAAAAGTCTTATTGTAGAAGAAGGAACTGTAGAAGAACTTTGATAGTTTGAATCACTTTGGCCATGACTGCCTCAAAAAATTGGCGGGGGAGAGGGCGGACTCCAGAAACCATCTTAGCACCATCAAACTGGTTGACCCACTATGTAAGGTGCTATTAATAAAACTGAGTTTGTTGTGGCTTCTCGGACAGATGAAGTCTTTTGGATGAAAGATGAAAAGAAACCGTCCGGAGGACCTGACATAATTTTGTTGGATCAACCTGGACTATTGAGCATGAACTTTGATGTCTACGTAACTGTTAAAGCTCGAATAGTGCCACGGTTGTCAGATGGCAGAAATCCAATTTGGTCTTGGTCATCGGATCAGTCATTAGCTTGTTGATTCAGTCAGATATTGAAGTTGTTCAAACAGCCAACAGATCTGAACTATTAGTTGAACAGAGGCTTTTTAAAGTATAAAAATTCCAGTCTCAGAACTAGTCAAAGGACTTCTGAACGTTAGATTTCTGAAATTTTTTTCAGAACATCTTGACATCCAGTACAAACACGGACCACACGTAAACCAAATGTAACTTATTTCAATGCTCAGTCCAGTTAGGATTGCATGCATTTTAAAGGATTAATACTTCAGCTATAAACCTCCACATCTTCTCTTTACTTGTTTATATTAGCTCCAAATTCTCCTCATTATGAATGGAGGGCGGCCACAGCCACCCAGGAGATCACCGCTCTGCTCTCTTTATCATTGGCCAACTGTAGTTTCTTCGGTCCGCGTGGATCCAGTAACATCTCATCAAAATGATGCAGAAATGTGCTCTTTCGCCACACAGGGAGATCAGGGTCAAGCGGGACCACCCGGGCCTCCAGGGCCACCTGGCCCTCCTGGACCAAGAGGCCCTCCCGGCGACACTGGAAAGGATGGACCCAGAGGTCTGCCAGGTCTACCCGTGAGTCCTGCAAATGAACTAATTCATCTTTTTTATGTCTTTAAAATGCAACTGGATCTGCAAAATTCAGGGGGTACGTCATTTGAAAATGACATTTTTCTTAAGTTCAGCTCAGAATTTTTCATTTAACTTATTGCTTTGAAGGTTAATGCCAATAAAAACATCTCTATTAAGCTGCCCTGATGAGCTAAACGCTAATCCTCCTAAAATAATGTTTGATTGTACTGATTTAAACTTGCATGACAGTGTTTTTTTTATTATTATTTTTTATTTAACATGTTTTTCATGTCTTAGCGCCTGGCTCTGGCGTCTTGCACATTTATCTCAGCTCGTAGGGCAAGAAGTAATAAGAAAAAGCTTCTCAGTCATGTTCAGCCATAAAACCTTCTGTGGGCTCCAGCTGATCTTTACTGCTTTGGCAGTGATCGCAGTCGAAGAGGAAAAATAAGAGGAGTTGTTTATGTGGTTCTGTCCAACTTATTATTATTGTTTTTGTTTTATGATTGTTTTTAGTTCCTCGTCAAGAAGTTGCTAAAGTTTTCCAAGAAGTTGCACTTCTCATGTTTTTTTGTTTTATTTTATTTTTTTCTGGTGGTGAACATCTCACAAGCAGGGCATGATTTGTCCAATGGCTGTTGCAAATATGTAAAAATGTAAAGGCATATGTCACAACGCTGCACCAAGATACGAGACGGGTTTGAAGCAAAGGCAGAAACTAGAATGAGGCTGTTGGACCGAGACGGTGGAGGGGAACAGGAGGTCCAGCAGAACAAACTTCTCAAACAACTGAGAGAATGACAAAAAGGAGATTCTTGTGTCGCCTTATTTTTAAAAATTTTTTTTACTGATATTAAAACTGCTTGGATTTTCTAATCATCAAACTGTTTCAGCCCTAAGGGTTTGTTTTTGTTGTTTTTTTAGGGTGATCCAGGGCAGTCGGGAGAAACAGGACCCATGGTGAGAACGTTGTTTTTTTGTTTTTTTTTATGTTTTTTTAACCAATAAAATATGAAGCAAATTGGTTTGTTTTGCTTTGTGTCATAAATATAACAGTTTAATATGTATGCACATTGGATTTTGAGAAAATATTTTACCCAGTTTCATATGTGTTCAATGTATGCACAGTGACGGAGCTAGACTTTTATGTAGTGGGGGCGGGGGGGCTAAGGCTTTTTCAGGGGGGCACATACACGTTCCGTTTCCTGAGCTTGGTACATAAGAAACATACTTTTCTTTTTTATAAACGTCATAGCCCAAATGCATTTCTTCATTTATCAACCTGTCTGTCTCTCTCTCTCTTTCCTACACACAAACACACAAGTTATCATAGTCATCCTCAAGGCACAGAACCCCCTCTTTACACAAAACATATGACTCAGAAATTGGTAATACTTTCAGCAAACTCGGGCATACAGCAGATTTAAGAGTGAAATACACTGCTTTTACTAAAATAATGGTATATGTCATATGTTTGTGTTTTTACAAAAAGAACATACACAACAATAATGATGTGTCTTCATTTACTCTTATTGTGCATCTTTCAATGCCACTTACAGTGACATGGCAATCACCTGGGGTGGCCAATCAGGTTCCAGTCCACTCCTCTGGCTCCGCCTCTGCATATGTATCAACAGAAAAGCACCCCCTCTGCGAAAGGCACCCCCTGTCATGACATTGATAAGATGTTTTAGATCACTCAATATGTGACAAAAGTTAAGCAACAAATTAAATCACACAGTCCTCTGCAAAAAGGAAATGTGTATAAAACTTAATTACAGTAGTCCTTTTGTGTAATTATTGGGGTGTTTTTAGGGTAGTCATAGTTAATGTTAACGACACATTTTATGATAACCAGAGAAACATTTTCTCTCACAAACTCCCAACATGAGGGACAAACCACACTCCAGTTAACAGTAAATTAATGCTCCCTGCGGTGCTCAGCAAATAAAGCTTTTGATTAGTTTTCTCGTAAAAAGTGACATTGAAAAGGTCAGAACAAACTCCCAAGGAAAATAAATAATAGGATAAAATCACACGGTGCTATCAGATTCCACAAATGGATGGGAGGAAACTGGAAGTACTTTAGAGAACTTTAATTACTGAGTCTGTCCATTCTGAAGGTGTTGAGAAGCGAACATATGATTGAAAATGTTTGTTGGACTTGATATGTTTTATCTTACTTTGTGCTCAGACAATAGCAAAACAGCAGCACAATTAGGTTTTCAAATTTGCTTTCATGAATGTAAAACTTACAAAGAATATTCCTAGGTCGACACGAGCCCACATTAGACTCTAATATAACTTTGAGCAAAAATATCTGTTTCGTTGCACCTCTGTGTGATGGTGGTAGTGGAGAGCTACGTTACAAATGCAACATTTGAGCAGAGCTGCTATGATCTCTGCTCTCCATCTAGAAGTGGTGGAGCTGTTTGCCATGGGGTGGGCATTTAGTAGGCAGGGCTTTTGTTTCTGTTGATAGGGCGGGGCACCCTCTTTAGGTAATACAAGGGGAAACATCAGCTGTGACATCAGTCATAGAGCACAGTGTTGAGGGGAAGGCACGTTTTTACTTAGGCTTAACTAATGGCTAGCTAAACGAGCACCAGTCATTTTGAACATTTGTGTAGTAGGATGAAAATTGTGTGACTGGTAAAACATCAACACACTAAACCAACTGTGTCATGCAATAAATGTAAAAAAATTTTTTGAAAGAGTTGTTCTTTGTATCCTAAAAGTAGTATGAGATGGGCTCTGGTTACGCTAACTATTAGCCTGGATGAAGACGTTTCCTATTTTCTCCACATTGCGCATTTTGACTGATGTCATGACTGAAAAGTTACAAACTATTGATAACTATTTGAACGGACGTCGCTTTAAAAATGACGAGACGATTGAAAATGACGACAAAAAGTTCTGGCACCACCGGTAAACAAATCCATGACCCAGCTGAGCTTTTCACACACCCGTTGAAAGGCAGATGTATTATGGTATAGTCTCAACTGTCCGACCTTAAACTTCTTATTTTGTCCCGCCCATAAGTTTTGATCCACTCAAGATAATTTAATAAAACATCATACACATTAGCCTCATCACTAGATGTGTCGTGTACACTTTTCATGTCCTAACTTCAATGTCAAGGTCACAAATCAAGGACAAAGTTGAATCTTTCTTTTTACAGACCATAACTTCTGATCGCCAAGCTAATTTGACAAAACTTGAAAATTTGCACAATCTTTGCTTCAGTTAAGCTCTAGGCTCAAGGTCACAAATCAGAATCAAAGGTTATACAATGTCTTTGCTTGTCCAGGCCATTGCTGTAGATTACTGTGTAACACTTTGTCCACAGATGAAGAACAGTAGAAACACTTGTTTTGCTTCTATAAACTTTGCAGTTGATCTTTTTCAACAAAAGGAATAGTTTAGGGGAATTCCTGACTTTCAACTTTCATACACAGCTGTCTGCCTTCATTCGACAATTTTGTACCACCTTATGTACCACATGTGAAGCAACTGACAATACATTGAAAATTGACAGCTCGCAGGAATAAGTACAAGTAGAATGAGTTGTGTTTTTACCACAGGATTCGTTAAAACTACGGTATACCTTGAAAACAGAAACCAACCCATGCTTATTCCTTCATGTTTTTTTCTGTAGTGCTTTTTTCAGATGCTTAGGACAAGCAGCAGCTGGAGTCTGTCTCCAAAAAACAGATGATGAGCTCAGCCAGAGCTTTGAGCTGAAACAATCGCTGCTCCCCTTAATTCTCAAAATAAAGCTCACCATTACATGAGTACAAACACGGCAACTCCTGACACTGATGGACTTTTAAAAAGGAACGATGTGATCATCTGGATGTGAACCTCCCTCTGTAAAACAGCGAGAGATCAGCATGAACCAGCTGCTGTGAGCCTTTACAACGTCAGAACTTCGTTTTTCAGCCAAAAGCTGATTGTCGGCTACCATTTTAGGAAAATAAACAAAGATGAGATTTTGGATTAGCCGTAGACCTCTGTATAGACTTGTCCACCTCAGATTAGATTAGAAAAATAAACTCATCACACTGGAACACACACCAAGTCCACACTTACTGTATATTCCTTTTTTATATAAAGGCCTCAAAGGAGGCATATCCAGCTGTCTTCTATGCCAGAGTTTTAAACTAAGATTATCTTCTGCTATGAATGGATGTAATGCTCCGAGTTTGTGTTGTGAATGACAACTTGGAGTGATTCCCAAACTTAATCAGTTGTAGCTGTGCTTTCAGTGATTACTACTTCAAACTTAATTAACATCAAGTCAGTGGTTAATGAGATATTTTGCTAACAGACAAACATAGTTGACTCCCAACAGTTAATAGCAAAGAAAAGAGGTTTTCGAAATTGTTTTGAGTTCAAAGTAAACATTCAGAGATGACTCTTGGCTACTACCACGCCAAATTTTAGCTCCATATCCGAAAAGCCGTCTTGAGTTGTAGCCGCTCTTCTCTTTGCTTTATTTGCTTAGCTATGGTGGCCATCTTGAATGGGCTTGACTCCAAAAGGTAATTAGTCATAGATGTGCATCCAATTCAATTCAGTTTATTTATATAGCACCAAGTCACAACAGAAGTTGTCTCAGGGCCCTGAACAGAAATATTCACATGCATTAATAAGCCAATTAATAAAAGTTCTCCATCTAAGGATAATAATAATAATAATAATAATAAACTTTATTTATATAGCACCTTCCTACAATGCCTAGCACTGACCAAGGTGCTG
>JAVCKU010000161.1:5049597-5062898 GCA_032273985.1 Hypsolebias coamazonicus | reverse complement strand
TCATTTTTACTTGAGATAAGCTGATATGTGGACGTATGACTGGGGTAAAAGGAGACATAACAAACATATTCCTGTAACGCAGCATGAGTTTAACCCCAGATATAATCTGAAAACCACCTCCTCCGACCTGTCCGGTGTTTAAATACTCTGCTTTCTTTTTCTACAGGGTGAAAAGGGAGACATGGGTGAAAAGGTAAGGCAGTAATTCAGCTCTCCAGCTATAATTCTTAGCATCCCGTGTGTTAGAGAAGCCTTTTTTTGTTAAAATCCAATGTGTTTTCTCAGAGATGACTCAAACTGAAGATCTGGCCATCAGTGATTAAATGAATCATAAAACTGCACCCAGATTTCTCCGAGCAATGACCTCTCCGGTTCTTTAAAAAAGAAGCTTTATTCTTCTCATTCCTCGACTCTAATGGTGCCCTAACTCACTCTTGTTGGAGCGGGAGGTGTGAACGCTGACCAAGTCGACGAGGATGGGGAAGGAACCGGTGATTCATTGTGCTTCCTCGACCACAAAATTGGCCTTGGGGCAGTTGTTTTGAGTCCAATCAGGGTTATTCTCTCCATCGCCAACATACCTGGTACACTGTAATAATGTGGCTTTGTGAAAACAAATCTCATAGCAACCGCCGCTCACACGTTATGGGTGTCCTGCAGAGAACTAGCTGGATGTGAATAACAGCTCGACGTGCCGTTACTGTAACTGCACCCAGCAGATTCGAATGATGCCGGGGCACGCTGTTTCAAAAAGTCATGAGTGTAAGTCAGCGGTCCGAGGAGGTAGACTGGTTTCCAAAGTTTCAGTTTGAAACCCAGTGTTCACGCCTACCCTCACACAATATGACGCATTTAGAGTCGTTACTTGGTAGCAGAAGTTGCCATCCCCCTTTTCTTTAAAGACCCCATAAAAATAAATTTTATCGTCTCATGATTTCTTCTCTTGCATAAGCTCCGACTTGTTTTAACAAAAGACCGGGGCTCCTTTCTTAGATAATATTGGTCTGTATGAAAATAAAGTGGGAAAACTATCTGCGAGGGAAGCCTTAAAAGTTAATTTATTTGTTCAGCTGAATGTAATTTTAGCTCATTTCCCAACCTGTCAGCCCTCTTAGGGAGTTCGGACCCTTAATGTCGAGAGTGTCTTCACTGAAGTAAAGCCAGTTTTGTCAATGGAAATTGTAGTTCTTGGCTTTGTTCTGAAGCTTACGAGAAAAAAAAAGCAAATTCTGGGCACTAAATTGTTATAATCCGGACTCCATAAAGTAGTAATTTCAGTTTCCAAAGGACAGACTTTTTGATGGAAAATCACTCTTAATTGTTGCAGTAATCCCATTTTTCTTAAAACTGCACTGAAACAAAAGCTTTGAGTTTATATCTGTGGACCTCCCAGTCGTATGATATGAGATCTGATTTTTAGTAAAAACCATGTGGATTTATTAAAAACAAAATGATCAGTCCTTTGCCAGACAGCACTAAAACCTGGTCCAAGTACTAAAAGCTTTCATTTTGAGAGAAGCCAGACATGTCAACATAAACTGTTGATTTTGGCTTTAAGTGTGAACCAATTAGCCAGCAGGCATATTCAGAGACCATGTTAGCCTCAAACACCTTTTGAGTCAGATACAAGAGCTGAGAGTTCTCCTTGTTCTTGGGTTTATGGTTGAACCAATGTCTTGATAAATCATCTATTAATAAAATGAGCAACCAGCTTAGAAACATGTAAGACTTAAAGTTTTAGAAGTTTTTTTTAGCTTGATGCTAACAGCACGCTAATAAGCTAACACGATACAGCTTTGACTGTGCTATCATTTTAGTTCTCCTCTAAGTGTTTTTTTGTTTGTTTGTTTTAGTTGTTCTACAAAACATTTTAGAAGAGAAGGGGGAAAAAGTCTTAAAAAAATAAAAACAAAAAGTTTGAATGCCTGAAAACAAAATAGAATGATAATCTATAGCTAATTAGCAATTAGCATACTAACAGTTGACTCATAGCAGTAAATATTTTGTTACTGGGAATATTTTTAACATATATTGTTGAAATACGTTTGTTTTAAGCATGGCTTTTTTAAATTAATCAATCAATCAATAAGTTATATGAAAATCATTATTAACAGGTTTGCAGACTAGCACACCATGTACCTAATCACGTAGTGGCTCAAGCATAAGGAACACCCTGGTTTAACTTTTTTTTTCTGAATGTAAATACCGTATGTCTTTACTAAATTAACTTTGTTGGTTAAAAAAAAAAACACTTGAAAAGTAGCACCAAAAAAACAGTCAGTAAAAAGTGTTTGCTGAGAACAATTTAATTAGAACCCAACGGCAACAATTTCAATCTTGTGTCTCCAGATAAAGGGACTGCAAAATTATGTTTTATTTACCTCACAAACAACTGACAAAACTTAGGACATACAACTAAAATCTTCAAATCATTAAAGAACTGTAGAGATTCTGGACTAGAACTTTAACCCAGATGCACAAGGTGAATTCAGAGTTGAACCATTTTTTTTACTTTTCAGTTGTTGCGTTTATTTTTTTAATCAAAAAATCTATTTCTTGAGTTGAGGGTTAGCAAACCACAATAGCTTATAGACTAATACTAAAAATGTATTTTGATATTTCCATATTGTGTGCAGATGATGGTAGATCAGTGGTCAATGCTGCGGTCTTGTAGTCCTGAGTTTGCAAGTTTAATCCCAGATTGCATCAGGAAGGGTATCTGGTGTAAAATAATTGTCAAATATTTCATGCAAATCTGCTCACTGTGGCTAACCCTGAAGAATGGAGCAGTTGGAAGGACAATATTGTTAGTGGCAGATGAAAACAGAATAATAATTAAGTACTTAATAACATCAAGTCTTGCTGAGGGGGTGGCTGAGAAAAGAGATGGCTGGGCCTCCCTGCTTAAGCTGCTGCCCCCATGACCTGACACCAGAACAAGTGGAAGATGGATGGATGTCTGGATGGATGGATGGATGTGTTTTGAGACTTGATGTTAAACAATATTAAAGTACTTGACATTGCAGAAAACAAAATTGAAAGACAGAAATATCCAGGAAGCACTTCCAATTGCAACTTGGAAGTAAATCGCGTACAAAAGGTGCAACAGTGCATCTTCTAGGATGGGTCCTCAGTGACTGTAAAACAGAGGTCTTGAGTCCAAATCACTTGATGTTAACACTTGGTTAATGTTGCCATTTGGCACCTTAAACTAGACTTGGATGTCTAGTAAACTTTCACCTTTAGACCACATTTAGCTCATTTTAGCCTAGATGTCTAAAAATGTCTTTTCAACCCCAAAATGAACTCTGTCACAAACAGTAACTTTCTCTTGGACTTGTGTACAGTTGCATTGGATGTCAAATGAACAGAATGTGTAGGTGAAAGGCAAACTGACATTGGCCTTTTTTTTTTTTCTTCTGAGACCCCAATGCTGCCGTTTGTGTTAAGTCCATGTCTTTCACCACAAATGGTGGTTGCGCACACACACAAAGAAATGGGATTGCTAGAATCTTTGCCAAAACATTTAGAAGAAACCTGATTGGTGCTACAATATTTCAGTGTACTTCAAGATTCAAAAAAGTTCAAGACAAAACTTCCAAGATATTTCCTTTCTATATCTACCCAGAAAGAAGAGTCCAATGAAACTGTCATCTAGTCACATCTCAAGCATGGTCAGCAATGGCACTGACGTCAAGAAAATTTGGGTTTCTCTTGGCCAAAACACAAATGTGAATTTAACCGTTGATGCCAAGAGCTTAGGGCCTCCACAACTACCCCACGTAATGCATTGCATCACTTGAAAATAGTTCTACTTGAAACACGTGGTGACACAAAGATAAAGGACCATTACTAAGCTAATGCATGGTAATGCTACTTAATTCTGGCTGCAGTGCACTTTGCGTTTTCTTCCACCATTCATTACACTGTTTCACATGGCAGACAGAGAACGTGCCCTGCTGTGAGTCTGCTGAAACAATGATTTTTAAATGCTTTGTTTTTCAGCCATGCTTCATTCCTGCATTTTAAAGCCCAAATATGAATGCTTGTGATCTCATTTTAGGGCGATATGGGAGAAGACGGGCCCAAAGGTGACATGGGGGAGAAGGTATGTAAATTATTTGACTTTTTTCCTCTTTGTCGATGTCTTGGAACCCACTCAGAGAAACGGTAGACAAGTCAGGCCACGGCCAAGAAACATTACTCAGTGTTAATGTTCGCCATCTGAGCGGAGGTCTGCAAAGACCACCAGAGGCAGCTGAGGTCATGTAACGCCGGGCCGCACAGCAGCAATTATCCTGATGTTTGATTTGTCATTTTGCTTTATTCAAACTTAATTTTGAAGCTACGCTGACGCTAAACGAGGGGAGACCATTTGTCATAGAGACAGCTTGTCAAATTGGGATCCATCCTCAACAAAAGGCAGAACCGAGCTTCACTGAACAGATTTATGTTTCTGTCCAGAAAGCTTTTGTTTTCAGTTAGAGCTCGTCTCGTACGAGTCCTGACATCACGTCAAGAGGTATTTTGCTTCTTATCCGAATCCCGGCATGCCGCCTTTGCTGTTATCTCAAAAGCAGACTGCAGCCTTATTTTTATTTTACAATCTCCTGAAAGCACGGACCTCTTTTCACTTCCAACTTGTTTCAAACCATATCTATAGGCACTTATTGATTTGAACAAAGACATTATGTGAAAATCTTGATTCAGCTTCTTAACATTTCTGGGAAACGAACAAGGATTCTTCAGAGATTGCCAAAAAGGGGTAACACAATTGCTGATCCGAGACAATCAACCCTGAAAACTTTGATGTATTATACACTGGAGGCGCTTCTTTTTTTTCTTCTTCTTCTGAATACTGTTAGATTTGAAAACAAAATGTAACTCAAAGACCAGCAGCTGAAAGTGGAAGCAGTGTACTCAAAATGTCAATGCCAATTTATTGCCGTTCAGCGGCGAACAACTTTGATAACCTCTCATTTATGGGCTCTGTGGGTAATTTTTTTTAAGACTGCCGAAGTCGGCAGCCAAGAAGGACACAATTCTGAGGGAAACAGATGATATCTGCGGAAAATGAATGAACAAAAGAGAAAGGTAGGCGTGGGGCGATAAAACTTTGCAGCTCGAGCAACGCTTTGATCTACTGTACCTCGGTGTAATAAAAAAGGAGGGGAAAAAGTGATGGATTCTGTGCTGCAGGAGTGAAAAAGAAAAAGTGGAAATAAATCCATCTGTAGCTACTCAGTTGCTTCAATGTTTTACAATAAAAAGAAATACTCGGTGAAAAGACTTGCTGATTCAGTATTCACAGCATAGTGATCCTGTCCCTTTGTTCGTTTTTCTTCTGCTTGTTTTTGAAGTTTCAATATTTGTAGCTTTTAAACGTTTTTTAACATTTAACTGTATTTATTAAAGTCACCCCCATGAAAGTACGTTGAGCTCTAATTACTTCAAAAACCTTTTTCTTTGAAATCTGTTGCAACATACTGGCTTTATTTTTGTCTTCCTATGCCTCCTTTAGCTTTTAGTTAGCATTTTGCTATTTTCATTTTTTTTTTGGTGGGGTTCGCTACTTTTGGCTTTAAACAAACCTTTTGTTACTTTGGTTTTGCTACATTTTGTTATTATTTTACTACTTTAGCTTTAAGCAAGCAATTTGCAAATATTAGCTACCGTTTTGCCATTTCAGCGTTTGGCTGCCATTTTGCTACTTTCTACTTTTAGACAACTTTTTGTTATTTTACATTTTAAGTAGCATCATGCAACTGTGGGCTAGTTTTATTTATTTATTATATTTATTTATTTTTAGCTTTTAAATTACTGTATTTTAATTTTTTTCTTGTTTGCTACTTTTAGCAAGAATTTTACTAACGTTACCTTTAAGCTAGCATTTAGTTTTAGCTAGTAATTTCAACTCAGTTTTTAGCTTGCTTGTTGCTCTTTTAGCTAGATTTTGCAATATTTTCCCACTTTTAATCAACATTTTGCCACGTTTTGGTTCTAGTTAGTATTTTTCTACTGTTAGCTAACATTTGGCTACTTCCTGCTTTCAGATTGTTTTACTACTTTGGCATTTTGCCCATTTTATCTAGTTTTGTACCATACCATACCATTTTATTTATAGAGCACTTAAAACTCCACTTTTATAGTTAATAGTGTTTTGCTATTTTTACATTTAAGCTAGTTTTGCTTCATTCAGTCAGCATTTTACAACACTGGTAGAATTTTACTACTTTTAGCTTAAAGCTAGCATTTACCTTTTTTTAAGCTTTTAACTTACATTTTGCTCTTTGTAACTTTTAGCTAGAACTTGTCTCCTTGTAGCGTTTAGCTAGCGTATTACTAACACGCTATTTGGCTTTTAGCAAAACTTTTACTTCTTTCCAATATTTTGCTATTTTTGTATTTAAGGTATTTTGCCACTTTTAGCTTTGTGTTTTGCTACGTTTTCTTTTCAGCTAGTTTTTCACCATTTACATTTAATTAGCATTTTACTACATTTACCTCTGAGCTAATATCTTCATATTTTCAGCTTTTAACCTGTGTTGTACACTTTTTAGCTAGCATTTTCCCCTAAAGCTTTTAGCTAGTGTTCTGCTCCTGTTAGCTTTAAAACTCAGTTTCAGCTCCTACAACATCTTCCTTTAAAATAATTCAGCACTTTCACAGAAAGTGCCTTTTCTTTGTTAAGATTAGGAGTTAAGATGGAGGAGATTACCTCATCTTCAACTGTCAACGTTGGGTAAGACAAAGGCTCTGAACATATGGAATGAATAATTCCAATCAAGATACGTTCAGATGAGTTTAACATATGTCACAGTGATATTTGGTGCCAGAGAAGTAAATGTATGCTCAAGCAGGGCTCCTGTCAGTGCAGCTGTGGTGTCTGATCAATTGCTCCTCCACAATGTTATTGTTGTTCCAACTAGTGGTGGAAGAAACCATAGAACAGAGACACGAGAGGAGAGAGGAGGGCATCTTTGGTCCTCCCTACCAGGGAAGCCAAAGTTAACAAAATGCTGCACGCTCCACACACAAAATGTGGAAACACTGAGCGAGAGGTTAGACCGTCTAAACTCTGTTATGTTGAGCGGGGAGACCTCTGGGAGCTCGGAGCAGGGAGGGAAATGAGAGCTTGGTTTTTGTAGCGGGGAGGTCTGCGGTTTGTGAAAGACAGATAAATGACAGAACATGGTCACTTAGACTTAAACCGACTCTTAGAGATGAGATTAAATAACAATCTGCTGAAATGTGTTTGCTTAGAAAAGACAAAGATAAAGGTCACTTTACATTTTCTAGTGTTACCTTTAAAAGTCACAGGAGGGTAATGGTTCAGTTGTTCCACTACAAAATGGGACACCACTTCAAGAAGCCAATTTTTCTTGGTAATTTTATGTAAGCCGTTGCAGCGCTCTTGTAAAACCAGTTAGCACTCTTCAGCGCACTGTATTTGTTTTTATTCACTTTAAGGACAATTCTGATCTTTTAGCGTGTTTCTGCGCAATGGTTATTAGCAGTTAGTATCGTATTTGCAGTAGACAGCTCCTTGAATGACATCACTTAGAAGAAACAGTTACATTTAGACCAGACTGACAAGCTAATGGTTACTCTGAATGAGGCTAAGATTAAAATGGAGTGCTGTCTTTTTAAAATGACCCTTTTGTTTCAGAGCGCTTCTTGTGCTTTTTGTACTTTCGGTGAAAATAGCATTGTATTTCTGCCAGAAAATGCATGTACTGTCAAACTGACAAAAGTATAGTGGTTTGTAAAGTAGTATTCACATTAACCTCTGACATTTTTTAAACTGGAGTCAATTTAAGGTGAACTTAATGAGTCAGACAGTAAGTTAAGATCAGTCCTTTTTCACGTTTGCTCTATTAACACTAGCCATTAGCTTGTCCTCCCCACCAGAGTTCAACTCTACTCAAAACTAATTTCCACCTGCAACATGTAAGACATTTATTGTTCATAACCTCTTTCATTAATCCTGTAAATTTAATCGACAATAATACCAAACATGTATTGAAATACCTCAAACATGGTGGAACGACAGCTGTGGCGACAACAAACCACTTCTATCAGAAAAAATATTTATATTTGTGATAATTGTTTTTATAGTAGCAGTTTAATTTGGTTTAAAGACTGAGGAAACACACATCCATACATCAGACCTTTACAAGACCACTCGTTATCAGTTATACTTGAATTTGCTCATTTTGTGCAAAATGAAAAAGTAAATTAAAAATATGGTGGTTAAAATATTTTGGAATATATTTCTGTCCAAGTCGTGACCTTTAGAGTCAGAATTTGTCACGACTGTGAAGCAACAACAAGAATTAACTGTGGAGCAGGTTATTTTTCCTCATTTTACCACTTTAATAGTTTTTATTCACTGTGCACGTTACCTGCTGTGTCGCTTTCAGAAGCCGCCATCAACTGAAAAGAGCCATTTCCAGCTGTGCGCACACATCAGTCTCCGGCCTCGTTTCAAAACAAATCATACCCACAGCTAAAAACTTTACTTCTGATCCATTTACTGCCCGAGTACTTAATTAGGTGTGAAATTAACTGTGACTCATCTCGTTGGAAAAGTTTAAAATCACAGACAGAAAACTCCTTCAAATGCATTTTTTTGTGTTTGTTTGTTTTTTTGTTTTGTTTTGTTTTGTTTTTGTTGCCCACTGCTGAAAGTCCAATTGTGGGCAGCATTAAGTAAAGTATCACATAAACCATGGTCAGTATTCATTAGATGTTTGTATACAGTTGATCCACTTTTAGGGTCACAATTCAAAATGGCCACCAAAGCCAGTTGTTTTTATAAAACACAAAAACAACTCACTCCATTTTACTGATATTGAGCTAAAATCTGGTGTGGTAGTAGTGTGTGTGTGTGTGTGTGTGTATATATCTATCTATTTCTATAGCTATAGATAGCTATAGATATAAAGATAGATATTTTCTTCTGGACTGATTTTAATTAAGCTTTCAGAAAGTAATTTGGATGTCTGTCTATGACTCATTAACCTTTGGAGTCAACCCAGTTCAACATGGCCACCACAGCCAACTGACTTTAGAAAACACAAAAATGGCTTAAACTCATATTTTTGTTCACAAGTGACGTAGAACGAAGCAGGAGATTAATTGGCGAATTGGGGCCTCGTCCCTAGTAAAGAGGATGTTGCTTTGGTCAGTCATGGTGAGGAAAGAACTGAGTTGAGTTGAAAGGCAAAGCTCTTGATTTACTGGTCTGTCTACATTCCCATTCTCACCTTTGGTCACAAGGTTTGGATCACAACCAAAAGAATGAGGTTTTGGGTACAAATGACTGAAATGAGCTTCCTTTTTAGGGTGGCAAAATTCAGCCTTAAAATTAGGGTGAGGAGCGCCGTCATTCGTAGGGAGTGAACGCAGTCAGTTGCGGTGGTTCAGGCATTTGATTAGGACACCTCCCTTTAGAGGTTTTTCAGGCATGTCCCACCGGTTGGAGGCCCCAGGGAAGACCCAGAACCCACTGGAGGGATTGCGTATCTTCTCTAGTCTGGAAACACCTTAAGGTCCTACTGGAGGAGTTGGAGAGTGTCTTGGGGTACAGGAAGGTTAGATAGAAGGTTTCTCTTCTGGACTTGTTGCTTCCATGATTCAACTACAGATAAATTGTTAAAAGATGGATATGGCTACAACTCCGTTTTGTTGATATTGAACCAAAATGTTGTGTCGCTGAAACTCATCTCCACTTCATTCTTGAAAAATTTCACTAATTAATTCTTTGATTTTTCTTACTTTAATTGTTTCTCAGCAAAATATCTCATAAACAACCAGAGGGGTTTGAATAACATTCCTTGAACTGTTTCACTGGATGTCCTTTTACAAGAGATTACAATTTGGAGTTGATTCAAGATGGTCACCAACTGACCTTAGCCGACACAAAAATGTCTAAAACTTTGTTGATTGTTACAGCTGTTGAGGTAAATTTGGATGAGGTCATAGTGGAGAGTCTTTTAAAGCACATACTTTGAGTACTCAGATTGGGAAAGATTTTGTAAAATCAGTGTTGTTTTGTTTCATTCCACTGAATTCCTTTGAACACTTTCCAAAACAGATCCAGTCATTTGTAAGTGCTTGTCTCTGATCTGTTCACCACAAACCTTTAAACCCTCTGATCCTATCTTATGAATCGGTCACATTTAAAGTGATGGCATGTTTTTATGTCCTCTGAGCCTCAACTCTAAGTTGATGGCCATTATCTTCAATAGGAAAGTGCCATGTTTGGGGCGGGACATCGTTAGTCCTAACTCCATCCTGGCTTTGCTGCTTGCAAACGAACCCCCTCCATCCTCTTTGCTCCATCCCACTCCAAAGCAAGCAGTTGGGAAGTGGCCCAACTTACCACCTCCTTCTTCTTTTATTTTGGTTGTTCTTTTTTCGTGGGTCTCCATAGTGAGTCATACTCCTCCTTCTCACTATGTCCTCTGCATCCTCTGTCCTCACTCCAACCACCTCCATGTCCTCTCTTATCTGCATCCATCTTTGTCTTTTTCCTGCCAGCTGCATTTCTAACATCCTTCTACCAATATACTCACTGTCCCTCCTCTGGACATGTCCAAACCATCTCAGACTGTCCTCTCTAACTTTATCTCCCAGTTGTTCAACATGTGCTGTACCTCTGATGATCTCATTCCTAATCTTTTCCATCCTTGTCGCTCCTAAGGAGAACCTCAACATCTTCATTTCTGCCACTTCCGTTTTCCAACTTGCGCATTTGACTCTTTCCTTCTCAATAAAAGCTTCAACATCAAAGTTATTCTAGCAAACCGAGTTTCTTCGCATTTACTTCAAAAGGAAAAAGGGAAACGGTTGACGTCGGTTTACATCAGTCAAGTAGAACGTTGTGCGTTTCCAGCCACTAACGGAGCAGTCGTACATTCGT
The DNA here is from genome assembly GCA_032273985.1 of Hypsolebias coamazonicus. Classification (NCBI taxonomy): domain Eukaryota; kingdom Metazoa; phylum Chordata; class Actinopteri; order Cyprinodontiformes; family Rivulidae; genus Hypsolebias; species Hypsolebias coamazonicus. The sequence goes on along the minus strand of JAVCKU010000161.1, from coordinate 5,051,971 downwards.
ATAGTGACGAGTTTGCAGTTAACACTGTTTACGCTTCATTACTGCGTCATCTCCTGGCACTGTCTGTTCGAAACACTCTCATTGGCGCTCGTTGCAATCAAAACAACAAATAAATTAGATTTATTATGTTCTCATTTAGTGCCTAATGGACCTTTGCAACCTCATTGCAGGATGATGTATTAAAAAAATAAATGGCACTTTAGGTTTCTGGGGAAAGAATAATGGAAGCCTTTTTATACAAAACCGTTTTTTTAAAGCAAACGTAACGTTGGCCTGGTGTTTGCTGCAAGCTTGTTAAAGTGCGTGCATCTTTACTCCTCCGCCAAGTTGCCAGAAAAGGTCTTTTTAAAAGTTTTTCGCGAAAACTGAAAAACAACCGTTGACGTTTGTGCTGTTTTAGACATACCAGAAAGGCAAGTGTAGTTTTTCACAGTCCATTATTTTCTGCATTTTTCTCCTCTTTAAATTACAACTAAGACGTTTTTTTCCGTTTATGTCAGTAACTTTTTATTTACACAAGAGCTCGTGTTTGAAAGGACGGTTTTCCGCCATCAGCGCCTTCTCTGCCTCGTGAGTGACAGCTGTGCGTATCCATAACCTCGAGCTGAACCCGTGCACCGGTCAGCTGAGGGGCTCGCTCTCATTAAGACGTCCTGCACGCCTTCAGCCTCTCTCTTTAGTCTAAACTATGAGCTTCACCGTGTCAACGCACAGCTTTACCTGAGCACGCTGTCAGCGCTGTAAATTTGACTGTCAAAACAAAACCCAACAGACATTTGGCTCGGCGCCCGTCCTTCACCGTCTCCTCTCCTCCACACCTGGCTTACATCACGTCCCAGTCGACGCCGTCGGAGTCAAAACTCTTTCGTGCAACTGTTTATGCCGTAAATCCTGGAAAAAGATTATTAACGGTCATGTCCTTCTCCTTGCCCCCCCCCCCCCCCGAGTCGTGGCGTTTTGGAGTCATCCAGTTTCTGCCTCGCTGCCTGCAGCTCCTCGAGGAAAAGTAAGAAGGTTTTATCGTCCTACCAAAACGTTGGCAGCCAGCTCTGCAGTTCTGCCGTGAGTGATTTGTGATCATCCGTCAGCCTCCACCTCTGATCATTAGGAGGCATCAGCACAACCTTTCACCGATTCCTGCTGCTTTCCAGCTTTCTGGCTCATAAACTCAGTCGAACGACTCCTGAGAACGGACTCAAAGGTGAACTCTACTCCGCTCTACAGGTTTGACTTCCTAAGAGCTTTTTCTTCTTTTAGGCCTGAGCTGTGTTTTGAACGGGGTGGGGTCTTAGCTTTTGAGGCAACAGTAGTATTTCTTTTATTTTAAAAGGTCACATCCATCCATCCACCCGTCCATCCATCCATTATCTTTACCCTTTTCTTTCTTGTGCGAGCTAACTGCTCAGGATGTGGACGCAAGAGAACTTGCAACCCCTGGCTGATCAGATGGATAGTGAAGATTACAGAAATGGATCCAAATAAACCAACAATCCGTCATTCCACCCGCCCGACTCTTCCCTCATGCTGACCCCCTCCCCCTGTTGGTACAAACAGCAGCAGCTCAGACGTGTCTCCGTCCGTCCTTCTTGCTGAGAGGCAACGTCTCTATCAATTGAGCCACCGTGCCACCAGGTCACAACCTGAATTACAGATTTAGTTTGCCCTTAAGTCACTTGAACTTCTCATCAAGAATACTCTTTTTATTTTGGCGACATCTTTGGTATTTTTAAATATGGGATCATTAGTTAAGGTCAAGCACTAGAAAAGCATTTTTCCCCTCCTGGATAAACATTTTCAGGATTTTTCAGCATTAGTGTATTAGCAAATGTTTCAAAACGAGACATTTTTGTTAGTTTTGAAAATAAAAGCCCTTCAAAATAAAATATTTTCTTTTGAAAACACGCATAGCAGATTTGAACTAATAAAGATTGTCACCCTTCTTTTTTGTGTTGAATTGCCAAAATTGACAAAAAGTAGGAATTCAGCCAAATTAATTAAACATTTCTAATGTAGTTAGCATTAAACTGTATATTTTGAGTCCATATTTGATCCACTTTTGAAAACTGCGAATAATTTCAGAAACCACATGTTGTTTGCTTTGAGCAGCTGGTGACAGAAAACTATGAAAAGTATCATAAGGTGCAGTTTTCCAGAGTAATGACTCACAGCGTTGGGCTGACAGCAGAGCTCAAACACCCACAAAGCATACAGATGAACCAGCTGAAGAGCCGGATTCACTTAAAAAAAAATAAAAAATTGTATAACAATACGCATCCACAGCACATCTGGGGGTGGGTGTGTGTGTGTGTTGGGGTCTTATTTATTTATTTTTTATTTTTCTTGCCCCCCTGGTTCCCTGGCTGCCATTCTGGGG
>JAVCKU010000161.1:5039008-5049497 GCA_032273985.1 Hypsolebias coamazonicus | reverse complement strand
GCGGTCTACACTCATCTCCAGGCCAGCGGTCACTCTTTCAGGGATGAAGATGTTCACATCCTTGATAGAGAGGAATGATGGTTTGAGAGAGGAGTCAAGGAGGCGATCTTTGTGAAAAGAAACTGTTCATCATTAAACAGAGGTGGAGGCCTCTGTGTTCAAATGTCCCCCTCTTACAGTGCTGTTATTGCTAGTATCACTCAGCACTTTGTGAATAGCAAACAACCATCAGGGTGCTAACGATCCATCATTAAGATTATGGTCCTCCTTGATCATGTGAGCACCTGGTTTTGGCTATCAGCAGCAAACTGGTTGATCCACTATGAGAAAGTGCTATTTATAAGACTGAGTTGAATACCGCACCTCAGACTGAAGTCTTTCAGAAGAAATACGAAACGTTTCTACATTTTTTTTGTTTGTTTGTTTGTTTATTTGTTTTTTGAATGTCCAGAGGACCAGACTTACCTTTTTTAGATTTATCTACCTGGACTATTGCGCATGCATCAGTGCAAACTAAAAACAGTTCAGTCCAGAGAGAGGGCTTAAGTTTGTTGTCAGTAGAGGTTAGTTCTCCAAAAATGTAATCAAGTACCGTTATAAAATATTCCACAGTAATAAAGTAGAAATTAACATAAAGACACCAAATTATGCAGATGTGTGAAATCCAGTTTACTCATATGCTTGTAATGAATAATCTGTAAAGGAATCCTTACTACTATATGTCATAGGTAGTTAAAACAGTTCTAGGGAATGGCATTGCAAATTAGCCCAAGCTGTAAATGTTTTAGTATAAGGTCTTCTTTTTCTTTTGGCTTTTCCCTCTTTAGGGGTTGCCACAGGGAGTCATCCTCCTCCATCTCACTTTATCCTCTGCATTCTCTGTCCTTCTACCAGTATACCCATCGTCCCTCCTCTGGACATAAACCATCTCAGTCTGGTCCCTCTAACTTTATCTCCCTGTTGTTCAAACTGTGCTGTACTTCTGATGATCTCATTCCTATCTGTAATATTATCCATCCTTGTCACTCCTAAGGAGAACCTCAATATTTTCATTTCTGTTACTTCCAGTTCTTTTTCCTGTTTTTTCGTCAATTCCACTGTCTCCAGACCATATAACATAACTGGTCTCACCACTTGTCTTGTAAACTTTTCCTTTGACCTTTGATGACACCTTTTTGTCACAAATAAATCCTGAAAATTTTCTCATTCCACTCCATCCTGTCTGGACTATCTTTTTCACCTCTTTACCACACTCCCCATTTTCCTGGACAGTGGACTCAAAATACTTGAAGTCCTGCACCTTTGTGACCTCTGCTCCTTGTAGCCTCACTGTTCCACCTGCCTCTCTCTCATTCACACACATGTACCCTGTCTTACTATGCTGGACTTTCATTCCTCTTTTTTCAAGTGCAAGTTACCAGATTTACCAAGCGTCCATAAAGACTTCTTCAGGTTATTATCTTTAAACACCGACATGCAGCGACCGCTCTGGGTGACCGTACCGAAGGAGACATGGTGACGGCCTTCTGTCTCACTCAACCCTGTGGTTACATTTCAAGCTGCAGTCTCAGCTCAGTAATTGGCCCAGATGGGACATTTCAGCACTCTCTTGTGCCACACCTCAGCTCACCCCCATCTCACAACTCTGCACCACTTTTTCCATCTTATAGCAGCTCCATTTGGAAGACATTAGACTTTAGTCCTTGGCTCTTGAGCTCGGTGTCGCTGGTGTCAGATCTGCTGCGACAGAAATCATCAGTAGGGTTTTCACTTCAGCAGCAGGGGAGGGAAGTGCTAAATCCTTCTGTTGCATCCTCTTGTCCTTCTTTTTAGAAAAGTGAGCCCAGTTTTTATAAAATAAATCTATTTACTGCACAGTAAAGTCTACAATGTATTAGCTGTATATCTTATGAGCGTAAGACCAGAGTTTATTGAAGCACAAAAAGTACTCATTGGATTGACAGCTGATTGGAGTCAATCCAATTCAACATGGCCGCCACTGCTGGATCAACTTTAACAAACACAAAAAAGGCTAAAACTCAGATGCTTTTACAGATATTGAGATAAAATTTGATGTGGTGACAGCTGAAAGTCCTCCACATTACATATTCATTCATTCAACCTTTATGTATACAGATTAATCACCTTGAGCCTCGGGGGCTCATTTACAAATGTGACGTGTTTAGATAGATAAAAAGTAGAGAAACATGACAATAGGGTGAGGAGGCAAAAAAAAAAAAAAAATCATAACTGGCGCTAAGCCCTGGCCAAGGCACAGTGCCAGAAATTGAAAAAAAAAGACCCTGCACATAAAGAACACAGTGATTCAGACATTCCGCGGGGGGGGGGGAGGAGAGGCGGCAAAGACATATATAGTTTTAAGTGTATTTTTTTTTTTTTTTTTTTTACAAAAACTGTTGAAGTATACCCTGTCTGTTAGCAAAATATCTTATGGACAAATGGATGGATTGTAATGAAATTGTCAGGAAGTAATTGTTGGATGTAAACTAGCAGCTGATTAGGTTTTGGACTCGACCTGACTCACGACGGCCCTCATTACATACTCTAAATGTCAGTGCGCTAACAGGTCCTTTTTAAAGTGCATGTGACATATGTTTCCTACAAATACAATAAGTGGAAGAAAACATCTTAATATTTAAGAAATTTGGCATCATTCACATGATGATGTGCATTTACTTAACTGGCATTGTTTTTTACTTGACGTAGCCAAAGTGAAAGAGAAAGTGACATCAAAGGGGAACTCCCTGGTCTTTGTTCATACAAGCTCTGACTGTTTTTTTAATCTCTCGCTGATAGTGACTGAAAATAATCTAAAATAAATATCAGATTATTCTCTGTTCTCTGTTGTTAGCTGTTGTAGCGATGCTCTGTTTTAATGCAGGTCTTCGTGTTTGACATCACTTCCTGTTTGTGCAAATGCGAATATCTCAACAGTAAATCTTGGCAGCATGAACTTTATTTTGCAATACATTATTATTGTTATTATTATTATTGCTAACACTGCAGTTGTATCTTGATAAGTAGCTTTACAATAGTTTGCAGTATTTTGTGTATGTTTAAAGTACAAATGGGTGACATTCTCACCTGCACACATATTTTCCATAAAACATTGAGTATGAACAATGAGTACAAATTTAGCTGCACCACATACCAAAGTGTATCGTTACAGTATCAGTTTTGCAAAGAGCTGCAAAACCTCAGAGGTTATTACAGTAAAAGTACCACGCAGTACTCTGTGCACCAATAATGTACGTATTTGATGAGTTATTGCAACTGATTTTGTTATTGCAATATTATCCATGTTTTCCTAACGTGGTGCAGTAAAGCGGCTCTGATTTGAATGTTTGTTTTTGTATTTTTAAAAAAAGAAAACTTAAAAAGTTGGACCTCTCTGTAAAACTTGTCTGCTTTATTATCATTTTTAGGTCGACCGCAACACGAAGCCCGCTCTGGTTTTTGAGTAAATGTGGCCAAAAGGATTTCTACTTCAAATCATGCGGAAGATCTTATGCGTCATAAAATGGAATATACTCGCTAGGATTTTGCTTTTTAAAGGGATAAGACAAATTGTTAAAGTATTCAGATAAAACTGAAGGTTGTGAGAGGCTTCTTTAAATCAGCAACAAACAAAAAATAACTGAAAGCTGCTATTTCACACTGACTTGTGTGCAACGCATCGTAATGGTTCCCATAAAAAGCTGCGGGCGAGATGCATTCCTGCAGTGACTTGTGAGCGTGAGGCGTGATGTGCAGTGAAAACCACAGAGTCCACACCAAAACTAAAGACCCGGCCTCCGCCTCCTCCCTGATCCTTTTTCCCACCAACCGCTCATAATTACACTTATTGGCCCCCTTGTTTTATGTCTGCTGTAGCGGGAGCTCGGTGCGTAGCAGAGGGCCACGGGTTCTGGGTGTCTGGACAACTTCACTGGAAAAATGTGATATAAGTAGCTGTGTCTCCATCCACTTCAATATATTACCTGAACTATTAAATTAAAGAAAGCTTTGGGTGGTTACAGTACATCTATCAGGTCTCCTTTCCTGTGGATTCCTTCTATTAGAGTGTAAGATTTCAACCATCATGTCACCATCACTACACTGCTGCACTCTGAGGTTGTAAAAACAGAGGGGGGAAAAATCCCATAAACGTCGTATCAAACATCTGTGGAAAGGTGCACTCAGTGTTCATCAGTTAAAATAGCAAGCCGTCGTCTTTGTAATTGGATTTCTTGAAAGTTGGAACCGCAGAAATGCAGCTGTCGCACAGATATGTTCAGCTGTAAATTATCTTCTTTCCAAGTCGGCGTTTTGTAGCTTAGCACTCATGGGTTTGCTGTTGTTTTGACCTTGCAGTGAGCTCTGTTGAGTTTTAACATAAAACATGTCACTTGTAGCTTCTCATGTTGAGTCTTTTTAATGCTTGTCCTCTTTTTTTTTTTTTATTTATTTATTTATTTATTTTTTTTACTCAGGGTGATGCTGGCTCCTCTGCAGCAGGTATCAAGGTGAATGCTAATGCTAATAGTTATTTTTCTTTTTGTCTGGCTACTTTTCTTACTTGTATTAAGTTGCTGCTAGCATTAGCTCTTAGCATTAGCCCACTATGACAAGCTAACATCAAAAAGTCTATGAATCTTGAAAATGTATAAATACGGACTGACTAGTTTTTAAATATTTGATCTGTTATAAACGCAACACATTTTCAGAATGATAACTTTTCGGTGTGCTTTTTAAAATACATGATATATGCTATATTTCTATCCTTGTAAAAGAGATTAATAATCTCAATGGATTTCTTCCTGGTAAAGGTTTAATAATAGTAATTTCACCAAAGAAAGCATAGATGCCTAAATATGTTGGTTAAGGCTAACCTTAAAGTGGCAGCTCAGCCCGTTTAGTGTGGTTCTTTGGGAAAGTCATTAGTAATTAATATCTTACCTGTTGTAGATAGCTCTTAGAATAACCTCAGTTTTGATTCTGACCGGATTGATAAGCTAACTGCTAACCAGAACAGGGTTTTGTCCAAAATTAATGGCTACCATCCTAAAATAACTCCAGTCTCGAAGGTTTCAGAGTCTCATGTGAAGGCTATTTTATAAACCTTAACATTGTCATCAGTTTTATATGGTTATTTACTTGAAGTACTTGGGTATTAGTAAGTGCAAACAGCATAACCTGTTGTTTGCTGCAACACCTCTGGTGCAGCCTGGTTAGTATTATTATGAATATCTTCTGCTAGAATACCAGCGTCCGTTTGTTGATGGTGCAGGCTTTATTAGTGTTTACATATACCACTTGCAATCAACTGAAGCCGTTAAAAGATCTATCTACAGCAGGTAAGATATTAACTGTTCATAACACCTAACTTTAGAAGACCTAAACTATCACTTAAATTCACTTTCAAGCTATTTATTCTTAATCTTTGCTATAAAACAGCACCAGAGGCACCCAAACAAAAAAGTTTTATGTATTACGGTAACAAGTCAAAAAATATGACTTTTTGCACAGTTAGACAAAAAAGGGAATAGTCTTCATGTAGCTACATTTAAAAGCTTTTAGCAGTGAACAATCAGTCAAACCTGGGAAAACGTCCAGCTTCCAGTCACTGCTGTAAATCAACAAGGAAATTAGGTGGTTTAGAATAACCTTTTTTTTTTTACCTTTACAGGGTGAACCTGGAGAACCTGGTCGAAGTGGAGTGAAGGTAAGAACTTTAATTTTCTTGACATTATGTAAAAGTCAAGGCAATATTTTGGTTGCTATTTGTTTCAGGCCATAGAGTTTGAAACATTCAGACACGTAGTATCAAAAATCCTGTAAGAGACTGTTATCGCTGTGAAAGCACACATTGGCAGAAAAAAAAATGTACAGAGGAACGCTTTAATATTTTATGCCAGACATTACAGTTAGATTTCCTCCAATCAAAAAACGTATACCTAGATGTAGCTTAAATTTCACAATTATTTTATCTTAAATGTATTACTTTTGGTTCATTTTTATTTGTAATAAAGCAGTAAAATAAGCTATTAAGCTAAATAATTCTAATTAAATCCAATTTCCATGCGTGCACCTGCCCATTTTGGGAAACCCACAATCATTTTTGTCCTTTTCATTTCAATAATTAAACTAAATATTGTTAATTTCCCTTTAAATGCTCCCACATTTTTAGAAAAGTGCAGTAGTGGGTTTAGCGTTTTAGAGTATTAGGGTTGTTCCCATGAAAAACTTGTCAAATCTCTACCAAACAGCTTATTATTCACTCTTGTTTGGTGTTTATTGGATTGGATAATTGAAATATGAAGAAACAAGATATCATAGAAATTTAGCAGTTAAGTCATTTAACCTCAATAGCGTGTGAAAGCCTCAGTAGCATGTGGAAGAACCATATACAGTACAGCCACAGCAGCCTGGCACCACTTTCTCATGCAGCTTACAAGTTTGATCACACATTGCAGTGGACTGACGTCCCCATCTTCAACCACAATTTGTTGCAAGTCAGCCAGTTTGGCCCCTGATTCTCAGCGCTGGGGTGCTCAACAAGTTCATGGTCCTAACCCACATTCTCAAATCTGCTGCTCTAAAGGGAAATAAGCAGGTTTCCAAAGGTATAACATTTATTTCCAAGAAGCAATGTTGCAACAAAGAACTAATCAACCAAATGCTAATTTGTTTGTTTTGTACCAAGTTTACCTGGTGAGGACAAAACTTAAGATAAATAATACCTTTTTTAACATTTAAATAACCAAGTTTAGTAGAACCAAGTTGGCTTAACTAATTAAAGTAAAACCAGCTTTTAATTTCTTATTTAAAATATCTAAACGCAGAAGCAGATTACAGTGTTTTTGCTCATTTTATCTTCAATTTATTAGTTTCTGTTTTTAATTCGGGTAAAGTCTCACGTCTTTTATTATCATCTCTGAGGACTCTAGATGTTTGTTCTGCTCATCTAAGTCTGCCAGACTTGGTCATTTTGTTCCTTAGCATCAATACAACTAAAACCCTTTAAACAAGCAATGTTTGCTGCAAAGACCTCTCACCAAACCTGTTTTATTCTTTTATTTTTCATTTTCCAAGGCAACAAAAATGTTAATTACGACGGTTGTGTTAACAGCTTCATGAAGGACTATTCAAACATTCCTGCAGCAGAACATTAAATAAATCTCTTTCTAAATAAGTCTGAACTTGATCATTCGGTTCAGATTGCACCAGTCAGTTATCTAATTAAATCTTTTAAGTTGTATGTGTTGCACCCAAATAACTTCTCTTTCTCATGTTTGAACAAACTATTTCCAGCTAGAAAAGCTTTTTTTTTTTGTAGTGAATGTCTTTTAGCAAAAGCACGTTTGGCCTAACTTGTTTTCTTAACTGCTTGTCATTCTCTTAATTTTTCTTTTTTTTTTTTTACATATTTCCAAAACAAAAAAAGCTTTTGTCGTCACAATCGAGATCCCATGATCAAGATGCTGTTTCCACTTAAGAATCTGCCATCAAATCTTTATTAATGAGTCTTTTTGAAGTCCAGGAGAAAGACTTTTAATCTTTCATTTTATGGTGCTTTCAATGGCCCCAATGTAAATCTACAGCCTCCATGCCAATTCCCCCATGTGCCGTTAAAGCTGATCATTTGGGTGCGGCATTAATTATTTCTTTCTCATGAGCCATAAATACAACGAGCCTAATTGAGCATTAAATTATTCCAAGTTTGACGTTTTAGGTTTGAAATTTCACGGAGGCCGCAAGAAGGACCTGACTTCTGTACTTTTCCACAGCTGAGTCAAATGGAGATTTTAACTTGACAGTAACGGCTCAAACCCCAATCCTCCATGAAGCCACTGCAGTTTTGGAAACCTTGACTCAGAAAAAGAAACTAGAACTTTTCACACCTGTCCTAACCAATAAAACGGTTTAAAATTTGACTCCAGATCTCGTTGTGGCGTGCTGAGCATTTTAACGAGCACTAATCAAACTGTCGAGCCGCGGCTGCATGAGTTGGGTTGAAAATGCATGCACCTCCTCTTCTGCTAACGCTCCCTACAAGCAAACGACTCCAGTCAGGAGACCGCTTTTCAGAACTGCAGCAGCTCGACAGCCAGGGAAAACACAAACGACAGAAATTAACACGTAGAGCTAATACAGAACCCAACGAGAAGACAAATGAGGCCTGACTCGGCTTAGCTTGGCTTGGCTGTAACATGTCACACTCTTCCTGTGTAGGGAGAACCAGGACTACCAGGGCTGCCTGGACTCCCAGGAATAAAGGTAATTGCTTCGCTGTTTTCATCCCCCATCCTGTCATCTCCCTGTTGTCCCTGTCCAGCCGCTTCAGCCCACAGCAGCACTCCGCTGACCAACTGTCGTTTCTCAAACATGATAGAATGCTCCTGCCAGCTTGGCTTTTTTTTTTATGCTTTAAGGGATTAGCAGCCGGGATTAAAATGTTCCATCTGCAACAGTTGCAGTGACAAAATAATGCATTCAACGCAGTGAAACTTGAGGATTTCACTGCTTCTGATCTGCACGTGCCAGAATTCTGCAGGATAATTGTTCCATTAAGGCTTTTGAATAGCATCCCCATGGTAAGAGCTTTATCCCAGTTCCTGGCAGCTGGAATTAAGGGAGCTGGTGCACAATGTGCCAAACGGTATTGTCGTAAAAAGACACGTTTTATTTTTATTGGATTGTGTGGAGTCGTTATCAGCTGTTAGCATCATACCAGCAGTAGACGGCGGTCACAACAATCTCAATTTGAAGAATTTTTGAAGTCAACTCACAAAATTATCAAGATAAATTTTAGACCGAGTCCATCCAAAACATACCAGACCTAAAAATATGTCACAACATTTCAAGCATGTGCTTTGTTATGACATAGATGTTCAACTGCAGGACCAGGGCTGGTGCTGGAGCCGGTTCTTATCTGGCTCCAATTAACGAAAAAGACTGGGTTGGTTTTCCACAGCTGGTGAGCCACCTCATTCCATCTCATTAAATATCTCCTCCACTAAATGATCCGTTGTATTTGGTTGAGTTTCTGTAGAAGATCAAAGTTCAGTTCACAGGGTTTGACCTTTTTATTCCTGCAAACACCTTCATATCAACGATCATCTTCATAAACACTGTTTGAAACAACAGTGTTTGTGAATGCTCTTTTCTGTTTCTTTGGTTGCATTTGTAAATACTACAGAGAACGGGTTACACACAGCTTTTTATCATCAGAATCTCAACACCAGGAGGGGATAATAAAAGAGCTTAAAATGTTTGTAACTAGCATTTGACGCTGTGTTTATTAATTCAATTAGAAACAGAAATTTAAAAGAGCCTTGTGTTGCGCTCTGACACGCTACGTGAAAAAAACACACCAACCTCAGGAAGATGACATGATATGAGCTCAATATTCCACTGCTAATATGATTTCTTATTCACTTTGAAGCAAAATACTTTGGTTTTAAGTTAGCAGAGTGAAAGTGAAACTGTGAGTAGAGCATTTTCATTGGTGGTTTTTGGCATAACTTGTGTGCCACCTCAATGTGGGCGAGGTCGTCACAGTGTGGCCACCTGAAATTTTTGCGACGCTATTTTCTATCTAAGCCAAACACAACACAACAACGGGCAAATAAGTGAAATAAAGTGGAAAATGCTGCCATATTCTGCCACAGTTTCTAATGTGGTCGAGCTGAGGCGGCTTCCCTCGGCCGGTTGCAGCCTGTAAACTGAGTTCATTTGGTCTAACTCCGTCTGAATTTTGTCATCATCCAACAAACATGAAAACATCTGAACCTCCTCATAGTACCACTGTGCAGTAGTCCCTCGTTACTTCGCGGTTCATTTTTCACAGACTCACTCCTCCACAGTTTTTTTTTTTTTTTTAAGAGTAAGATGGGATATGCCACACAATTGGATGGTTGATGGATGAGCCGCAACAGCGGCATGGATTTATTTAAAGTAAATAATTTTAAATGATTTTAGCAACTGTGTGCAGCCCACAGGTGCAGGGAGAAGCTCCCTCCTGCAGCCTGACATGATGTCCACTCTCTGCCACACCCACATTTCTTCTTTGCGATGGGTTAACCCTTTGCTGTCCTGCTGCGCTTAGCACGTCTAGAGTTTAGAGACATTGTATAGAATATTGCAAGAGTGTGGGCAGGGTTTATAAAGCCTTTATATATATATATATATATATATATATATACACACAGTGAGGAAAATTAAGTATTTGAACACTCTGCGACTTTGCAAGATCTCCCACTTAAAAACCATGGAGGGGTCTGAAATTTTCATCTTAGGTGCATGTCCACTGTGAGAGACATTATCCAAAAATAAAAAATAAAAAAAAAATCCGGAAATCACAATATATGATTTTTTTTAAATAATTTATTTGTGTGTCACTGCTGCAAATAAGTATTTGAACACCTGTGAAAATCAATGTTAATATTTGGTACAGTAGCCTTTGTTTGCAGTTACAGAGGTCAAA
>JAVCKU010000161.1:5010968-5031087 GCA_032273985.1 Hypsolebias coamazonicus | reverse complement strand
CACCTCCACATCATTGCATTCAGTTTTTATTCACAATTTGTTTAGTGTCCCAACTTTTTTGGAATCCGGTTTGTAGAACTGATGGTATTTTTGAACAAATGTTAATTTTTGTGGTCTTAGGGGGATCGTGGTTTGCCTGGTCTACCTGGGCTCGATGGAGAAAGAGTAAGTTAGTCATTTTTTATAAAATGAAGATTAAAAAAAATAGATTAGACATCTTTTAATGAACTAGGCAGGAAAATGAGAAAAAATGTGTTTAATTGATTATTTCTTTCTTGTAACAACACTTCCTGGCAATAGATTGTACTGATTATTGTTGGAAAGCGTGTTTATTGCAATTTAAATGGTGCCACATTTGTTAAGGAAAATGTATTTATGGGTTGAGCATCATCATGCCCAAGCTGATCCCACAGATGTTCAATGAGGTTTATATCAGGACTGCAGACAGGCCAGTCTATCCTTTCCATTCCTAAATTTTGAAGGTAGTTTCCCTGATCTGAAGCGGTGAGCACTGAGCATCTTAAAGCATAAAGTTTGGTCCCAGAATGTGGAGATAGGAGAATACCACTGGTTGCAGTTGCAGCATGGAATGCCAACGTCACAGCCCATCTCTGGCATACCCCATTATCTGGAACTTAGCCTTCAGTTTGGAGATGGTACTAGAGCTCGCATATTCAGGTGGCCATGGTATTTGGTTGTGGTCACTGCCACAGTCTTGTAGAGTTTGAGCCCAAAAGGTCAGAAAGGGCATCAGCGTTGGCCAAATCTTTCATGCGAGTTTGTTCATGGTAGCAACTCTTGAAGAAGGAAGCAGTTGAACGATTCTTTACTAGGGCTCACTTCATATAATGCCGCAAACTTTTGTGGAACGCCAGCCTGGAGTTGCCCTATGACGCAAGTCCAGATCAGTCAAATGTGGCATGCTTGGAGCAGACACCAACTCCCTGATGTATCAGGGTCCACTCACAGGTTCTAACAATCAGGCACCTGGGGAACCAAAACATAGACAAGAGACAGTAGCAGTAAAACTGTTGGCACCATTTCCTTTCTGTATTTTGCTGAAGTTCTCCTTTAATAGTCCACGTTTGAGTATTAATTTTTTTAAAAATTGCATGGTTTCGCAGTATGTTGAGTTAAAATAGATCTTTTTTTTTTTTTGCTCACATACATGATGACTTTCAGGGCTATAAAGGATCCAAGGGAGACATGGGAATGCCAGGGGCCTCTGGAGAGAAAGGAACCACTGGTTTACCAGGTTTACCCGTAAGGATCAAACATGTTCACCCAGCTTAGAATTTTTGAAACTTGTGATGTCTGTAAATCTTCAGTCAGCTTTTATCATAAAAGTTTTCATTCACAGGGTGTCAATGGGGCAAAAGGAGATAAAGGAGATGCAGGACTACCTGGCCCACAAGGTCCATCTGTAAGTATTAAAAGCACTGATGCTCATCAACTGGCAGCTTCCGATCCATGTCTCACATTATAGCAGTGCCTTGGCCAATCAGATCGCTCACTCACAACACATCCTGAGACCCCCCCTCTATTGCTGAAACAACAGGAAAATGACGAGCAGCTGAGATCCTAAAAATGTAAATGTCCTTCCAGTAAAAGCTGAATTCCCACATTTAAGTTGCCCCAAGAAAATAAAGAAATGAGGCAAAAGTTTGTGCAGAGCCAAGTCCAAATGACCCTGAAGCTAAGTATATTAGCATCAGTGATTAACGGTTTTAACATTAGTTTTCTGTCAGGTGCTTCAATAATTGGATTAGGAGTTCCCAGCAGATGTGTTAAGTGTGGCGGTAATTGCAGTTTGTTTCTAATATTGCTACCCTCAAGTGAAAGACAAACTTTTTTTGTTTGTTTGTTTGTTTCTTTTGTTTTGTTTTTTTTATACTTACCACAATTTATCAATGTTGGTGCTTTTATACACATTGTAAATTTAAGTGATTTTTAAGTTAACCATCAACAGAAACTTCTCAGACAAAATGTTAAACGTGGAAAATTGATTACTTGTTTTGTTTTTATCACGGGAGACGAGCTGTTTGCCAGAAACGATGTCCCACACTGTGTTTACAAGAGAAATTCATGAGTGCCCTTGAGCAAGTTTTTGGTTGAGGAACCAGAACATGTTTCAAATGTTGTCCAAAGGAAGCTTTACTGCTGAGAACTTTGTACGTAAAATGCTGTTAAGTTGTCTTATTCTTGAAGAATATATATACAGTATAAATGTTTTTATGTATATCCTTTTCAGATTGTTGGCCCTCCAGGGCCACCAGGACCCCATGGGCCCCCAGGACCTATGGTGAGCTTCTTACCCTGATACTTTTGCTCCATGAAAGTTATGAACAGAATTAGTGAAAACAGGCGGCATCCCCTGGGCAAGTCAAACTCCCACCCTGAAGGGGTCCAACTTACTGCAGGACATATGAACCAAACTCTTGCATGGCTTATGTAGGGACCAAATAACCCATAGCAATTGGCAACCAATCCCATATTCACAGAGCACCTCCCACAGTGTACCTCGATGAACAGTCAAATTCGTTCTCCACGTCCACAAAACATATGTCAACTGGCTGGGCAAACTCCCATAACCCATCAAGGACCTTAGTAAAGGTAAAGAACTGATCCAGTGTTCCACAGCCAGGAAGTAACCCGCGTTGTTCCTCTGGAATATGAAGCTCGACCGTCAGTCAGACTCACTTCTCCAGTACCCATGAGTAAACCTTACTAACAGGTTTTAATAAAGGTTAAATGAATGCAAAAATACCCTTATAATTAGTACACACCCTCCAGTCCCCCTTTTTGAAGAGGGGAACCACCACCCCAGTCTACCAATCCAGTGGCACTGCCCCGGATGCCCACGCTATGTTGCACAGGCATGTCAACCAGGACAACCCTGAAACATTCAGAGCCATGAGGAACTCAGGGCGAATCTCTTCCATCACAGGAGCCCTGCCATTAACTGCCTTGGGTGACCTCAGCTGTGGATTGAGAAAGTCTAAGAAGTATTCCTTTCACTTCCTGGCAACGTCACTGGTTGAGGTCAACAGTACCCCACCTTCACTAAACACAGTGTTGAGAAAGTGCTACTTTCCTCATTTCAGCCACCCGATGGATTTCCAGAATCTCCTCAAAGCCGATCAAAAGTCTATCCAAGGTCTCACCAAAGGTCTGAAGAGTATTCTTTACACTTCCTGATGACGTCACTGGTTGAGGTCAACAGCACCCGGCCCTCACTACTGCTTTCCTCACTTCAGCCACCTGGTGGTTTGCCAGATCAGAGCCGATCAAGAGTCTATCCAAGGCCTCACTGAACTCCTTCCATATCCAAGCCTTTGCTTCAGCAAGGGTCAGGGCTGCAGCCTCCTTGGCCTGCTGATACTCCTCAGCTGCCTACGGCGTCCTATCAGCCAACCAGGCCCGATAGGGCTCTTTCTTCAGCTGAAAGTCAAAGAAACATCTCGTCTCATTTTGCCCAGGACAAAAAAAGCAGAATATGGAAAGGAAAACATTTTATTAAGAGTTGTAATTGTGCTAAACTTGTTTATCTCATTACCTCAAGTCAGCTCAGCTTCTAGATAAACCTGATTGATGTTGGCAAAGAAAGAAATGTTTCTAAGAACAGAAAAACAAGGTACAGTATGACCTAATGTTTTCCACTTGTGTTTTTCAGGGACCTCATGGCTTTCCTGGGCCAAAGGTAAATCAGATGTACAGTGCAAAAATGTAGGCCTAAAGTTGTTTTTAAGACCTTTTTTTTCACATAAAATCAGTTATTCATAGAAAGTGTTAGATTGGGACAAAAAGTTTAGATGTTTGCAATCTTTAATAGTTTTCACAAATAGCAATACTAACAGCAAACATAGATTTTAAAGGTAAATGAGGAGCAGTAAAACATGTTTGTGGCCTGGCAGAACTTTACAGTATTGTGCTGTAAGTTTATACTTTCCAGGAACTAGCGTAACATCTCGTTTTCATGTTTCACATTCACTTCAGTTTCACATTTTCATAAAACAGTTCTGTAAAATGACCGCACAGACCAGTCTGTATTTATGCTGCCTCTGGACAATCATAAATTCCCACTGGAGCCACATCCCACACAAATATAGGTTTTCAGCAATGAAGCGAATATTGCAGAACCAAAAGAGGCATGGAACAGAACTCAGCTGTGCTGAATTGGAGCACAACGCATCAAATGTGTGACAGACATCTCCCTTGTGTCATGTTCAAAACAAAATGGACAAGCTCAATTTAGCAATTCTCTTTGTGATTAATTATTTTTTAAATGAAATATGAAATTGCTGTGTGTTGTCAATTTTTCCTCAGTAATAAATCAGTTTTTTGTGTTTTTATTTTTGGCTGGTTGGTCACACGGTTGTCATCGCTCCATCCTGCAGGTGTGAAAATACAGCTCTCGAACTCTAGAATTTAAGGAAACTAAGGGTTCAAGATGGGTTTGAGATACCCCGACAACTTTGACTAATTTGAGAGAAAATTTGTCACACAAGTTTTGTGAACATGTTCAAAATTCACACAACAAGTCTGCAACTCACAGAAGTAAACTGAGAACTTCTGTAAATGTTGTGAAACATTTTGGAGACTCCCTTGCAAATCCCATTAGCAATTTTTTGCTAGTTGTGACAGCCCAGTGAGTGAGATACTGGTTTAAGGTTTGTTCTAAAAGTCTTTCAGCTTCCAGCTGCCATTCACTAACAAAACATGTTATTTGATGACTCCAGAGTGCACCAAGACGATAAGAGACTGGCACAGATAGCATAATCGATGCAACAACTTTTCCTCTGCTTGATTTTTTTATACGCCAGTTGAAGGCGGGACATATTATGGTATAGTCTCCTACCATAGGTCCGTTAACTTTCTCTTGTCCGAGCCATAACTTCTGATCCACTCAACATTTTAACTAAACTTGATACAACTCTGTACCACCACTAGATGCATCGTGTACACTTTTCACCACCCCAGCTCTAATTAAGATCACAAACAAAGGTCAAATGTTATACAAGGTATTTGCTTGTCTGGGACATTTCTGCCCATTGCTGTATAATACTTTGTCAACGGGGGTATGATGTACCATATTTGATAGTCTTGTTTGTTTGTTTTTTACAGGGGGAGACTGGTATGCACGGTATGAAGGGAATGAGAGGGGAACCGGGACACAAAGGGGACCGTGGACCACTGGGCCTCCCTGTAAGTACCACAATAAAATACAGCCCATTTTTATAGAAACCCGCTGATGTCTTTAACAACCCTGTGAAATGTTTTAGTTGTGCCTAAGTGTGAACATTTAAGTGTATGTTTATGTACATGTGTGTGCCTTCTCCATTTTCTGTCCTCATTTTCATTCGCCCCCGACTGACATACTTTGCCAAGCTGCCTGTAACACACAGTGTAATTGAGCTGTTGTACACCCTGCCATCAACTTGTCCTAATAACAATGTTGATCTGGTACTAATCCCGCCTTGTTCATGTCACTCATACCTCCATAACCACACAGGGAGCCTCCGGCTTGGACGGCAAGCCCGGAATTAGGGTGAGTGTCATGTGATCAAGAGGCTTCGTCACCCAACGTCTGTCTACTTCTCTCCCTCACCATACAGTCCCCCCCCTGCCTTTTTTTTCCATTTATTTTTTTTGAGTCATGTCATCTTATTATTTGCCACAAAAGCCAATAATAGACGCTTTTGTTGTACTTGACAAAGATCAGTCTTATGAACTGAACAGAGTTTAGTTTTCTGGATAGTGACCATACAGAAAGCTGTTACAGCGAACATTTCAAGGCTCTTGTTTTGTCCCGTTTTGCATTAACTGAGCATTAACACACTCATACATTAACAGTCAGCAGTGTTGTAAATGTCCTATGTGGCCAGTTGCACGTCTCCTAGCTGCGTGTGCCAGATGTAGCCCAGACACAACAAACTGTCGCAGAAGCTTTGTTTGCTTGGGAAGTTATTCAGACCTGCTATTAATCTGAAAATGTAGATTTACCACAACACTACTCTCTGCAGGGCATGGACGGACCTCCAGGTCCAGCTGGTCCAGCTGGACCAAAGGGTGACATAGTAAGACCATCACCTTCATTGTTTTATTTTTATGAAATTTTTTTAAGCTGTCTTTTAGGGATTTTTGTAAATCACTCAATGCAGTTTTCATTCATTCTTAGGGGGAAAGAGGAGTACCAGGCGAACCAGGACCCCGAGGCCCTTATGGACTACCAGTAAGTCTGACAAGAAGTATATTTATATTAAGTGAAGTCTAGGTACAATTGTGTTTAATGAAGTTTCTGATCTAACGCAATGTTGTGAGCTTGTTGGTATAATAACTTATTTAATTATATTATAAAATGAAATGTTCGTTAGTGTCATTACTTGGGTTGTTCAAGCTAAATTCTTATATTATTATGAACTTCCATTCATTTTATATTGTTTACACCATTTTTATTAATCTGAGTCAGTACAAGAATTTGAAGGTCAGTTTTGCATCAACAGTAAAACTTTTTCCTTTTTTTTTTCCCTGCAGGGTTCAGCTGGAACACCAGGACTGGATGTAAGTCAGCTCTTTTAAATAATTTTAGAAATTGTTAAAGACGTTATTTAAATGTTGCACTGCATCTGATATTAATTAGGTAATTAAGAACAGTTGTGTTAACAGATTGGGGGGAGTCTTTGCCTCAGGTGGAGGAGTTCACATGTCTGGGTGTCTTGTTCAGAAGTGATGGTAGCATGGAGCAGAAAATGGAGCGACAGATTGTGACTCGTCCTCAGTTGTGAGGGCTTACTTCAGTCGATTGTGCTTAGGAAAGTGCTTAATCAAAAGGCAAAGCTCTTGATTTACTGGTCTGTCTACGTTCCAGTGCTCCCCGATTGTTATGTGGTTTGGATCATGACCAAATGAACAAATTCTTGGATACAAGCCACTGAAATAAGCTTCCTTCGTTGGGTGGAGGCGCTTAGTCTTAACAATGGGGTGAGGAGCTCTGTCATTCAGGGAGAGCTTGAAGTAGAGCCACTCCTCAAATGGCATAAGTTGATGTGGTACAGGCGTCTGATTAGGATGCCTTTTGGACTCACTGGAGGTATTGTGTATTTTCTCTTGCCTGGATACACCTTGAGGTCCCCAAGGAGGAGCTGGAGAATGTCACTTGGACATGCTGCGGTCAGTGAAGGGGTTGAACCCAGATGCAAGCAGACACAATGAGCTCAAGTAAAAAAAAAAATCTGGTTTTATCAAATAAATGAAAACAAAGGACTGAACACATGGAGCACAGCAGTGGTGTAGTGATGTAGTCTACCTGACAGGCTGGTATACGACGTATACCCACTAAAACATCTTGGGAATTTCCATATACACACTTAAAAGTACCCAGTGATGCAGTACGTAACGTGCTATATCACTGGGCACATAGCATTGGTATGCTAAACAGCCGTTCAACACTTCCATAATAATCTGGCTGTATGTAGCGCTTGTTTATTACATTCGCTTTTAAGGACTAGTGAAAACTCTTCGAGGGACGACCATGGCATCTGACAGGTAGTCAAGCCAACAAACTGCTGTTAGCGTGGTGAGCAGAGATAGTTTTAAGTAGAGCGGGGGGGAGTGTGGAAAGTGGTAGCACCTGGTAATTATGTACTGGAAACAGGTGTAAGTGGTAAGCTGGCTAATGAGAACTGACACATGGGAGTGGAAAGCAAGTCTGAGATTGTCACCATTGTATGTTCCCATACAATGGTGAAATTAGTTCTCTTCATTTACCCCTTCACACCTGAGATACACCCGGGTGGAGTAGTGGGCAGCTATGTAAGCACCCGGGGAGCAATTGGGGATTGGGTTTCTTGCTCAGGGACACCACGACATGGCCTTGGAATGGCAGGGAGTTGAACTGTGACGTTCTGTCTCCAAGTCGGCTGCCCTACCTCTACACCATCTCGGTCCCGAAACACAGGTGGCTAAATCAAAACACAAGTGACATAAGAATAATAGAATCCACAAGGAGAAATGAGACTAAAGGATAAACTGAATGAACTAAATAAATAGAAAAACACAATGACAGACAGAGGGATGTCTGGGTTTCTCTTTGGGGCATGTTGCCTCCTTGACCCGACTATAGATAAGTGGTGGAAGACCAGAGATAAAATGTGCTAATGTTCTGTGCATCAATTGATTCTACGAAGTTGATGTTTTATGCAACTACATACCATCAAACGTATTATTTCCATGAATACCTTCTTGCAGACTGCTTTTATTTTTTGCCTTGTTTCCTTTTCACCTCCCTTCAACTTCAGACTTCTTTGATCTTGATGTATTTTTATGGAAGCTTATATGGAAATGAAAATCCTCTCCTGTTTTTGCTCATTCAAGACAGAGTTTGATTAAGTGAAGTTGTACTTTCACAGGGGTTGCCAGGCTTAAAGGGAGATAAAGGCAACGATGGGGAAAGAGGAGAAAAGGTAGATGTAGATATGGCGTGTGTTATTACCACTAACGCTAAAGAGAACTGATGTCAATGGACAGTGTAGAATTATTTTATAAATAGTTGTTGGCTTTGTAGAATTTTTTTACTCTCCCCAAGTTTGAGTCTCTATATAAAGACTAACTATACAAAGAAAGGTTCAATTCCCACTATCATAATGAATTTATTTTATTTTTGCAGAAACTGTTTAACTGTATGCTTCATACATAAATGAACCAAATGGTTTACAGTTTTGGAATCCAGCCTTGGAATAAAATGTCATTCCAAGTGCTCTCAAACCAGCGTTTGTTTTCGTCTTTTCAACAGTTTGCCATCTCATTTTTTAAAATGTGATCTCATTATCAAGCATCACAAAGTGAAATCAACATATTACCACAAACATGTCCATTGACAACAGGCTCTTCATAACCACATTTGTTTCATTTTCTGTGTTTTACATGCATGAACCTCAAGTGTTACCTTTCACTTCCCCTGTTTCCTGAGCCTGTTGGAAACCTTTCATTAACTTTTTCATTTTACCACAATGGTTCCTCTCTCTCTGTAATCGCCATGTTTGTTTTTGTTTAAATGACTAAAAGGTGTAAAGTACATGTATTCCTAAAAATCCAACAAAGTAAAGTCAGGTCCACCGGACGGTTTCTTTTTGTTCAAACGTTTCGTCTTTCGTTGAACGAAGGTTATTGACCATGAAGCAGGATGTTTTGAACCACTTTGGCCTTGACTGCCTTAAATGAGTCAGTAGGGGTGAGGGTGGGCTCCAGAAACCATCTTTGCGCCATCAAACTTGTTGACCCACTATGTGAAGGTGCTTTTAAGACCGAGTTTGTTGTGGCTTCTCGATCTGATGAAGTCTTTTGGATGTAAGACAAAAACTTTCAACAACAGAAAACCCCTCCAGAGGACCTGACTCAACTTTGTCTGCGATTAATTACTTACTAATTACAGATAACTCTTTTAAACAACCTCAGTTTGGAGAAATTATTTAATTTTAAACAGTCTGACGAGCTAATGACTAGTTTAAGAGGATCTGACGTTAAAGTTGATTTGAGCGTTTCAAGGGAATGCTGTTTTAAAACCTTTATAGTGCTTTTAGTTTTGTGGTTATTCTCGCAGAAATATATAATATTCCCACCAAAAGTTCTATAGCTAGCTGCTGCTGCTCTTTGTTGCACTTGCTAATAACTACATTATTCAGTGTAAACAAATGAAATGTAAAATTGACTGTGAAGTAAAGTGGTTTTTAAGGTTGACATATGTCAAGACACCAAAACACAGGGTTTATAGGGGGTGCTTAAACCCTTGTAAATGCTTGAGTTTCAATGTGGTATTTTCAGGATTTTAGAAACGCTTGAATTTATGAGGCTGAGGTGATTCAGTGGTCAGTGCTATGGTCTCGTAACCTTGAGGCTGCTGGTTCGAGCCCAGGTTGCTTCAGGATGGGCATCTGTCATAAAACAATCGTCAAATCTTTCATGCAAGTTCGTTGGCTGTGGTGACCCCTGAAAAAGAGAGCAGCCAAAAGAACAAGAACAGGACGTGCTTGAATCTTGAATAAAGTGCTTGAAGCTTTAACTAAATTTGTTTCATCAGACAATGCTGTCCAAACTCAAATACATTTTTTTTAAAACAGCAGAAATTTGCTTTGGTCCTGTCTGCGTTCAAAGTAGTCATTCGCTTTTCGTTCCAGTAAAAATTGAAAATTTCCAAGCAGATGTTGTTCAAAGAAATATTTTAGTTTGCCGAATCCTATTTCCTAGTCACCTTTTCCACTATTCATTGGCCCTTAATTTGAATTAATGAGGGGAGGTGGTTCTCATACTTTACTACAAAACATGACATCCCTTCAGGAAGCTGATATACCCATCAATCGTAACAGATTCCTTTTATACAAACTGGCATGACGTCCTCTAATGGACTGGCGACCCGTCTTAGTTGTCCCTTGCCTCTGACCCAATGAATACTAAGGATAGTACCACCTTTCTGTGATCAAATGGGTATAAAATATGAATAAATTAAATTGTCACTTTTACTATAAATACAATTTAACAACGATTGGGATACATGAATTTAGACAATACAAGGATTTACCGGAGAAAACTAATTTATAAGAGTTTTTGCTAGCACAGAATGTACTCATTGGTTTGAATGAGTCCCCGTGGCTCAACGAGGCTAGCCTGTATAAATAAAGGTTGAATGAATGAATGAAAATGTTCCTCTGTTTAATGAGCATGAAAGCCCTACCATTTCACCCATCACTGTACACCCCTATAATTTGGCATGAATGTTCAAACTGTAGGGTTAGGGCTACATTAAGTGGTATAGGGAACGTGGGGAAAGGGATTCGGCAGTTCTGTATCCACATACTGATGTGAGAACAGTTCAGAACTTTCCAGAGTGTTCTTGAACTTGAATTGTACTTGTTTCTCTGGAGGATGATTTCCCTGCTAGTCTTTCTCATCCTTTGTGCCCTTGACATGACTTTAATAATGAAGTGTTTTCCACTTTTCCCTTTCTTGTTTCCCTTTTCTTGTCCTCCGCCTTTTAAAATCACCCAAAACTGCCTGGTATCACTCTCCTATCTAACCTATCTGACTATGTCCTTTTTACTTCTGGTGGGCCACAGAAAGCCCTCTTTAATCCCTTCTTGTGGTTGACATAATTGTTGAAAAATGAATTTAACTTGACTAAACACTTGTATCCGCAGGGGGAGAAGGGAAAGAAGGGCAAAAAAGGGCCTAAGGGCGAGAAAGGAGAACAGGGTGCTCCGGGATTAGATGCACCCTGCCCATTGGTATGTCTCAACTGTGAGCTGGAATTTGCGTATACCAGCCATGAAGAGCAGATGCTCTAAACAGGGAGGAGCTCCTTTTGGGTACACTGAGACCAGTTTTGTCGAATTGAAATTGAAAAACACTGTCTTGACACACTGTCTGGAGCTTCATCATAACTGCAATTTGGACACAAAACTTGCTGGTAAGAAATAGTGGAATCGGCAAGCTCACAGGGCAGCTCCTCCCTGACCCTCCCCATGGTTCTGTCACAGTGGACAGATGAAGGGGGTTAAGGATCTTCCACTTCTCTTTTAGTAACACTCCTAGGTCATCTGTGCAAACAGGGTTTCCGGGGATTTAAGGGTGAAAAGGGGGAACCAGGTCAGCCAGGTCTGGACGGGCTGGATGCCCCGTGCCAATTGGTACAGTATTTCCCTCTTTCCTAAAACTTCTTACCTATGCATGTAATTCACCTGCAGGCCATTACTGACCCACAAACTAATGCATGATGCGAAAACTTGACAAGCATGGTCATTTTAATCACAATTTCACTTTAAAGATAGCTTAAAACAAACATATACAGTCTATAACTAACATCTTTACTGCAAGCAGCCTCTTTTAGATTATGTACATCGTTCCATGTGAGGTCTACAATATAAATCAGTGATCACCAGTTCTTTAATGCAGTGGTTCCCAACAGTGGTCCTTGAGGAACACCATCCTTCATGTTTTAATTGTTTCCCTGCTTTGATACACCTGATTTGAATGAATGGGTGATTAACAGACTTCTGCAGAACTTGAAGTCATTAAATAACTGAATCAGCTGTGTTGGAGCAGGGAAACAACTGAAACATGGAGGATGGCGTTCCTCAAAGACCAGGGTTTGGAACCATGGCTTTAATGTATCCTTCTAACTGATTCCTGTCCTTACCCTGATTAAAGCTAGGATTAAAAAGTTCCCTAAAATGTACCCTTCCCTACTGGGTTCTCTTAACCTGACGCTAACACAGATCCCATAAGTTAGCCATGCTAAAAGTGCTTGGATCTCTGTCTCAACCCGTTAACTTTCCTTTTTTCTTCCTGTTTGTACCAATTGGGCCAGACTGCTACCAAAAAAAAGATTTAAATATTTGCTACAGACCTACAGTATACTATATGTATTCACTAGTTTTTGTTTTGTTTGATTTGTTCTATTGCTGAAACAATACATGACAATCCTGATGCTTTTGGTAGAAATTTGGGTGGTTTTAAGTTTTGGGATATGACAGTGATCGCATATCTACACACACTGAAAGGGTTAGGTCATAAAAGGTTAACTTTACAACTTTTCAAGTTGCATAATTTTCATTTCCTTAAACATTCATTTAATTGTTGTTGGTTTAGTTTTTTTTTTTTTTTACTCATGACAAACATATTTTGTTTTAGTGTCTCCAAATGCCATGTTTTAAACAGAAGACTCATCATAATGTGCATGAGGTTCATATTGTTGTGTATTTTGTGCATGCTTAATGTAATTTGTATTTTTAGACTAACATTCAGAGTTACAGTCAGAATTCAGGCAAACTTTTACAATCTTTAACATTTAATCAAAATGTTGACTGAATTATATGGAGACCCTCCAAGTCTTCTTTCCCACTAGATTCAGACCCCTTTATGGTCTTTATGACCTACATGACCTGTTAGAACATGGCTGGATTGCAGCAAACTTGATAATCTTCAAATATAAAGGCAATCATGATGATGCAACACTCTTGGTACTCTACAAATTGTTTTTTACTGCTGTTTTTTAACATCATCTTGCCACACTATGTACCTAAGCAGCACATTTCCATGACAGTTACTGTGTACACCAACAATCGCACCCCATACTGACATGATTCTCTTGAACATGTCAGGATTCAGCAAAATCTAGAAGATTATGCCATGTTAAGGTGTCACTGATGGCCTGATGGGATCGTAGCCTAGGCTTGAGGTTCAAAATGTTTTGCTTTCAAAAAAAAGTTAGCCTCCGACACTATAGATAAGGAACAAATCTGAAATACAATTTTTTTTGTTGCTTTATCACCAGACCAGAGTAAGATTTAGAAAAAGTTTAGCAAACTGAAACTCTAATCACTTCCTAATGTAAACTGTAACCAGATAACTAACTATAAAAACAGCCTGATAATGATTTGGATGTTACTGAAGGTTATTTTTTTAAATCCTAACAGCACGTTTACCAAACTTACTCCAAAAGAAGTCAAGTTTAATAAATATATTTTTTTGACTGAATACTTAAATCTCTGGCAAGTGTTGGGTGTTTCGTGTAATTATTTTATTAATGAGGCTTGTTTGTAAGAAGTTACCGTAACACGTTATGTTACACGTATTAACAACAAACCGTACGGTAAATGTTTCAGTTCTCATTGTTACTTTTCTGTCAAACAGGGCCCAGATGGATTACCGATGCCTGGTTGCTGGCAGAAGGTAAGATAAGCTCAGACAGGATGTATGTGTTTTTATAGACTTTATTCTTAGAAGCGTAAATTTTACACAGTGAGCAAAAATGTGCTTGGTTTGTCCATTTAACATTTTTGGCTGTGATTGGTTAATGGTTTTTTTTTTTTTTTTTTTTCTAGTTTAAGAAACTTTTAAGGCTCTTAATATTTTGTTTCACTCAGCGGAAGTTAAAAAAAATTTATGTGAGATACAACTTATCTGTGTTTGCATGGTGTTTCATTGAAACTAAATAAATAGTTGATAATTAATTCATTATCAACATATGTGTGCTGTGTGAAACATCTCATTGTGTTAAAAACTAAATGTGCAACTCAAAGGCCAAATCCCATTTTGCGGTGTTGCCCCATCCCTTTGGCTCCTAATTCAAAGTCTGAATGAGTAAAATATTCCACTACAAGCTGGAACATCTTTTTTTTTTTTTTTTTTTTTTTTTTTTTTAAAGCTTTTACCTCATCAGTTATTGAACATCAATATATTTAAAATTAGCAACAACAACAACAAAAAAACAGTTGAAGAACTTTGTGTTTGGTTGATTATATCTTTTTTTTGGGGGGTGGGGGCAATGCTTCCTTGCAATGTACAGTAGCTCATATTGTTGGAAAGCCTGTTTATTTCCACTAAAGTGCTGCCACATTTGTAAGGAAATTACATTTATTGGTTCAGAAGCGTTTATTATGTTGGGTGTGTTCATGAAACTCTTTGTAAATATTTTCTGCCAAACAGCTTATTCTACTATTGACCAATGTTTGGCATTGTTTTTTGGATAGTATTATAGAAATCTGAAAAAACCTAACTCTGTTACCAATTTAGCAATTTGTTCATTTAACACACGGTGCCTGAGTAGCATGTGGAAGAACCATACACAGCCACAACTTACTTCAAAAGCTCAATTAAGCAAAGCATATGGCTGTTGTAGGTCTTTACACATTGGAAGTTTATTTTGTGTTCAAATTTATATTCAGCAAACAGCTTTATTCTCAACATTTACTTAATTTTAATAAATCGCAAATGAAAAAGGTGTTTCTCCTTCTTTTTTTTCCTGTGAGTGGTACTAATACTCCATCACGTGGCCATCATGCTTGAGATAACAATAGTTGATGTGACAATAAAACATTTTTCTTGGAGAAATGTTTATATGTTTGAGTTCTTTGCTAATGCAGCTCAAATCTATTTATTTGAAACGTATCCCTGGAACAACTAATTTTTTTAACCCTTTTCGCTTTACCAAACCAAGAGACTTGGGAAACCCTAACTCCACAAAGTAAATAACAGAAGAGTAAGATAGAAGGGGTTAAATGGGATTCGGCCAAAGTCAAGAAATCATTTTCAAGTTTCAACCTTGTAATTTTCACTTCTGTTTTTTCTTGCAGTGATCACTCTTAACCTGAAACGCATGGAGTTTGTAAATAATGCTTCTTTTATGGTATTTATAGTTTTTTAATGGAAGTCAAAAAGAAAAAGAAGTCTATGTGTACAACAAAAGAGATAATCTCTGTAAGCTACGTCTACTCACCTCGCTGTGTGGAAACCAACCGTCGTGTGTGTCTGCTGTCTCACATCCACATCACGGTGGCGCTCAGATCCTCGGCTGACGGCAGAACTTGTCTTTAGTTTTTGCATGGCTAAAAACTGGAGCAATGCCATTCAGTCAGATCCTTTGTTGGGGAGGTGAAACGAGGAGTAACTGGACGAAGGATGGATCTGGACTAGCTCCGTAACACCAAGCGCTAGGTGTTGTGTGTTGTTTTGTTTCAACAAGCTCACCACCGGTTCATGAAGCACCGTTTGCTCAAAGACTAAAAAAAAAAGAAGCTGAGCGAACTTTGCCTCCTCGACCGTTAAAGAAGCATGAGTAGAATATTTAAATGTGATGTATATAAATGTCACTCTTGTGGTTGCATCGTTGCTTCAGGAAAACAAAACTCAAAAAGTCCCAAAGCTCTGAAATGGTAATTTTCTGTTTTCCTTTAATCTTCCTAAGGGAGTCACACCGTGGCTGGTAGCCTGAGGTATTTGGTTGGTGTTTCTTGATTTATTGTGGCGACGCCTGCAGAGCGCTCAGCACTCAGCAGGCTCTCGCTGTTGCACCGTGAGGGTCGACAGCTCCATCAGTTCACTGCCTCCAGCAGACAACATACATCTCTGGACGAGAGCAGAGGAAACAAATCAATCTCGCAAGGATTTGTGTCTGGACAGGGGTGCTCTGTAATCCCTCCGAGCGAGAGAACAGAAGGGTGGCCGTCGTTTCCCTTCGAGATCAGCCGAAGCTTCTGTCACTTCTTTCTTGACGGACGACACGTCGAGGTCTTCAGATGGAACGCAACCATGTTCTTTTTCTTTATTTTTTTCTCAGATTTTTTTTTTAAATGCATCATTTGTATTTTTGTGTATGATAGCCTTTGGTGCCTCAAGCTTTTATTCATTCCTTTATCAGAAATGTACAAATTTCTATCTTGTTTTGAACCACGTTAATAGTGTATATTTCAGAAAGGGAAGCTTTTTTTTTGTAATACATGAGATGATTGAATAGACATTGCACACTGTTTTTGTTTTAGGGGATTTTTTTAACAAGATAACTTTCACTTGAGCCCACACAACATCCATCTTGACTGTAAAGCCACTGATGGTCTTGGTTTTTGAAGAAGCTTGTTTCCAACTGTCACTCACAAGTCATTGAATGGAGATTTATTTGTACAGTATTGTCAGTTTGCCGCATGAACACAGTTTACTATATAACGGTTTTGTAAGTTTTGGTAATAATTTGAGGAAGTGCGTCTAAAACTTAAAGGATCATTTCAAATTTGGTTTCAGAAATTTTTGATCCAACAGGTTTTTAAGATGTCGCAAGGAAATTTTATTTTCTAACATCTAATACAGTATTTTCTTACATTTCATATGTTGTCTTAAAATGATCAAGATTTTTAGAAGTAGGGTTCTTATGAGCTGTTAATATCAGCTTGTTGCGCTCCTCCAGTTTGCAATATACAGTAATTTGATTCTAAATAAATAGACAAGCTAATGGCTAATGCTAGCGATTCAAGACTAAAGAGCATCTCTGCTGCCCTAAAATGACTCCATCCTTAACATTTTCATACTTACATTAATGTTATTTTAAAGCTTTATGTTGAGATCATTTTCACAATTCGGGATTTTTTTTTTTTTTTTAACAGAGAATTTTGCTAGCACGCATAGCATTAGCAGCAGGAGCTAGCTGTAGCACTTTTGATGCATCTTGGGCACTATCTTATACAATTCCTACAGTAATAATCATTTAATTTGACACTAATAGCAATTTAAAAGTTTATAAAATAGCATTGGTATGAATCTCTATGAATTTCTTTAAACTAGAGTTGTTAAAAGACGTCAGTAACCCACTTTGATCTTGGCTGCTACCTTATTAGCGGTTAGCAGGGCTTACGTTGAGCTGGATCCTGCCGGAACTAAATCTGGGAGCTCTCTTATTTTTACTTATTTTGACAGCCCTCTTATTTTGGGGGAGTGGTGGCGCAGAGGCTACAGAAGATGGACCTGTGATCAGAAGGTCGCAGGTTCAACTCCCGGTACCATCAGCATCAAAATGTGGGTGGAAAAGGTGAAACAACCACACCTGCCTCCACCCTCATTTGCCCCACTCTGGGTCCCTGAGCAAGGCCCAGAGAACTCATTTTAAAGAGAGACCCTTAAAACAGGTATGTATTGAAAATGAGTTCTCGTGACTCAGTGAGACTACCTTTATTGGATCCGGTAACTCTCAGGCTTACTAATAATAAAGTTATGAAGAAATTTGACTGCCTTGAATGAATAAAACCTATACTGTACTGGATAAGTAAACTGAAAACAATTATATAAATACTAATTTTAAACATAACAGCCACGTATGAGCATCCTAATATAAAATAAGAGCTGCCCCTTCAAGTAAGCATTTTTGCTTCTACCCTTGAAAAAAAACTGGAGATTTAGAGTGTGGGGGGGGGGGCGTTGCTTGAGAGAAGCAGTGGGCTTTATTCACACAAGGAGAGCTGTTGGTCAGGCTACTTCTTGTTGCTCTCTAAAATAGTTATTGAATCAGATATTTACAAATGTAGGTAAACATAGGTATTTAACAGCCTGTTAAAATACACCAGAATGCATGAAATGGTATCTATTAAAAATTTTCTGACACCCCCAACCCCTGCTGCTTGCGTTCCGGCATCGTTTGGTTTACAAATTAAGCACTGGCGGTTAGCTTGTCAATTCACTCAATTGAAACACTATTTTTCCGAACTGAGGTTGTTTAAGTAGTTATCTACAACAGTCCAACTGTTAAAACTGTTCATTCACTTTTTCACTGAACCCCACTTCTAAAGAAAACAGAGAAAGCACCAGTTAGATTACACTACGAGCAGAATTACACAGAAATCATGAACTCATCTTCTTCCATTAACACATTTTGGCCAGTTTTGTCACATTCCTAATTCATATGGAGCAAAAATAAACAGATTTTTAGATTCAGTTTATTCACTACAGCATGTTTCAAGCGTTAAATTGATCTATTCAGGTGCTTTGCAAATTTTCTTTTGTTCGTTTTCTTGTTTTGTTAAACTGTATAGATAATGTACCGTCAGAGCAGGTTGTGAAAATCCAACATTTTGAGATGTGGCAACAGGTGGATCTAGTTTTGTATCGTTTCCGTTTGGTTGTAAAGCTCATCTCATGGTGATGGATAGATGCACACTGATGGTCAACTACAGCTCAGTTGTGCACGAACAATCTTTCTTTACATGTTGCAGATTTAAATATGTAATTTTGAGTTTTTTGTGTGCATACAATATGTTTGTGCATTTGATTCAGTATTCTCAATGCTGCGTTATTTATTTTTCTATCATTTCTTCAATGAAGGTATTTTCAGCATTCCTTTCAGCTCTTATGTTCGATTTTTGTTGATTTTTTGTTGCTCTGACGCTCATAAAGAAACACTACAGAGGGAAGGGAAGCTGCGTGGTATAGATAAGTGTGCTCTCGTTGTGCATTTACTTCAAGTTGGAAGCCTTACCATGACATGTATACATCTGCTTTTTATCATTTTATATGTCAAAGGAAATACAACAAAGAACTGATGGTCTGAATAGAAGTGCGGTCGTTGCAACAACTCACATTAGGTCCGACAGCCTTCGCTCACACTTTCTCTCTTTGCTCTTTGTCTCTTTGCATTGAATGTAGATTGAAATGTGTATAGTGGATTATTAATGTACATGTGTGCTCATTTGACAAAGTGCAATTTATACTTTGGTTCATGTGTGTAGCATCAAATGCTGCTTGGAAGAAAAAAATCCACATTACAGTGATTTATATCTCCTTTTGTTTGGCCGTGAATACCACTACCTGCGACGAAATGTTTATTTACCGGGAGACAAGGAAGCAAACGTTTAACTTAACCTTAATTTACATAGTTTTTGCTTCAAACTCTCCCCCCACATTTATAATTAAGTGTTATTTCTGTTGCCTTTTACTGAATGTTTTTATTTTTATTTTGTGTTTTGGATTTCCGTTCTTTATTACAGTATTTGTCCTCACAAGGTGCTGTATCTTTTAAACGTGCAGCTATTGTTGATTTTTTTTTAATACTTTTTGTTTGAGTTTGACGTTAAAGTTTAGTTTATGAAGCTAATAATAGAAGTGCCAATGTTTTATCATGTCAGTGTTAAAAGAGCTGCACAGTCACACGAGGGAACATCCAAAAACTCTGGAATATGTAGGTTCTGTTTTAGAAAGGTTCTACTTTAACATTTTCCATAAAGACAAAGTAAAAGTACTCCCATAAAAGTAAAGTATTCAACTTGTTCAAGTACAAAGTTAGTGGTAGGATAATAAATTCACATTCTTGTCAGATTGTGTGAAATCTTGCAGCTCTGTACGCTCCGGTACGTAACAATGAATCTAAAGAAAAATCTTCATTGGCACAAAGTTTTAGAAATATTACTTTTCTTTTGGGTTGCGATTTATTTAAAAAAAAATTCATACTATGTTGTTCCTACCCACTTGATTGACTTTTCTTAAGACCATTATTATCACAAACTGTATTTCAAGTTGATATTTCATATTGTTGGAGCCAAATAAACAGTCTTTCAAATACACCAAACGCTGTGCCGCTTTATTATTTATTTGTTTCTATTCAGAATACTCTTTGTCGTCTCTTTCTTATGTGCCACAATTGGCAGAGACAAGACCCAAGAAAATGCCTGTGGAATAGAGAAGTGTGTTGGTGCCCATTTTTAAGAACAAGGGTGATGTACAGAGTTGTAGCAACCACAGGGGAATTAAGTTGATGAGCCACACGATGAAGATCTGGGAGAGAGTTGTGGAAGCAAGACTTAGACAAGAGGTG
>JAVCKU010000161.1:4969540-4980412 GCA_032273985.1 Hypsolebias coamazonicus | reverse complement strand
CTTGCTCAAGGGCCCAGAGTGGGGCAGATGAGGGTGGAGACAGGTGTGGCTGCTTCACTTATCCCACCCACATTTTTGATGCTGTCTGTACCGAGGCTTGAACCAGCAATCTTCCGATCACAAGTTCACCTTCTTAACCTCTGCGCCACCACTCCCACTGTAATTACTGTTAATTCATCTGGTTGGGTGGGGTTCGGAAATGATGGCTGGGGCCGGGTCTGATCATATTTTTGGGCCCTGAATGTAACTCTAGACTCTAGTGACTGTAGTCTGAGCTCGTGCCTTGTATCTGCGTTCTTGGTCTCGTTTGGTCGTGGTGACCAAAACTGGTGACGTTGACCAGTGGTGACCAGTTGAGGGTTGAAACCATCAACTTTTCTTATAGACCATTTGAAGATGGTAGAAAAATAATATTTGAACAGCTTCAAGGTAAAAGCTATATACTCTAACAATAATTAATACCTAAAAACATCATCTGAGGTGTATATTTTTATTCCAGCAAGGCCAGTGTGTTGTTCATTTTCGTGGCAGTGGTGGAACATAAACCTGGACCATCCTGTGGAGAAGCATTTCCACTCCAGCTTTAACTTCTCCTTCTTGCGTGGTGTCTATTGTTTCCTTCCATGTCAATGTCAGGAACGGAAACAAACCTAGAGCTTTGCTGTCCTCACCACGACAGACTGGAGCAACGCCCTGGTTACTGCAGCTGAAGCTCTGTTTTGTTAATGTTCCCAAACAAAAATCCAAGATATTTTAAGCTTCTCTGCAGGATCCCAATACTTCCACACACCCCTACAAACTGGCTTTACACTCTATATTGGAAAAACTTGTTTCATTATCATCAGCCTATTTACCCCCCACCGCCCCCTGCCTGGTTCCTGATAAATCCACATAGCTATGTGGGACACAAAGGCTTGGATTTAGCTCTCGGGCCAAAGTTAGGGTGGGCCGGGCCAGCATGGAAGTTTCTGCTGCTTTTGCCGCCACACAGATATCAGACAAATCAAAACAGCCGCCGCCATCACCCCCTCGAACACCACCACCCCCTTCCCCAACAGCAACCCCTTTGATGGGCAACCAGTCATCACTTTCATGCTGGAAATGCAGCCAGATCAGGAGAAGCCGATGACGCGGCAGAGAAGAGAGCGAACCATTGTTGAAAAAGAGCTGACAGCTTGGATGGGATCTCGTTTGATAGTCAAATATATTGACTGATCTAATCTGAAGAGCTGGGTCACCAGATTCTGATGGGTACTGCTCAGACAGACTGATACAGCTGAACAGGCCATTTAAAGTGATAGCATGGGACTTGGATCAGCCCCAGCCTTTGATTTTAAATTTTATTCAATGTTCTTGTCTAACATGGATAAAGGATACAAGCAGAACAAAACAATTTGGAGACGGATTTATGATAAAACTGTAGATTTATGATAAAGGTGTATGGATGCATCCATAATTTTACCAGTTACAAAAATATGTGTGCACATGTGCTTTATTTATTTATTTGTTTGTTTAGTGAAGCAAAACTTAAGTATCTGAAAACCATTCATCTGTGCACACATCTAATTTCCACCTCCATGTGACATCAATTCCTCTGCAGTTACTTTAAAGGGAAGGTTCAGATTAGGAACATTCCAGATTACCAATATATCTTAGAGTCTCCTGGGTGGTATCCTAGAAAGAGCTCTTTCCAGGATTCTGTGCTCCTGGAGGACTTCATTGCTGATACTGGCAATGAGACCTGGAGTGGTGTGACTGGGAGGAACAGCTTTCCCTGATCTGACTGTGAGTGGTGCTGGATGTCAGGTATAGGCTGTTCATAACCAACACCATGACTGAGCAATGGGTATGCCAAAAGTGTACTTCGTACCGACCAGGCCACCTTGGGCCAAAGGCCAATGATTAGTTTTGTAATTATATCATCAGACCTGCAACCCTTTATCCTGAAAAGTTGGGTAGAGAGAAGCAGACCACCACCATCTGGTTGTGATTTGGAATAGGCATAGTGGGAGTCTGCCAAACAGTTAAGGTTAACCCAAATGGCTGGTGAGGGTAAACTGAGAACCTTTGGATCTTCAACTTGTAATCCGACATCAATGCAAATGTTTGTACAACAATGTTCACATGAAACAATTTGACATTTTTGAGATTTGGGTTCCAAGAGGGTGACAATCCATTTGGTCTTGGTCCCTTTTCATCTAGCCATCAGCATGTCAGTCCAGTCAGAATCAAACTTTATTTCTCCAAATCTGGGCTGTTCTAAGACAGCGATGTCCAATCCTGGTCCTCAGTGGACACTATCTTGTTTCCTTGCTCCAACACATTGGATTCAGTGGTTAAATTACCTCTTCATGTTCTGTAGAAACCTGTTAATCACCCATCTTTCAAATCAAATGGAGCAGAGAAACATGTAAAGCATGAAGGATAGTAGCCTTCAATGGAAAGGGTAGGACACCCCTTGTAAGGTTTTAATGGAATACCCAGAGAGCATGGACTGAAATGAAAAAAAACTTCAAGATCAGGTAAAATTAATAGTGTTTGTTTACATTGGAATATTCAATAATGTGCACAGGGGGACTGGAACCCTGCGGAGTAAGCAGAAGGTTCAGTATGGTTAACTCAAGGTATGGTGATTTCTTTCTTACAGGTGGAGTTATGGATTGTCGAAGGAGTAGGGTATCCAGTGGTTTCAGTAAGTGAAAGAAGACATCCGAGGTCAGTCCCAGGTTGGGGTAAGCAAGTGGTTGGAAGGCAAAGAGACAGGTGAGGAAGTCACAAGGAAGCTCAGGCCATACAGGGAGAGTCCAGGAACAGGTAGGCAGCAGAAGTTAATGCCGGAACACGTATGAACACAAGGTAAGTCTTATCTTTCACAGGATAATGCAAAAGTGGCTAGAGGCACACTGGTAGGCATGTAATGCTCCAGCGGCAAAGGAAGGCATTTTGCAGTCTTTTGTACTCCTGCAGTTCATCAAGGAGATGGTCCACAGCTGTGGCTTGTTGGCACCATCTTGTTACTGCAGGATGTTGAGAGAACTGAACTCCCTCACCCCTGTTCTAAGAGATATCTGCATCCGTCCATCCGTTATCTTTACCCGCTTCTTCTTTTTTGGGTTGTGGGGGTCAATGGTGCCCATGTCCAGAAATCACTGTGCAAGAGGTGGGGACACCCTGGACAGGTCTCCAGTCCATCACAGGGACAAAGAGACAAACGAGACAAACAACCATTCACTCTCTCACTCACACCTAGAGACAATTTAGTTACCAATCAGCCAAACATGCATGTTTTTGGTCTGTGAGAGGAAACAGGAGTACCCGGAGAAAACCCACACATGCACGGAGAGAACATGCAAACTCCACCCGGAAAGGCCACCGGACCGGGATTTGAACCGCGGCGACCTGCTCGTTGAGAGGCAGCAACTCTACCAACTGCGCTCCCATGCTGCCTGAGATGTCTGCAACAGATATGAATTGTTCATAACCTTTTCACAGGACCCCACATCAAATAGGTCTGAATGATCTTTTTAAGGGACAGATGATTCCGTGTCAAAAACAATTCCTCCAGACTAGCCGTTTTTCTGTTATTCTTCCAATCACCGATACAGTCTATTTATAGTTTCCACATTGTCAATACACATTTTAATCTAATGGACAACTCAGTTCACAGTTTGTTCTTGTAGAAAACAATTGGTGAGAAAACCCAGCAGCATGAAACCTTTACCACTCTGTGTAGTGAATGTATTACAGTAATCACATTCAACTGCTGAGCGAAACGACAACTAGCCTCTTGGGCTTTGGAGTTTGGCAACACTTGCAGTATTTCTACAAAGTGCGTAAGGGGAAAAATCAGCTATTCTGCTGATCATTACCATGGGAGATTTACAGGCTGTAAGATGTCCTGTTTACAATCACAAAGAGAAAAGGGTCATTGTGATAAAGACAGAGAAATGTGCAGTGTACAATACATGTAAACTAATCGCCTATTGAAGACACAAGATTGGTTAGTTTACATATAAAGCACTGATAGATTAAACCACAGGGCCACCACATAAGACTATTGATGATGTGATGTAATACAAGTGAATACTTTCAACCTCTGTGATTCCTGTTAGGTAACAAGAAGCTATTGATGTGTAAAGGATAATGGCAGGAAAGGCAAAAATCAATGAGGTCAGGATTCATGAATTAGTCTAAAACATGAGGCACTTGTTGTCATCATAGACTTTTTCATATTCTGTACAGACTGCACATCTGTTCCCATCCAACAGGGTTCAACCAGTTTTATATGGAGTGGTTAGAGGTTATTTGACAATAGAGAAAATGAGTCAAAGGAACTTTGGATGGCTGTGTCGGCTGATGTGTCCAAGTGTGACCTTTACTTTTTCATTTTAGATTTTGACCTGTAAAAATACCAAACGTAGTTTGATATCTTAAAAAAAATCACAGGGTACTAACCCATCCTCATTCTGATATTGACTTGGTATGTGGGTCGATGCCAGGGCTGCAGCCCTCCTGTGAAGCTAAAAGTGTTACCTGTTGTGCTTTTTTGGTGAAAACATAAATAATAAAACAATGTTCCTTGAAGAAATGTATATTGCCTGTTGGTTTTCACATCAAACTTTTAAACAAAGTTCTCCCAAGATTTATTACTGCTCAGATTATGACTTCAATACTGTATCCACAAAACGCGTTACGTTTTTCTGCTCTCGATCAAGTCGGACGCATTTTCTCTCCCTCCCCTGTTCTCCTCTTCCTCCTGCTTTTTTGTTCTCTGTCCGTGTCTCGGCGCTCCTGATACGCATCTTCCAACCGAAAAATACTATTATGGATCTGGTGAGCTGGACTTTCAACGCAATCGACAAAATATTTTCAACAAAATGACAGGGAGAGCACTCATGTCCCACAGAGACTCAAGTTGCAGGATATGTCATGGAACCGTGGGGAGTGTGGGAACTGATGCGTCTTTCCATTTTGTCTCAAGAGGATGTCGAAGTCGTTTATAGAATTGGATTCATGACAGAAGGGTTTCTACTTTTTGCCATTGGTGGGTTCCTATTTTAACGACTTTTGAGGAAGACATCAGCAGCAGTTTCGGCCATGACAAAACTGCCAAGTCTGTGGGAAGGTTTGGTTCGTGCTACGAGTACTCAAAATCGGCTGATTTACGAGCTAAACCACAAGATGGAAATGATTTGTGAGAGTCGCAGGCCACCTGCAGCTTCTAGGACTTGCCAGCATGTTGGAGACAACCTTGAAGGAGGTTCCTTGCACGGATCAGTGGAATGCCCATAAATCTGTCCATTTTGCATCGAAAGTACCAGCAGGACTCAAGGCTGGCAAGAAAAAAACAGTCTGCCTGAAGAAATCAACAATTGTGGCTTATCTGAATTTGGCTTCCCCGTTTGGCCTCGAAATCAAATTTCTCCTGGGGCATGGATAAACTAAGGCAAAAGCTTAATCTATCTCAAGGGGGCACACATCCTTTGTGGCTTCAACTTCTGGGTTCTGGTCTTGTGTCTAGTTATAATGCATATTGGTGGATTAGACATATTTTAAGATGGCAGCAATCCACTTCGGTGTCAACCCTGTTACCTCATCAGTCTACCATACGTCGAGATCTGAAATTTGAATGTAAAGGAATAGTTTTTTTTTTTAATTATTTTCTGAAATAGTTATCATTGGTTAGAACCTTCTCAGCCATCTGCATCATCAGCCAATAAAAAGACAAACGTCTTCATCCAGGCTTGGTTAATGGCTAGCCAAAAGAGAGCCATCTTGTAAAACAGCTCTTTCTCAGAAACCAAATACTAAATCCACATTAGCGAATGATAAACATCTAAATGTTTAAATGGCACACTTTGTTGAGTTTGTTGCCGTTTTCTCATCTGAACAACATCCATGTTACAACTCGTGTTAGTGTGCACAGCATGGGCAGACCAGGTGGATGCAGTTGGTGCCGGAGCTGCTGAATTCTTCAGCAACACAGCACATATAGGCCCTCATTTGGCTAATCATTATCCTAGCGTGGATGAAGACTTTTGCCTCTCTCTGCACACTCCGTGCTCTCTGAACTGAAGTCACGGCCGATAAGTTGCTAACTATTCATAACAATTTGACAGAACATCGCTTCAAAAATCCTCAGACTATCCCTTTAAGTCTCAAAGCGAGCTGCAGGTTTACCCCCCCACCCCACCTCCTGTTAGCTCTGCTGCTGTTTTAAAACACGCAGATCTGAGGATGGCTCCGAAACAAATGCTGTGCAGAGCTCCTCGCCTGTTTTCATGCAGCTGAAGCTGAAACGTGAAGGTGGACTGCTCCTTTAACTTGGAGGGGAGGAAATGGAGCCACAACTTGCATGTAACCTTGAGATGACCCAAAGCACTGAGCTGGAGCATTTCCACCTGTTCCGTCATCACATGAGGTGGTGGTGGAGGGTGGGGGGGTCCATGTAACCACGGCAACTCCTTCCTCAAACTGAAACAGCAAGAACAGGGGAGACGTGCACCGTCTCTGCCTCCTTTACCTGAACTATTCTTCCTAAAAGCCACCAGCTCACGTGGTGAGCATGATGTTCTGGAGCATTATCCAGCTTTATTCCAGTATTTTCCCCCCTGAGATGGCAGGGATGCTGCTGCCGTGAGGAGGAGGAGGAGGAGGAGGAGGAGGAGAGAAGAGCAGCTCTCTCGCCCAAAGCTCCTCCTCTGCCATCAGTGAGTGAGCTGAGCGGTCACATTTTTATTTTGCTCAATGAGCACAAAGAGGGCACCGGAGAAGATTTCCTGATCTCAGCAGGCTGCTGCTTTAGTTCAGTCTCCTCGGTCTCAGGTAAGGCACGGCTCCCTCTCCATCCACGCGTCGCGCACCTCTGGGTCTGTTTTTGTTCACAGGAGGAGGAGCAGGAGGAAAGCTCTGCCTGTCCAGCTGAAAGGGCGAATGCCTTTCTGAAGGGCAGACTGGGAGGGAAGGAGGAGAGAAGTGGTCTCCTTCAGGTTTAAAGTGATGGCTAATAAACCAGCCTTCATCTTTTTGTGTTTATCCATTCATGCATCCAGGTAAAGGCAGCGTGTTTGAGCAAAAATGTTGCCTGGTGGGTCGAATCGTTAAAGATGCTGCGAATCTCTTCTGTCTGCATCTTGTGGATCTAATTGAACTTGCGAGTCACAATTAATTCCTCAGAGACTGCAAAATGACCACAGTGGTGTTCATTTGGTGTCCAAGTGGGCAGATTCTTCATTTAATTTTCAATAACGGCATTGTGCACTTTTCGCCAGCGCTTCTCGTTTCAGTTTAATGAGACGGAACGACAAACAAACCACAGACGATTTAATAAAACGAGACTAAAGGCTCGATGAGCTTTTTAACTTTCTGGGCATCGTTTGCCAGAATGGGTCACCAATGGATTATTGGAATGCAGTGTGCTGGGATCCATCTGATGAAGATACTGTGAGCATTGATCTTCTGATACCAATACATTATTTATTTGTAGTTCAGACCTTTAGTTCAACGTGGATTTTCCTCGTTTCAGTTCTAGTAATTTCCTCAATTCAAACTGAAAAGTGCTGATGATAAAATGCTGAACTGCAGTGAGTTGCTTCGTTTGGGCGAGCTTAGCTAACGTGCAAATCACTCTCCCTACCTTGTTGAAAAAGCTTTGAGCTCCACACTTGATCTTTTACCTGTAGATTTATTTTATTTGAACAGTTTTTCGTTCTTTAATGTGATCTAGCTGAAGCTGATATGAAGACATCGGTTGGCGAACCGGATCCTGGACAGCACCTGAAGCCTTCTCAACTTATTTGAAACTGAGGAGAACGCCATGCGTCGTCTCCGATAAAGCCCACTCCTTCACTCTACTCTGACTACTCGCCAAGGGCGAGGACACCGAGAGCTACCGGATCATGGGTTCTGATCAGACCTGCATGGACTCTCCAGAGCAACGATTCATGCTGGGTCCGGTCCCGAAGCAGATGGGCCGGCGGCGTCTGCGGAAAAAGCTAAGGCCGGTGCGAGTCTTAGGATTGGTCATCAGCCTGATGGCCTTAAGTGCTGTCTCCATCAGTGCCTTGACCAGAAGTTCAGATGGTCCCAGTAGGCCAGCGCTACCCCAGGAGACTCTTCACCAATCGGCCCCCCACAGGACCCTACTCTTCACCCAACACCAGAAGGACCCAGACATGTCAGAAGACATGCCCATAGCCATGAAATCAACAGCAGATGACAACAAGACCCAGGGGGACTACCCACCAGACCTTTTTAGCCTTGTGGAGAGGCGCCGAGGAGCCGTGGTCCTCCACATGTTTGGCATGATCTACATGTTCATCGCTTTAGCTATCGTGTGCGATGAGTTCTTTGTCCCAGCACTGACAGTGATCACAGAGAAGCTCACCATTTCAGACGATGTAGCAGGCGCCACCTTCATGGCGGCGGGAGGTTCTGCCCCAGAGCTCTTCACCTCCATCATCGGCGTCTTCATCTCACACAGCAACGTGGGCATCGGGACCATCGTGGGGTCGGCCGTCTTCAACATCCTCTTTGTCATCGGGATGTGCGCCATCTTCTCCAAGGAGATCCTCAACTTGACGTGGTGGCCCCTCTTCCGCGACGTGTCCTTTTACATCCTGGATCTGATCATGCTCATCATCTTCTTCTTGGATAATATTATCACCGTTTGGGAAAGTGTCATGCTCCTCTCTGCCTACGCCGCCTACGTGATCTTCATGAAGTTCAATGGGAAAATGGAAGGCTTTGTCAAGGGCTGCATGCACAAGAACCAAGTAGTGGAAGTTGAGGTGCAGCCAAAGGTGAGTTGAACATTGAGTTTGATGTGAAAACTAACCGTAGTTTTAGTATTTTGGCATCTTTGATGTCCCGTATTAGCTTGAAAGACATCCCATTCTAACATTTCATGCATCGCCTTTTAGACATTTCCTACTGAACAAATTCTAAACCCAGTTTCTCACAAGAGATATCTTCTCAAATTAACAATTTAGATCATTTCAAGTAGGAAAAAAGGTTTGTAAGCTCAATCATCCAGGTAGATAACAACAAAAAAGGTTAAATCATGTCATCTGGACAAGTTTCTTTCAAGGAAGGTCCTGTGGAAAGAGTAATGTTTGGTTTGTGGGAGGAAACTGGAATATAGTGGTTCATGCGAGTACTATTTTATAAATACATACATTATTGTCAATTTTCACTTTATCGCAGTAGATATATTCATGCTGAGTGCCACAGGAAGAGCTACAGCTAGCTGTTACTGCTTTTCTTTTGCTTGTGAATAACCGAATTATACGTAAATAACCATTTATAAAGTGGCTTTAGCCTGAAATGGTATAAAACCTTTGAGAATGGAGTTGTTTTAAGTTTGAAGAAATTAATTTAGCCCTGCGCCGACTAGCCATTAGCTTGTCAATCCAGTCTGTGTCAAAGGTAAGTAAGGGGCGCAACAGTACACAAAGGAACATGGTACAGATCTGGCACCAAAGTCTTGGTTTTATTAATTTTTGGTTCAGTTACAGTAAGGAAAAGAAAACCAACTTATTTATTTAAAGGTATAGAAAGACAGGACAATAATAAACTTTTCACTAAATAAAAAAACTGTACACACACATCTATTAAAGTGCGCATTTAGAAAATCAGCTTTGACTTAACATTTTGGTAAATAAATGTATAACACAATAAATGTTGATTTAAGGTGCAGCAGGCAAGAAAAAATACAACTAAGCCTACAAATTGTATCATCCTGTTATCTGAACAATGTTTTGGACAAAGCATGATCACATGATGACATTTCTTTGTAGCAGCTCCGTGATGCTTTTTTCAAACGAGTTGTTTCGACGTAGACTTCTTTACAGACCTACTGTTATTGAACAATGTCGACATTAAGCTCCCGTTCAATCCACATTTCGTTCTCCAACGTGGCTGATGAACGAGAATCTGTGACGTTTCCAATTTTAACGACAGTGGAAGTTCGTCAATCTCCAGTTTGTCCACATTCTCCGTGTTCTTTTGCTGAGGTGTTCCTTCAAGTGCTAAATATTAAAGGTTGTCTATGGAAAACGCACATTTTGCTAAACGTTTTGTACATGTACGTGTTTAAAACAATGATGAATTTAGTTTTATTTATTTATTTTTTACAAGTTCCCAGGTGCTTACATAGCTGCCCACTGCTCCACCTGGGTGTATCTCAGGTGCGATGGGTTAAATGCAGAGAACTAATTTCACCATTGTATGGGAACATAAATGGTGACTATCTCAACTTTCCCTTCCATTAAATTCAGTTTATTTATATAGCACCAAGTCACAATAGTTATCTTAGGGTACTAAAAAAACCAAACATTCACATACATTAAAAAAAAAACTATTAAGAAAAGATAATTACCGGTAATCTAAGGAAGCCAGCCGGTTGCACTGAATCTTCACTTTGTCGCAGTCTCCCATCCTGAGCAAGCATAGTGGTAACAGTGGAAAGGAAAAACTCTCTTTTAACAGGAAGAAACCTCCCTCAGAACCAGGCTCAGGACGAGCGGCCATCTGCTTCGACCGACTGGGGTTTGATAGGACAGGAAGTAGAAACAAACAAGGAATGGCAGGTCCAGGTGTACCTCCTATTGGAGGAAATACACAAAAGCACCTGTTAAGATAGAAATACAGGTAGTCCCCGACTTACGAACGAGTTCCGTTCCTACGCCCGTTCATAACTCGAAAATCGACGTAAGTCGGAATGCATTCAACGCTACGCCGTAAACCCGGTTTTTCGACGTAAGACGGAAAATGTATGCTAACGACTGAACAAGCATACATACTGGTCCATAAAC
Source organism: Hypsolebias coamazonicus (assembly GCA_032273985.1). Taxonomy (NCBI): domain Eukaryota; kingdom Metazoa; phylum Chordata; class Actinopteri; order Cyprinodontiformes; family Rivulidae; genus Hypsolebias; species Hypsolebias coamazonicus. The sequence goes on along the minus strand of JAVCKU010000161.1, from coordinate 4,969,598 downwards.
ATGCACAGAACTTTATTTACAAATGGTTAGCTAACACAGTGTACCCTACACATTCATC
>JAVCKU010000161.1:4899761-4914502 GCA_032273985.1 Hypsolebias coamazonicus | reverse complement strand
AGGTGGAGGCCTCCGGGTTCAACTGTCCCCCTCTTACAATGCTGTTATTGCTAGTATCACTCAGCCCTCTGTGAATATCAAACAACCATCAGGTGCTAACTATCAGTTGTTAGGCTGATGGTCCTCCTTGATCATGTGAACAGCTGGTTTTGGCTGTCAGCAGCAAACTGGTTGAGCCACTATGAGAGGGTGCTATTTATAAGACTGAGCAGAATACAGTACCTCAGACTGAGGAAGCCTTTCGGAGGAAGGACGAAACATTTCTACTTTTTTGTTTTGTTTTGTTTTGTGAATGTCCAGAGGACCAGACTTAACTTTTTTAGATTTTTCTACCTGGATCATTGAGCATGCATCAGGGTATGTTTAAATTATTTTAAGAATTTGATAAGTTTCATGGATAGATATATAACTGAGGTATCATAAGCATGAAATGAACACAGAGGAGCTCCATAAGTAATTCAGGAGTACAGTATTAAGAATGTTCATTATTAACATGAACAAACTGGGATCTATCAGATTAATATGTTTTAAACCATTTTAGATATGTTCCTGTAATGAAAAAAAAAAAATCACATTTACACCTCTGTAATAAAATCCCAGGACATCCTTGTAAAAGAAATTGATAATAAAGGATTTCTTTCCTGGTAAAATAAAGGTTGAATAAACAAAAATAGATACTGTGATTAATTGTATCCAATGCAGCACTGACAGGTATGGACACAAGTCCACTGTCTACAGGACAAGTTTGAACAAAAGTCCTCTGTCTAACAGGACACATATGGATACAAGTCCACTGTCTAACAGAAAATGAATGGACGTAAGGCCACTGTTTAACAGGACAAATATGAACACAAGTCCACTGTTTAACAGGACAAATATGAACACAAGTCCATTGTTTAACAGGACAAATATGGAAATAAGTCCACTGTTTAACAGGACAAATATGGACACAAGTCCACTGTCTAACAAGAGAAGTATGGACACAAGTCCACTGTCTAACAGAGCATGTATGGACACAAGTACACCATGAGAATATCCATATTAATTTTCAGTAGTTTCTTTACTATAACGAGCTCTAAATTCTGTCACTCCCCAATCAAATACTTTCCGTCCAGCTGTTTACACAATTAATTTACATATATTTTTCCAACAACTTTCTCCCAAATTTAATTCATTTTTTAAATGAAGAATTTCATTAAGTCATCACTACTTAAGGTTTCAAAGATTCATGGCTGAACAGAGACAGGATGTGGACACCATTTGGACTCTTAGCAGCTCTGATGTTTCTTTCAGCTAACGGACCCACTGTGTCCCCTTTCCATGGGGGTGACCCTATCAGAGCTCAGTCTGCAGGTACACACACGAACACACAAACACACTCCCTCTCCCTCTTTCACCTACCTGTGTATATGATGATAACAAGTTAACTATGTTTTTTTCAGACCACAGATGAAAACTGGAAGTTGTGTATTCTGAATGAAGCTGCAAAGATCTTCTACAAGGTGACCAATTCTCTGCTTGCTGTCTGCCTGAACAATCTGTTTGGTGCCTGCCATGTGTGGAAAGTTCTCCTCAATGTTTTATTTTTATTTTTATTTATTTTCTCTCTTAGCACATTAAGACAACATAGTCCTCCAAACATTCTTTGGTTATGTTTACACTGTTGGCTCCATTTGCACATCAACTTCAAAATTAGCACACCCTGATGCGTAGCATTCATATTTACTTCTGTAAACACGTCAGAGTGTGTCTGTACATGTGGGTCACTGTTCACACTGGAGTCTAATGGTGGTCACATTTAAAATACAGGTATTCCTCGAGTTACGAACGGGTTCCGGACCTAAGGACCGTTCGTAGGTCGATTTTGCCGTAACTCGTAGCGCCGGCCACATGGCGCCGTAACTCCGGGTTTTCGTCCGTAACTCGAAACTGAAAGCACATGGCAGCCGCAGCGGCTTTTTAAACACGTTTTTTACAACTTAAAACAACGCCAACATACATTCTGAGCCTTTAAAATGTATTTTAAAGCAGTTCGCTAGCTAACACAAAAAACCCCCGGAAATTACTGAAATTTTCTGAAAAATAGTGCCGTATGCTGCCGGATGACGTCATCGGGTGCCGTTCGTAAGTACGGAGCGCCGTAGGTAGGGGGTGCCGTAACTCGAGGAATACCTGTATATAACTGAGATGTTAGCAGATTGAAAGTGTTGCCTATCTTTTCTTTTGGTATTACCTTTGCTGGACTGCTGTTGTAATAATCGTGGTGAATTCTTTGTGCTAATAATTAAAATACTATGTTTTATGTTTGAAATAAATGCTTCTTTATAAAAATAACTAATGGATTCAGTAAAAAAAAAAGTGTTAATATAATTATTGTTTCAACTGACTTGACTAAAACTAAGAATACTACAGTGTAACAGTTAAGTTCAGAGAAAAGCCAGACAGATGGACATTTTAGACAAAATTTGTACTTAACAAAACTTTGGACTAAAAATTTAAATTCCTCATGCAACATGATATTGAGGCGCTTACCATTTGTTTGACTGTACGAATGCATAAAGAGTTCAGTCCTTTGGAAAAACAAGGTCCTGTCAAGCAGGTCAAGAGAAAAACATTCACACCCACGTCCAAAAGTTTCCACTACGTTTTGGTTGAGTGGTTTTTCTTTAGTCTCGCTGACTGATAAAGACGAGCCACAAAAAAAAAAAAAACTATCTCTGTCGGTGGCTGATACTAAAGAAGACATAATACAACGTATTCACAGCAAAAAAAAAAGTTAATGCATTCTTCACTTCTTAATTGTTCTGCATACTGCCCACAGATAAGAACCTCCCTAACAGCTCCAGCGTGGAAGTGGAAGTGACCCCACCCATGAATGGAACGGCAGGACAGGAGGGGGAGACGGTAAGAAATCAAACAACACACACACCTAAACAGTCAAAGCTACACGTTAAAAGAAGCAAACAGTAGCAAAACTAGAACCCGACCGATGCATCGGCCAATGTTTTAGGTCGATACATGCATTTGGGGACATTGGTATCGGTGATAATTGTCCCATTATGACTCACTTGATAACTTTACAGTGAATAGTGGAGGATAGAAAATGTGACCGCATTACAAAGTATGTTTCAAAACTTCAAGTGTTAAAACAGGTTGAAAAGTAGCTGTTTACTTAGCTTCTCGTGGTTGGACGAAGCTCAAAAATTTTCAGTCAATATATCTTTATCGGCATTAGCCTTCCCCGCCCATTATCAGTATCAGCAATAGACAAAATTTCCATATTGACTGGACTCTAAGCAAAATGGTAACTAGAAGCATCAAGATTAGCTAAATATAGAAAATGCTAGTGAAAATCTAAATAACAAAAGGGTAACTAAAAGTAGCAATAGGCTAGCTAGAAACTTTTTTTTTTTTTCAGCTGTTCTTTATTCAGGGTTTGCCACAGTGAGTCATCCTCTTCCATCTCACTTTGTCCCCAGTTGTAAACTTGGCCAACTAGAAGCTAAAAGTAGCTAAAGGAGATAAGACTAGCAAAATTTTAGCTAAGAACTGTAAATATAAAAAAGTATGGATGCACGATATTATTGGCATGTATCGTATTAGCGATCAAGTTATCGGCCATTCCATCAAAGTAACTCGCCAATATAAAAGGCACTGTTTTTTTATATAGATGATATAGTTACATAGTGTTACATCATTTTCGGCCTCCATTTTGATATCTACATTTGGTAGCAAGCCAAACTGACAAAGACCATGCAGAATAATGTGTTTTAATTCCACAGCAGAGAAAGCTATGTATCCTCTGTAAGTAGGTCTAGGAAAAAAAATCGGTATTGGTATCGGTTATTGGCCATATCATTTTTAACATATCGGACATCGGCCAAAAATCCAATATCGTGCATCCCTATAAAAAAGTTTAGCTAAATGCTAAGAGTCCCAGATTGGTATGTTTTGTTCTTGGATTGAGATTGTGATAAAGTAACAATTCAGCGCCATCTGCTGGCTTCCTCAGATAACTTTTACTAATCATCATTTTTAACGTATGCAAATGTTTTGGTTCAGTGCTCTGAGACGACTGTTAGTGTTTATTGGTGCTATATAAACTATATACTGTATTGAATTAAAAGTAGTAGATGCCTAGCTAAAAGTAGCAAAAAGATAGCTAAAAGTATCAGAAGGGCAGCTAAAACCTAAAAGAAACCAAAAAGTCGAATAGGTATGCTTTCAAGAGAACAACGTTGCTGAAGAAATTGAAAAGATTTCCAGGTGTGGAAAATGTTTGTGAATAAAGTTAAATATACTGAAATGTGTAAAAGTTACAAAAACAAAAGTCAGACCACCATTCCCATGAATGGACGTTTTCATATTTGACCAGCTAAAATAATGTTTGCAGAGTAAATTGCAAAAGAAAAACAAAACAAAATAGGTAGTCCCTCGCTACTTTGCGATTCGTTTATCGTGGACTCGCTCTACTTTAGTGCAGCCCATACTGCAGGATAAACTTCCTGATGCAGCTGATCAGCTGTTCACCGTGCAAAGTGGAGAAGTGGGCGTGGCCAAGAGCGCTTGCAGAAGGCAAAGAGCAGAGGAGGCAGGGAGCTGGAATCATGACATTCTGTGCTACTTATTAGCATTTAGAGTTTAGAAACTTTTTTTAAGAATATTGCAAGAGTGTGGGAAGGGTTTTTCACTCATCGCGGTTCTTCAGGTTACGGATCCTCCACGATAAATGAGGGACTACTGCACATCAAAAGCAGAGAGGTATTTTTCAATCTTTGATAGTCTCATTGCTATTTATGTTCCTCTGTGAGTTAGACCGATACAAAGGTTGCACAGATGAGGACAGGGAGGCCACTACTGCTGGTATTTTTCCCAGCACGCACTCCACTGAGTTCCTCCATCTGCAGCCAGACCTGCCAAAGACACGCCTGTTCCCATGGAGCTCTATAATCACACACTCTTCACCCACCTGCTGTGCTCCCCAGCTGGCAGCTGGAAACAATCGCCGTCCTACACAAGACCTCCATGCTAACGCACACGGATGCAGACTTTGACGAACGGCCGAACTCTGAGAGCCTCAGAGCCGCACCTGCAGCACTTGCGCTGGCGTCTACGAGGGTAGCGGGACTCGGCATCCTGCCGGGTCAGCAGACGGTCCGGGAACAAGCGGGCAGAGATTCAAAGTCATGTGTTTAGAGGAGAACAGACAGAGGACGTGTTGGCTGAGTCGGTCTACCTTATGGAGTTTCACCCTTCATGTGGCGCTGACGAAACCAACTGGACCCGGCCAGAGGACAGAAGAAGAAGCTTTCATCTTTGTCTCTTGAACTTAATTATTCAGTAGTTTTGTGTGAAATCCCCTCCTTTAGCCCTCAGACAACCTCCTGCTCATCTGTGTAGCCGTAAGCAGGTGGACTAAACCCAAACAAAATGGGTTGAATTGACTGAAAGGCATAAATGTATTGGCTTGGGTCTATTAATAGTGGATATGCTCGTTGTTACTTACACCTATAGTTTCTTTAAATGATTTATTTTCAATTCAATTTTCAATTCAACCTTTATTTATACAGGTTCAGTCTCACTGAGCATCGAGGAGTCATTTACAAGAGAGACCTGTTTTAAACAAAGAACACAGCTGACAACAGTAGACAATCATAAAAATGCATATAAAATGAAAAGTAAATGGAAGAAATTATATTTAAAAGAAACAAAAACAGCGACATTATAAAGTGATACAAAATACTACAAACTACAAGCACCATTGACTTCTGGGCAGTGTAGTTCTTCTGACTGCTTTACAATATAGGCTTATTGAAGGAAAACTACAAAATGGTGGTGCCTGTCCCAAGTATTTTTTCGTTAATTCTTTTATCCCGTACCGTCCTAATAACGTGAGTAATACTAAAGATGACTATCGTGTGTCATGTACAATCTTACTTTGAAAAACCGCGAAAGAGTGAGTCCGCAAAAGTCAAACTGTGAAGTAGCAAGGGACTACTGTACATCAACAATCCAGAGGAAATAACATGACAACCCTGCTGAAAGTACCCCTGGATTCCGGGAAGGTGCTAAAGCTAGCTGCTGCTGCTAGTTCTTGCTACCGGTACCAATCCGCTTAGGTCTTGGCCCCCTCTCAGACTAGCCATTAGCTCATCGGTTTGACCAAAACTAAACTCTGTTTCTCCAAACTTAGGTTGTTCAAAGAGCTATCTACAACAAGTAAGATATTTATTGTTCATAAAAATGTAGTCACCATTATTTACAACCAAGCTTATGATGCGATTCTAAAAATGATCCTGTGGTGTAATAGGTGGAACCTTTTTCAGGTGGTGACTCACTAACTCTGGTAGACCTGGATGCTTTTAGGCGTTAATTTCTCAGTGTTGCTATTTTTGGACATCTGCCCCACAGCGCGACCGTCTGTGTCGCCCTGGAAGGAAACAAGTCACGCCACCAGAGGCCATACTTATTGTTCCTTCCCCCTCCTGGAAGCCCTAACAACCAAAACGTGAAAATAGAAGCAATTAGGGTCAATTTTTAATTTATTGGTTTTTGATCCAATATTAGTGTTTGGGTTTTTTTTTTTGTTGTTGTTGTTTTTTTTTTTTTTTCATAACAACAGTAATGTTGGCTGAACTTAGCGAGCACAATTGTGCCCAATTTGGCTTAAAGAAGCATAAATGAGCACAAAAGGTAAAGCCTTATCTGAAAAAAGCAGAAATTCCCCCCACCCCAATAAAGTCTAATAGTAGATAAAAAAAATAAATAAAATTAAAAATAAAATGAAAAAAAAAAAAGCTTAAATTACCAAAAGGAAGTGAGAAGAGCACAATTGTGCCCAGTTAGGCTGAAAGAAGCAGAAATGAGCACCAAAAGGTGGAAGACAACTGAAAAAAGCAGAAATTTGCTAAAACAAAAACAGCTGAATAGTAGCTAGAAGCAGAAAGAAGCTTAAATTACCAAAAGGAAGTGGATAGAACACAAGTGTGCACAATTAGGCTGAAAGAAGCAAAAATGAGCACCAAAAAGTGGGAATTATCTGAAAAAAGCAGAATTTCCAAACAGCTGACAAGAGCTAAAAAGCAGAAAGTAGCTTAAATTGCTAGAAGCAAGTGGAGAGAGCACATTTTTGTTGAATTAGGCTGAAAAAGGTTTAAATGTAGTTTAAAGGAATGGAAAAAATGTGGAATTAGCTGAAAAAGCTAAAATTAGCATAACAGCTAAATAGTAGCTGAAATAGCAGAAATAAGCTGAAAGGAGCATAACAAGCTGAAATTAGCAGAAAGAAGTTAGAAGACACACAAACATGCTGTAGTTAGCAGAATAAAGCTGAAAGAAGCACAAGGCAGCTGAAAAACAGCTGAAAGTAGCTGATATTTTTTAGTTTGCACAAGGAAGCTGAAAGAAGCTGACCCAGAACAAAATGTGAAAGGAGCAGTAAAGGGTTGTAAACAAAGCTAAAGATCTGAAGGATGTAAGATGAGCTCAGTTTATTTTCTGTGAGGGAAAAAAATGGCAGAAAAGGCTAAATATTTCAAAAAGCTAAAGTTGCATCAATACCAAAAGCCATAGCACCCTTCTGAAAGAGCTGAACACTTCGATATACGCTTTGTTGAAAATAGCTCAAAAACTGTAGAATGAGAAAGATGCTGAAAACCGTACGGAAGAAGTATAGTAACTATAAGAAATATAAACAGGATCACAATAGTGTGATTGCTTAATAAGCATTCACACAAATTAAAATACAGAACACATTCTATGACTCATCAACTCTATAACAACTAAAGAGATTTGGTAAAAAAATAAAATAAAAATCTATCCAGTGTGTTATCTGCGACACGTTGCTATATTTGTTTTTCCTTTTCATGAAAATTACGAGAATTTCACATCCGGATGGAGCTTATGAAATATAAAACATTCATGCCGCTGCAGCTGTTGCAGTATTGAACCTGTCGAGACGAATGAATCGTGTACGAAAGAAAAATTAAAAGCAGACATACTTTTAGAAAAACTCTCTAAAGAAATTAGTGTTATTTCAAAACGAGCGTCTAAACAAAATGCTCCGTGGGTTACGAGCGGGAAACAGACATCTTCCTCAAACCTCAGAGTAAAACGCTCGAGCTGCATTTTTTAGCGCCCATCTCTGAAATGTGGCAGCGACTTGCTCGATGCGAGTCGGATCAAAGGTGACTCGTCAGCCGTGCTGACGCGTTTACAGCCCGTTTGGGACCGTTTGAACCCGTGTAACTTTGCGACCGCGCACCAGGTACGAAAGCAAACGCCTTCAAGAAGGAAAAAAATAAAAAAAACATAAGCCAAATGTCACGCCGCCCCTCGCAGCTCTGCGGCGTCTGATAAAAGTCAGTGCCTTTAAGCAAACGGTTGGCAGCGTTACCAACTGAGGCTCCGCAGGCCAGGAAAGGCCCCACCTCCCCCCCGGAGGGGCTGGCATTTCAAAACAGCGTGGGGAACGAGCTACAAGCTTGAGCTCACACTGCAAATAAAGCAAATCGTGTTTGGTAACATGGTCATTTGAATTTAGGGCGGCATGTTCATGAAGCAGCTGCAAGGCACACTGCAAAAATCATCTAGATCAGGGATATTCAACTGGCGGTCCGCGGGCCACTTCCGGCTCGCAGGTGACTTCAGTCTGGCCCACCAGTAAGTTCATAAAAATAATAATAATAATCATTTTGGTCAAGATACTAACAATCTTTATTTGGGTTTTGGGTTCTGTTTATTGCATTTATGATTCAATGCCATAAAACAAACAAACAAATTTAAAAGGTAACAGATCATTTTAATACTTTGACTGGACTTGTCTCAGACTGACAGTCTTTTGGATTAAAAACAAAATGTTTCAACAAGTTGTTTTTTTTTTTTTTTTTTTTTTATTAATCTGTCCAAAGGACCAGATTTAACTTTTAGATTTTTCGACCTGGATAATGGAGCATGCATCAGGAAATTGTAATACTTGGTTTATTTACATAATGACTTTAATTGCTGGATGTCCGGCCCCTGAGCTGTTGACTGTCAGAAAGCGTGGCCCCCTGAGCAGTTTAGTTGAATAGCCCTGATTTAATACCCTGCGCTCCTCAGTTGTAGCTGTTAACTTTCTTTCTTTTCTTTTTTAAACTACTTCTACTTCATTTACGAAATACTTTAAAAACAACTATATATATGCAAAATACAAACAATAAGATCAGTAAAACCAATAAAATAGAAGTAAAATACAGTACACGTAATAAGTTAGGCCGTCTTAAATGTCAAGGAAAAAAACATTAAAAATACTTCTAAAATACAAAATAATATTAAAAAATACTACTAAAATACAAAAAAAAAAAACCCTAGTAAAATACTAAAAAACAAGGCACCAAAGTTGAAAAAGAAGTACAACAGAAATAACTCCAGGGCAAGACAGGCAAAGTGTTGATGAGAATCTGACAAAAGCTGACTGAAAACCAGGAACCATATATACGGGGGCAAGAAGGTGACTAATGAGAGGCAGGTGGGCTGATGGGTAAAACCAGGTGAAAGGCAAGATAAGGACGTAAACAAATATGAGCAAACTAAAACAGGGCACAATGTACAGAAACGAGTACGTAGAACTTAAGAATACCATGACAGAAACCATGAAAACTCAACAGTCCAAACACAATTGCACCAGCGCGTTATGATGCAAGGCCAACAAGAAAGGTATACGGTTCTCAGAGCGGGACACTGAGCTTTTCAAAGCTCAAACTATACCAAGATAAGCCCCCAAATCTATGGGCAACAAGGTGGAGTAAACCAAAGGAGCGTAACCATGTCTTCAGCTGCTAATCAAAGACAATATGAGATTATTCACTAATAAATGGGACAAACCTGGAGTGCGAAGACACAGCAGCTACATCAAGAACAAGATGGTACATACATCACCAAGACTTTGTTACAGGAACCAAACCTGGCCTCTCTGTCCAGATTTCTATTCTAGAAACCTGGAAATGTTTCTGTCCAGGTTGAGTTCAACGGTGTCACCTCTCTTGCATGTGACGTTGTCGGCGCAGTTGTTGCCAGGCTACAAACACGGCAACAACTTACCTTCATGCCAATCCTTGGAGATTTCAACCTCACCTTTCCTACATCCAACTTTCCATGAATCTGTCTTGTCTTTCACTGGTTTGGTTACAACATTTATGTATGTTTTTCTCCCCCCCCCCCCCCGTTCGTCCCGCAACTGTATAATTTCCCTTCCGGGAATAATAAAGTATTGTTTGATTCACTTCAGACAACAATGCAGCCATCTGGATATGGAGAGTAGGAGAAATGAGACTGCTGAGTGTAAATGATGCACGCGATGCCTTTTGTTTTGCAGCTGATTACCAAGGTTACCAGGCGATACCCAACAGCTGGAGCTGCCGCAGCAGAAAAAAGCGCTATGATTCATAATTCATGCCTTTTAGTTTCATATTTTAAGATTTCTGCCTCACTCTGTGGGTATGCAAAGCTGGCAGTTGCTCTGTAGTTTCTGTTTTACTGTATTCTTGCCTTCCCGGTACATGTTTTCTGCATTTGGTTAACGGTGTGTGCGCCACCCACACAAGGGCACAAGATGAAGTCTAGGTCACCCGAGCGTCTAGTCAGACGTGCATGTGTGGACTTGCTCTCTGCCGGTCCCAGCGGCCTGTTATCATCATTTCTAATTGGATTCAAAGGGGACAAGGCATGTTTCCACTCCCAGAAGTATCTGTTCTTGTGCCACTTGAGCCAAGAAGCGAGCCAAAAGAAAATTAGATTTAGCTGCCTTTCTTGTCAGCATATTTAACGGTAATCACTGAGCCTTCTTAGCTTATTTAGCATTCCGGCAGCAGGTCCGGTCAGACCTGCCACCCCCACCCCCACCCCCGGGGGGGTCTGCCTGTTCATCCAGCATCAGCAGTCAGAGCTGATGAGCCCCGCCGGTGAAACCAAGCCCATCAAACTCAGTGCAATCACCTAAATCAGCCATCAGACTTGTCCGTCTGAAGGTCACCGAAGAGCGACGGCACGTCCAGGTCCTGCTGTCCGTCCGTTCACATCTCAGAGACGTCTGTTTTTGTTTTTTTTTCTTCTTCTTCTTCTGCTGACGTTTTGCAGTAGTTCTGCCTTCCTCCCAGGACAGTTGCTATGGAAAGGAGCATCCTGACGAAGGACTGTAGTGAATTTGTTCCATTAGTCGTTTATGTAAATGCAAAACGCATGACTCAGCCCATTAGGTTATCTGCTTCATGTTTAACTGCTAATTATACCCAAATGGGTGACTGGATTATGTGGATGGCATCGTTATGCGATGACCCGTGACCCAAATCAAAACATGCTTTAGTATTTTAGAAGTATTATTGTGATTATGTAACCAGGGCTTAATTTGTAAACTGATCTGATTGCCGGAATGCACATAGCAGGCAGGCCGGCTGGAGGGGTTTGGAGGTCCTCCCCCAGAAAATTTTGAATAAAGTAGATGTGATTTCTTCAATTTTGGTGTATTTCAATGGGTTTTTAAACATCTACATTTATCTTTGTAAACACTCCACTTCTGTCAAGCATCCTACCCCTCCACCCCACCCGGAGCCGACACTTCTCCGCTGGATTCACTGTCCGAATCCACATGTGAAACCTCCAGGCGCCTCCTCCATCTGGGCTCCTGCCCACATACGACAGCCTGGTTAGCTCGTTCGGCACTCACCCCCCACTACTCTTTTAGGGGCGGAGATTTTTAAGGGTAGAGGTGGAAATGATGAAGAGGCAGATCGTATGTGAAGAAGTTTGTAAGTGGCTGTTATGTTTAAAATGAGTGTTTATATAATTATTTTCAGTTTACATGTCCAAGATAAGTTTTATTTGTTCAAGGCAGTCGTATTTGTTCATAACTTTATTATTATTAGTAAACCTGAGAGTTACCGGATCAAACAGTTACCGGAGCGTACCCTGTCAAAACAAGAGAGTTCCCAGATCCTGTTCCAGCAGGAAACTAAGCCGTGTATGTAACCTTTGTATGTAACCTTTGTTTGAATTCCCTTTGTTCTGTTTTCAGGCTGAAGATGAAGAAGAGGAGGACCAGCCCCTGAGCCTGTCCTGGCCCGAATCCAACCGCAAGCGCTTCACCTATCTCTTCATCATGCCTGTCGTCCTGCCCTTGTGGCTAACGCTGCCAGATGTCAGGAAAACGGTATGTGACGTCGAGTTCGCGAAACATCTTTAAGAACAGCATTCCAACTTCCACGTCTACTCATTAATTTTTCACTTTCTTTCTTTTTCAGTCGTCGAAGAAGTTCTTCCCCATCACGTTCCTGGGTGCCATCTGCTGGATTGCAGGATTCTCCTACTTGATGGTGTGGTGGGCTCACCAGGTACGCAGAACTTCTCATAGTTCTTATAGTCTGTATATTTCTTATTAAAAAAAAAAAAACGACCTTTGTCATATTCTTGGGATTCGCTGTAATCCATAATCCATCCACTCAGATTTAATTACAACCGTTGTATTACAAACTAGAAGACTGTCTGCGAGATTTTTATTTTATTTTTATCTGTTCTTGGTCATCTCAATAAACTCTAAAGCATTGCAAGAAAATAAAACATTTCTGAAACAAATTGAAATTGATTTCTGAAACAGATTACGTTTGATAGATCCTAAAGCATCCTTCTTTTTTTAATCTTTCTGCAGGTTGGAGAGACCATTGGGATTACAGAAGAGATTATGGGTCTGACTATATTAGCAGCTGGAACCTCCATCCCTGACCTCATCACCAGTGTCATAGTGGCACGCAAGGGGCTGGGTGATATGGCTGTTTCCAGCTCTGTGGGCTCCAACATCTTTGACATTACTGTTGGGTACGCCATCTGAACGGGGTTTACGTCTGGACTGAACATTTTCTTAACGGAGATATAAAGCAAATGGGAAACACACTCGCTGACGTACATTAGACTGAGCCTCAAATGTCTAGTTCTAAAAACTGCCATTGATAAATGTTAAAAATTGAAAGAAAATTATATTATTACTTCAATTTCAAATGTGTACTCCAATAGTACAAATGTGACCCATCCTGCTGTGCAAAATACATATTGAATTTTTGCCGTTATTGAGATTTGCATAAAAGTAAGTCCATATATATATAAGTACAGTATACAAGTCAAAACTATTTTAAAGTCAGTTTTCAAACTAGTATATCTTCAGAAATAATTCCTTATTTTTAACCTTAATAATTTCTTTTGACATAAACCATGTCTTTGCAAGTCGCCGAGGTGCTGGGAAATCCCATCTTATAATATTGTAAAGCTTGGGCATTCCCCTTTTTAAAGATCTGACTGAAGTTCTTGATGACATAACTGCAGACTGTTGCATTTTTTGTGTTTAGAACTCAGAGAACTCGGGATTTAAAGTAAAAAAAAATAATTTTAATAAAGAAAAGCAAATTTGACGTGCCAGCAAAACTTAAATTAGCTCAGGGGAGACAAGGAGGGAGGACAGAACATGACGCCGTACAGGATGATACCCAGACAAAGAAGAATACAGACACAGAATTATATACACCACACACACACACACACACACAGGGGTAAACACAGAACACCTGGGCAAAAAGGTGGCCGAGGAGGAACTAATTACAAGAGGGAGACCAATAGTAGGGACACACCACATGAGGGAGCCACACACTAAGGAAAACAATCCACCGAAACCAACAGATCCTCACACAGACAAACAAGTTCAAGTAAACTTTGTCATTACTCATGTACCACATGAGATGGAACAAAATTATGTACACAGGGTCCCAGTTACACCCAAAAATAGCAAAATATAAAGTATAAAAAAGAAACTGTAAATAAGGATCTAAGATATAAAATGCTAAACAAACGCCAAACGGTACACTGTAAGATCTAAGATAAACGTCAAGCACTAATAATGTAAAACAATATGGCGCAACAACAGCAGCCCGAACATGAGTCTGTGGTGAGCAGATGGGTATGAATGAATACAGCAGCATGAGATTAGCAGCATGGATAATCAGCAGCACAGATAAGTCACATATCACCAATTAAAGTGGCATTACAGTGATTTTTCTTTTTTTCTTACAGTGATTATTCTGGTTAGAGACTCATGAGTCTTAACAACTTCAGGGTAGAAGCTGTTCCTCAGTCTAGTGGTTCTGCACTTAATGATCCACAACCTTCTTAATTCTTTCTTAACTTATATCGTTTTGTGCATCTCTAAAATAGGTCCAGGGTGCAATGAGGCATTGCAATGTTAGTTCCTGCTGTTATATGTAATGCTGTGTGGCAAAAAGCAAGCACTGAGTGATAGAAAACAGCAATGAGAACTTCTAAAGCTCTACGTGTTATGCAGGTTTAATTAAAACTGTGATACAAAGTCCAAGAGAGAAGTGTGAATTTACAAATTGTCATATCCTGAAAATAATCTTTCGCTTGGGGACGACTGACACGTAACTCACACCTCACAACAAAAATACATTTGACAATTTCCTCTTTAACGTCTCTTTCCAACGCTGCTTGTCTCAGTGTTTGAAAAACTGTCAGTCATAAACACAGAAAACAAGAATCCTCTTCTGCAGTTCCATAGTTAATAACACTTTAAAATCTATTTTGAGTAATAATCATGGAATATACACATAATAAGAATTGTATGAAGGCACATTCATTTGTGGTTTTGTTAAATATGACCGTTGCAACGAGCACAATGTTGAGTATTCTTTGTCTTTTAAACGAATCAT
>JAVCKU010000161.1:4888775-4899661 GCA_032273985.1 Hypsolebias coamazonicus | reverse complement strand
ATTAAAATGACTCAACACTATTAATGTATTACAGAAAATATACATACAGTACACACACTTAATGATATTGTAGACCAGTGCATTAGGTAATACATTAAGCAAGTACTTATTTACTTTTACTTACGTAAAAACATTAATATGGTACTTCTACTTTTACTAGAGTACATTTTTCTATGTTTATTTGTACTTTTACTTAAGTACAGTGTTTGAGTACTTTCTCCACCACTGCTGTGCACCTACCTATCCAGGCTGCCACATTGTAAAGTTTTCAGACGATACAGCGGTGGTGGGATGCATCACAAATAACAATGAGTCCAACTACAGGCAGGAGATGGAAGACCTGGAGAGCTGGTGCAGGAAGAACATGAAGAAGACAAAGGAGATGGTTGTGGACTTCAGAAGGAACAAACACACCTGCACCCTGCAGTGCAGAAGGAAAATTGCTTGTTGTTTCAGCTCAGTTTTTATTGCAGCTTTTCACCATAAACCTGTGCAGACATACATGTAGAGCAAGCTTAGATGATGCAGCTCACTGTGGATTTTCTTTAGGTTCCAGAACATCTAGACAAAGAGATCTGACTTCATCCACCCCTATGCTGAACCCTTGTACCTTGCAGTGATGTGTCTTGAGTCCTCTTCTCTACTCCTTCACAAACATTACAACAAGTAGTTGACAGTCATCACCTTAACTACACATTGACACACATTTATAATATGAACAGATCATTTATAAAGAAATCAATAGACGGCTTCTCATAAAGCCTACTTTTTAGTGACTGGAATGCACTGCTGGATCATCTATGGGGTCAGAAATGTCTCCATTTCCTTACACTGCACACATTGGTCAATCAAAACAGAATTCTGAGGAGGCAGACTGAGTTGAGACAAAGAAAGTAATCATGAAAAACAAAGTTATGGTGAACTAGAGGTGAAAGGAGGTGGCCAAAGTGCAGGACTGAGAAATTTAGAAGTATGGGAGCTTTTCACGGAGACAAAAACGTTTCATGTATTATGCAGATTTTATGCATTAGCACATTTAATAAAAGTGGGCAGACTCGTTCACTAATTGACTAATTAAAAAAGGCCCATTACTCAACATCCAAAGTAATCATTAGTTGCAGCCCTTCTCTTTACCACTGTTCATCCATTCACCATGCCAACACCATGTTCAAATGGACTGATGACACTGCAATCCTCGGACTGTTTGGAGACGACAGGACACCTTAAAGGGATGAAGTTTTTCACCTAAAAGAGTGACACTCACAAAAAAGGACCTACATGTTACAAAATATGGGACTCGTTAGAGAGTAGGAAGGCACAAAGTATTGTTTGCTTTAACTTCTGAATAACAAGAAGAAGGTAGAGTAGTGCCCTTATCTCAGCTGGTCCTCATTGGACTGCACACGTTTATTTAAACCTTTATTTTATCTCTCAACAGGTGAGAAAGCCAAAAGGCTTCTATTTGTTTCAAGAGGTTAAAGCAAGCTCCTCTCACACAGTTTTAGCTCAGTATCTGAAAAAAAAAGTAAAAAAAATAAGCTAAGGTTGATTACCGGTACCTGTGGTGGACATTTTGAATCAGAGCGACTCCAAAAGTTAATCAGTAGATGTTCAATCAATGATCACTTTCTAAGAAATATATGAAAATTTGTTCATTAGTCCATGAGATTTTTATTCAAACACCCAGATGCAGGACATGATATGAACGTTTACCTTTCATGGTGGAGAGCGATAATAAATAAGTGACCATGGTATTACTTGAATTTTAAACTTTTTTTCTATGACTACCCCACTGTACGTTCAATTAATATCTATGTAACATATTAGAGATGGCATGGTTTGTGAAAAAAATCTAAGAATTCAAGACATCTGTC
Organism: Hypsolebias coamazonicus; assembly: GCA_032273985.1. Taxonomy (NCBI): domain Eukaryota; kingdom Metazoa; phylum Chordata; class Actinopteri; order Cyprinodontiformes; family Rivulidae; genus Hypsolebias; species Hypsolebias coamazonicus. Next base: position 4,897,787 of record JAVCKU010000161.1, on the reverse strand, counting down.
TCATTTCAGTGCATGAGTTTGGTTGAACCATAGGCATCGCAACCATTATATGTGAAGAGGACAAGTCCCCCCCCCCACACACACACACACACACCCACTGCCTGCATTCTGCATTATTCAGATTCAGACACGGACCCTGCTCTGACATGTCGGATATTTTGTGATCTCACCTGTTTGGGTCGTCAGCCGCGTTCGTCCGCTGAGTGCAGCGGCTAATAGTCGCGTGCGGCTAGTGATTGTATGGCAAGCCATGTTGCCATATAATTGGATCATAAACCGCGCGCATCGGCTGACTCAATCAAATGCCCAACACCGGCCCAACCCGCATTAGGGTTGGGCCATAATAATGTGCAGGCCGGGCCGAGCTCTGGGTTCTGGTTAGAAATGACAACTCTAGTGCTGGGTGAGTGGGGTCCTTCATGATGCAGGTGGCCCTCTTCCTGCATCTGGAGGTGTAGATGTCTGTGATGGTGGGGAGGCTGACTCCGACGGTCTTAAGTCTTAAACTATAAAAATAATTTTAAAATGATTCTCTTGTTAAAACTAGCTTGTTGTTAGGCCAGGTGATAAATTGCCACCAAATATATATACAGTATATATATATATATATATATATATATGGCTAATTTTAAAGCTTTTGAGATGAAGAATTTTACAAATAATAAATTTCAATACTAAAACTATTTCTCGTTGCGAGTCATTTTGCCGGCACAGGTCACAAATTTTGGGGCCAAGGTGAGAACAAGGCGAGGCCAGGCAGGTGTGATGTGGGTGGAGGTGGGTAACAAAATAATGTGCGCTGCTGAAATAGTTTTGCATAAAAATAAGTACAACCGTTCAAAATTAGTTGCTTCCAACTGAAGTTTTGCGTTTTTCTCACACTGAGTTGCCAACTAGCCTCCCACACAGCCCAGTGAGACCTTAAATAATACATTAACCTTACCTAAGTACTTAAATAATAATGAAAAGTCTAACACCTGTCAGGAATGTCAACCATGTGACCAGAGTGGCCCCTCTGGGGGTGGGACTTAAAAAGACCCTAACGATCCTCTATTGTGAAAAGTGAGAGGTCAATCTGCATGTGTCAATCTGCATTATGCAAGCATAACACCTTTGCCTTATTATTTGAATCCCACACTCGTTTCTTTGAATTGAGAAAGCTCCTCGGATAAGCAAAACATCTTCAGTTACAAATAAAGTCCAGCTGTTTTGTTTTTAACCTTTTTTGGACTTGAATAATACAACTAGAAATTAATTTATTCACTATAAATCAGACAAAATAAGATTGTATATTGTGATTTTGTTCCTCTTTCTTTAGGTCTGTATTGCCAAGTTTTTTTTTTTTTTAATTTAAGAAAACCACAAATTGTCTGTTGTAAATTTTTCGTTAGCTTGAATTCTTAAAAGCAATACCATGTTTATGCGTTACGTTTGCGTCTTTGCAGACTACCATTTCCCTGGCTCCTGTGGTCCCTCTTCAGGGGTTTGAAACCGGTGCAAGTCAGCTCTAACGGCCTCTTCTGTGCCATTGTGCTCCTCTTCATCATGCTCCTCTTCGTCATCATCTCCATCGCCGCGTGCAAGTGGCGCATGAGCAAGCTGCTGGGCTTCATCATGTTCATGCTGTACTTCGTCTTCCTGGTGGTTAGCGTCATGCTGGAGGACAGAGTGATCACCTGTCCGGTGTCCATCTGAGGACCTGTCCATCATCCCCGCCGACGCCCGCCCTCGCCTGACCGTCGTGATCCTTTTGCTTCAGGAATAATAAAGAAAAGAAGAAAACTGGCGTTGACAGGAAACAAATCAACAAGACCAGCTTGGAAGGTTTTGTATCAACCTAAACGGATTGGATTGTCACTTTTTTTTTTTTTTATTTCACTAGCAGGTGAGACTGGTAGAGGTGGTGGATTGATGGGTGTACGCCACTAATAGAAGTATTATGCATGCCATTAGTTTTACTGGAGGAGATTAAATCGATCCGGTTTTTGTGAGAAATAAAAGGAAAGAAACAAGAGTTGCACATTGTATAAACTAACAAATGCAGTGACAGATCATGAATGATGAGCTTTTTTGAGCCTAACAGACTGAAACACCATCAGCAAGAAGGATAAACGGATGTAGATGATTTCTTTTTTTTTATGTTCCAAATAGGTTTCCTCCATGGTGGCATCAAGACTATTTGCTTTGTGTCTGAGGCAGACGAACTGGGCATAAATCTTACATCTTCTTGATTTTGCTAATCCAAGTTTTCCCAGTTTCCTGCCAGTTTTTATTTCACACATCACGTTACTTTAGAGACTTTTTTATTATTATTTTGGTATCCCTTTCTATGAGGTATTAGACGTAGCAGTAGAAATGAAATACGGTAACAGTATTAGTTAATGAACACACTGTACAGAACCTTCTATGCTTCACGTGTACTAATGGAGGGGAGAGAAAAAAAGGCAAGTATAAAAGCCTAACTCGAAATATACAGTAGCCTTCAATATCTCGTACCAGTTGGGAAGAAATGCATGAGTACTTAGGCTCGTTAAAGTTCCATAACTAAGAATATTACGTAAAGAACTTTACAGTGTTTAAGCGTCTTGGTTGACTTAGACTAGTCGATGTGTAGTGCTGCGTTCACAAGTTGGCGCGAATCACTGTCTAGTTAGGCTGTTGGGACACAACTTACAAGGCATTAACTGCATGGAAAAAAAAAACAAGATCCTCAACGGAGAATAATCACCTATTAATCAGTTATATACAAAAATGTAAACTTTTTAAAACCCGTTTCATTACTTCCTAATGCAAGCCACTGCACAATCTCTATGTAAGAAATTGTCAACACGTACGGTCGACGATAGCTAGCAAACGATCAATTCGTCTTGAACCCAAGGTGCTTTTTGTGTGCATGTGCAATCTGCATTTGGAGACACAACGACCAGTTTTTTTTTATTTATTTCTCCATAATTAGAGGCAAGTTACATTTATACACAATGGTTTGTGTATAATCAAAGGTGGAATGCCCTTTTACCCTTTCCTTTGGCTTACAAAACGCCTGCTCCAATGTGTTGAGTGGAGTCGGGATTCCCCATTGTCACCATCTGGCCCTTTAAATGGAGATATTTCAGTAGGACACGAAAAGAACGGCAAATATACTTACTAATGTTATTCATTTCTATGGTTAAAAAAAAAAGTTTTTTATAGGCAGAAGAACCATTGTAAAATCTAGTTTGATACCAGTGCTTTTTGTTTGGTATCAAGCTTTAATTATCCTATTCATAATCTCACATTTCAGTTAAAAATAGTTTGTCACAACAACTGTTTCATTGTTTATTCAGGCATATTCTGGTGTATTCGTATCATGACCAATCTTCCCTAAGAAGAACGAAATGTAAGATTGTTTGTTAAAGGCGTAATAATTAGATTTACACCAAATATGGACATGTTAATGTTGCAACGTAAAAAGAATCGACAACCACTGATGGCGTATCAATATTTTAAACGCTACAGTTTCTGACTTCGAATTAAGGGCCATGGGGTGGGGTTGGGCATGTGGTTTAGCCAAAGTCTCTCCTTAAGAAACCGATTGAGTTACTCACTCACCGAATAGCAATATACCATGTGTGGTCCTTGAGAATCCCATTCGTCGTGTCTCTGGTTTTCCTTTTTGTTCAGTCAAAAACTCCAGGATGTAAAACTGGCCACCGGTTCTCCTAAAACGGAGCCTGTTTCTGTTTGAGCTGGCCAGAAGCACCTGCTTTACCTCGACACACAGCCTCTGTACAGCAGCGTTGTAGGAGTTACCTGTAAAATATTAGTAAATAAATTCTCTGAATGTGTGAGGAAACTTTGCATGCAAGGAACTTGGGCTGGTTACCCATGACCTGTACAGCAGAGCTTAGACCAACTGTATAATGTACGTTGACTTTTATGCACCCATTCACAGAGAAACACCAAGAAACCATTGGCTTTACCTTTGTAAATATATACAGTAAACTGTTTTTTTTTTTTTTTTAGAAACAACCAAATGTTTCACATCTATACTTTATTTTTCTTCATTTTTTTTTTTTATTGTCTCAAAAAAGGACACTTACGCTGGTTACTCTTTAGTAGTGTAGCATTTTACACCTGATTAGCATCGATCAACTGCGTGTTCAGTTTCTATAATTTAAATGAGGGCTTGAAAACAACAGTTCAGATCATTAGTGGGGTTCTGTTAAACGTTTAGAAACAATAATTAATTGTCTTATTGGTTGTAGATAACTCTTTGAAACGCATCAATATGGAGAAACAGAGTTGGGTTCAGACCTGACGGATAACCATAGGCGTTGCATCAGTTATATGTGAGGGGGACGTGTCCCCCTCACATTAAAAAAAATATTTATTTGGACCACCTTGCACGCACACATACATTTACCATGAAATATTAGTTCACCCAGCGCTGTTTTTATTTCTTCGTGAATGAATCCATTCCACTTGATTAATATGAGAATACTCAAAATAGTAAAAATCCACTCAAGGTTTTTCTGGTTACCTACAACAACTCACCACACCGCATTCAGTGTTTCCCTGAGGTCACTTGGCTTGGCAGGGCGCTCATCTCTTCGTGGTTTTGTGTTGATGGGGAGGGGAACACCTCTGTGTTGTATGCTACCTTAGTGCTGGCAGTTGCTGACCAGGGTGAGAGTGGGATTAGGATGCGTGAGAGAAGCAGAGCACTACATCTGTAGCATCTTAGCTAGTGCATCTGTATTGCGCGCCACTAGCTTAGCGCTACGTTAGTGCCAGCAGTTGTTGACCGGGGTGGGGTTAGGATGCATGAGAGAAGCAGAGCACTACATCCGTAGCATCTTAGCTAGTGTGTCTGTATTGCACGCCGCTAGCTTAGTGCCATGTTAGTGTCAGCAGTTTTTGACTGGTGTGGGGGGGGGTTAGTGTGCATGAGCGAAGCAGAGCACTACGTCTGTAGCATCTTAGCTAGTGCATATGTACAAAGTATTGTGTGCCGCTAGCTTAGAGCTATGTTAGTGCTGGCAGTTGCTGACCGTGGTAGTGGTGGTGGTGGGGTGTTAGGATGCATGAGAGAAGCGGAGGGCACTCTGTTCACACAAGAAGAGCTGTTGGTCAGGTTACTTGTTTTGCCATGTTCTCTAACATAGTTAACGTAGATGTTTAACAACCTGTTAAAAATAGACCAAAATGCAGGAAATGGCATCTGCTTTATTCAAAATTTTCTCAGGGAAGACCCCCAGACCCCCTCCATATAACAAATGCTTCTGACTCCAGTGTGATAAGCTAATGGCTAACGGTAGAACCAAGACCAGTGGCTTGCCACGGTCTTAAAACAATGCCAGAGTCAAATGTTTGATAGCTGTTCATGTTAAATCTTTGTTAGAAACCTTTACGTTACTGTCATAGACAGTTTTTATTCTTTTAAATCCTATGCTGTTTTTGCTAGTGCAAGTAGCAGCTGCTATAGCTAGTTGTAGCGCTTCTAGTGCAGCTTGAGGTGCTTGCAGCAGGACTTCATTAACATTTCTGACAGAATAACTGAGTAATGTGAATATTTTGGTGATGTAAAGGTTTATAAATTAGTGTTCACACAAACCAGTAGGAAATTATTGAGACTGGAGTAGACAACAGCAGTCGCCTTTGGTCTTGGTCTCTATCGAATTAACCGTTAGCTTGTCGTTCCGGTCAAAATTTAACTTGTTTTCCAAACAGAGATCTTTCAAAGAGCTATCAACAACAGATTAAGCTTTAATTGTTCAACACATTTCTACAGAACCACACTTCAAAACATCTGAACTATCCCCTTTAAATACCACATTGCCTCCTTTAATTCACCAAGTTATAATGCTGCCATCCGGTATTTCAATATGGGCAAAAAAAACAACTGCATCCTTATACCTGTTCTGACTAGTGTGTTGTCATGTTTTTACATTTTCACCATCCAGATCAGATGCTTTATTGTCTCGGCGATGACTCATGATGTGCTTTGTGAAAAATCTTCCTGTGCACATTTTGGCCATTAAGCCTTTCCCGCAGAGAACACGTACACTCCGGTTAATGCGATCTCGCCTCAGCTCTAGTTTTTTCTCACCCCATCTTCAAAGGAATATAAATGACATGTTCTTGCTAAGACTGGATGATGAGGTGAATACTATTTTTATGCCCGCGCAGAATATGGCCGACTAGACAGGATTGTTTATTAGAAAAAATAAAAATAAAAAAGAAGAGAATGTTGTGTAATGTGCTCGTTGCATCATGTTCGTTAAATCTGCACTAAAGCCGACACGTAAAACGTGTCAATCTCCTCATTTTACAATTGAAGTAAAGAGCTTATTTAACAAATTATCTTGCTGATAAAATAAGACTTTTGAATGTAACGACAGGTAAGAATCCCCCGATCCCATTCCCAATTTAATGTCTAAAGCACCTCTCCGCACTTCACTTTTTTTGTGTGACCATAAATTTAGAGGAAAACAAAAAAAGATCAGTTTGGTTTAGCACATGCGCTTTGGCACTGATTGTGGTTTCACAAAGTGAACCACTCGTCAGAATTCTTGCACTGTAAATGTTTTATTTTCTTGGTGGTAATCTAAGATTTATTTAAGATGTACATACAATGTAAACAGATACAAATTATCCATATAATCTATATGTGTAAAAGAAATATGTCTCTTTATGTAAAAACACAAAGTATATAATAACAATAATGACAACAAATAAAGACACTAATTCATTTATGCAAAAAGTGTGTTTGTTTGTCCTATTTGTTCCTTGCATTACTTTAGCACAAACACTAGTAGCGAAACAGGTTTTACGTAAAGAAAAAATGTGAAAATGAGAATTTCTTGGTTGTAAATATTGTTTTTGTCATAAAGACATTGGGATATTAGGGCAACCCTTGGTAACAGAAAGTCATGCCAGTAAAACCTACTTATAAAAAGTCGATAATCTCAAGGAACGGGGAGGATCGGGTGTGAAAGCCTAATGCTCAACCAAGCTTCAGAGGATGTGTCGCGAATGACTATCATCTACTACCACATCAAACAGATGTGCACATCAGCAGAAACTGACTGAATTGCACTATAGCCATTACTGTGTTTTCTAAAGTCAGCCATTTTGAATTGAGTTGTCAGTTTTAGATCTTACACTTCCTGAAAGTTTCTTTAAAATCTGTCAAATGTACCAAATGGTTCACAAGACATTTTGTTAACAGAGCTAAATCCAACGAGTTAATGTGAAAACTAAAAACACTGCATTCAAAGTCGTTGTGTGGAAAACTGACAGTTATAGCACATTTTGTGATTTTTTTTTTTTTATTCACTTGACTGTGATGGCCGTCTTGAAACAGATCGACTCCAAACGTATTCCTGCAAGGTTCATTAAAATCCGCCCACTGGTTCATGAGGTATTTTCCCAACAGATACATCTGCAAACTCAGTCATTTAGATTTATATAAGTCTCATTTAAGTCCTGAATCAGAAATGTGCTGAATAGTTTTTTAGAGTCACATTCATCCATAATTACTGCTTCAAAAATGCCAACAAGTTTCCTTCAAATGAATTCAATTTACCAATGACTCAGAGCTCATGTGTTCACTTCACAGACTACGCAGCATCTGAAGTCCATCCATTCATCCATCTATCTTTTACGCGCTTCTTCCTTTCTGGGTTGCGGGGGTCACTGGTTTCCATGTCCATCCATCACTATGCGAGAGGTGGGGGACACCCTGGACAGGTCTCCAGTCCATCACAGGGACACATAGAGAAAAATTAGACAACCATTCACTCTCTCACTCACACCTAGGGACAATTTAGAGTTACCAATCAGCCTAACATGCATGTTTTTGGACTGTGGGAGGAAACTGGAGTTCCTGGAGTGAACCCATACATGCACGGAGAGAACATGCAAACTCCACCCAGAAAGGCCCCCGGCCTGGATTTGAACTGGCAACCTTCTTGCTGAGAGGCAACAGCTCTACCAATTGAGCCACTATACTGGGCCAATAACCGACCATATTGTATTTAGTTTGGTTACTTTTTTTTTTTAACTGTACACTAAGAACCATCACAATGTATTTATGACCTGCTGTGAAAAAACAAAAGTGGACAGCATTGGTTTTGCTCAGAATTTTGCCACCAACTATTCAATGTTCAGTTTGTTTGTTAATTTCATGAACCAACAGATGTATTTTAAAGAAAAAAGCTGGATCAATAACAGGATGTAAAAAAAAAAAAAAAAAAAAAAAAATTCTCAATTTGTACATCCTTTATGATCGTCTATGATTGTCTACTGTTGTCATCACTCTTTGTTAAAATTAGGTCTGTCTTGTAAATGAGTTCCACTCTATGAGGCTCAATGGGATTAATCTGTATAAATAAAGCTTGAATAAATACAAATCCATAACAGTTCGACTTTTAGAATGAATCTAACTCTAGATGACAGCCAACAGACTTTAAAAAAATACTAAAATGGCTGCAACTCAGTCAGTTGTACAGGAATTGCAATATATTTGGTTTGGTTGTAGTTGAGAGGCATCCACAACGCATCCTGAGTGCCAACTGATCACACAATATCTTTATTTAAAACTTTGCTATAAACTATTAGAGTCAACACTGTTCACCTGGCAGAAATAAATATAAATAAAATAGAATAAAAACCAATGAATGGATTTTAATGTCAAATGTTTTTCTTTATCGTGTTTAACGACAGGAAGTTTCACAAATGTGCTTTACACATTACTTAGAAACAAATATGAAAAATTATTAATAAAAATAGAATAAAACAAACCAACAAAAATACTATAAAACAACTAAAAGCAGGGCAAGACGTTGGCTCAGTTGGTAGAGCTGTTGCCTCGCAGTGAGAAGGTTGCTGGTTCAAATCCTGGCCAGGGGCCTTTCTGGGTGGAGTTTGCCTGTTCTCTCCACATGGGTTTTCTCCGGGTACTCCAGTTTCCTCCCACAGACCAAAAACATGCATGTTAGACTGATTGGTGACTCTAAATTGTCTCTAGGT
>JAVCKU010000161.1:4842926-4855326 GCA_032273985.1 Hypsolebias coamazonicus | reverse complement strand
GGAAGACCCAGGACACACTGGAGAGACTATGTCTCTCAGTTGGCCTGGGAACACCTTGGAGTCCTCCCAGAAGAGCTGGAAGAGGTGGCTGTGGGGAGAGATGTCTGGACTTCCCTGCTCAAGCTGCTGCTCTCAAGACCTGACCTGAGCACAAGCGGAAAATAATGGAAGGATGGATGGATAATTTCTATGACTGATTTCATGGCTAATGGCTGATTATATGAAATGTGAACTTGTAAGATTATCCTTAGCAATATTGTGATTACCGTATATGTAAAACATAGAAGTAATCAGTAAACACTTGCAATGCATATATGGTTGTAAAATATTGTTGAAATGATGACACTCACACACAGTTGTATACAAATGCCGCATATCACATCAGCAGTGTCATTTAAAAGCAAGTTAAAATATTTAGAAATATATATAAAGAAGCAGAATTCAACAGTAACTCAGTTGTCAGCTACTACAATAGGTACTGTTACCAACTACCCTTTTACAATAACGCAACTTCAAAAATGACCAATTTTTCCCTTTTACACCACCCTGGATGACGAGAACGTGACCACTGTCTGCAACTTGAAGTAATCAAGTCCAGATTGGTAAAACACCTCAGGGTTGATATTTAACAACAACAACAAAAAAAGATCTTGTTACATTTTCTGCCTTTTTGTCCCGTTTGCCTGCAGCTCCAACTTTCCCTCTCTGCTTTCTGTCTGATGAGAACTAGAGGTGTATGTGTGTTGATTTAGGTGGATTGAGAGGATCAGTTTTTAATCAACGCAGCTTCACCCCAGCTACAGCTCCCACACTGCGGCGGCGGCGGCGGTCAGGGAGGACAAAACAAATGTGGGATTATTCATGCAAATGGTGTCCTGCTTGTCACTAAAGTTTCTGAGAAGTCTAAAGTGTAAAGCTAACACGAGCTCAGTTCTGGCTCACATGGCTGCCTGTCGCTGGCTTTCAAATCCACACTGTTTGTCTTATCTTTTCGAAAGGGGATATATTTAGTGAGGAGCTTAGCTTTTAGGAGGTTGGCACGTGTAGAGGGTGACTGTGTGTGTGTGTGTGAATGAGGAAGTTTGTGTGTGTGTGTTTGTTTCAGGTCCTGGCGTCAGTAGACGGTGGAAGAGCTTGGCACTCTGCATGCCAATTTGTGTGTGTGTGTGTGTGTGTGTTTGTGCATATTCTGTGTTTGTGTGTGGCTGCAGGACAGGTCTGCACACCCCCTCCCAGCCTGCACTGCAGTCAGGAATCTGCCCTTTAGTTTATTAAAAGCTGGTGAAACAATGGCAGGGGGGATGAGGGCAGGTGGGGAGACGAGCAGAAAATGATGACGTAAACTCTGGGCACTTCGCGGCGCTTCGTCAAATCAGAGGCGAGTGAGGTGACGTCAGTTAGAAAGAGGATGAAAGAGAAAGAAGATGAAAGAGAGATGCAGAGATAACAAAACAAGATGTCCCACTCTCTACCTGTAATGTAGCTCGGTCTTTTCCTCCTTTAATGTCCTCAAATGCACCTGTGTCCTTAGGACGGAGGTGGGGGCTCTATGTCCAAGATGCCTGTTGCGTTCTCCCTAGACACCAGCCATGGCAGCCAGCTGACCTGGATTATAAAATGTAGGATTCCTTTGATCATTTGGCTCCTGCGTTTGGCACGTCAGCATCCCAGGATTATTTGGAGCTCCAAACGAGGCGGCATTTTGTGCACAAGGGTCCTTCATTGCATGGCCTCTACAGTGTGTGCACACAGGTGCTTGGGTTTGTGTGTGAGACAACAAAAACCCATAAGTTAGGTGGGCAGGGGATATTTATACACACACCCCACTGGGAAGAACAAAACTATGTGGGGGGGACTGAGAATTCGGTTCTACACAACATATGGCTTGTACCGTTGGAAGGTTCAGAGGTGTCATTTTTAACAGATTTGACCGAGGGAAATGTTTTTAAAACTTGTTTGTAGCTCAGATCTTTTGACAGCTGCTTTGTGTGTCAGTGAAATTCTGTCCATCAGTTTCAGTATTGATTCATACGTGAGATCTCTGTAAATACTTGATTGTAATTTGCTGCATGACTCTGTAAAATGATGGTGAACCTTAAAGTCTTTCCATATTAAAGTTTGAAATTAAAGTTATAAGTAGTTCAATATAATTTATGTAGTTCTAAGTTCACCCACTTCAAAATTATTGTAGCAAATTATGCTCGAGAGCTTTTTTTTATTTATTTAAAACTATTAATAAAAAAGGACTTATTTTAAATTTGAGGGTGCATGCACATTGTTTAAAAAAATTATATGCACATTTAGATTTTTCTATTTCCACTGTCCTCAAACTGAAAAAAAAAAAAGATTATAATTATTTATTTGTTATATAATTTATTATTTAAACAAAATTAATTTAACAAGCAGGGGCAGCACAGTGGCACAGTTAGTAGAACCGTTGCCTTTCAGCAACCAGGTTACCCTGGTTCAAATCCCAGCCAGAGGCCTTTCTGGGTGGAGTTTGCATGTTCTCTCCGTGCATGTGTGTGTTTTCTCCAAGTACTCCAGTTTCCCCCCACAGACCAAAAGCATGCATGTTAGACTGATTGGTAACTCTAAATGGTCTCTAGGTGTGAGTGAGAAAGTGAATGATTGTTTGTCTCATTTATCTCTACGTGTCCATGTGATGGACTGGAGACCTGTCCAGGGTGTCCCCCGCCCCTCACACAGTGATTGCTGGACATGGACACCAGTTACCCTCATGACCCAAAAAGGAACAAGTGGGTAAAGATGATGGATGGATGGATGGATGGATGGATGGCACTTATGTAGAATAAATGAAATATTTGAACTTAAAATTAAATTTGCATTTTAATAATTCTGTTCTACAAAGAACTACTGTATATCCAAACAGATTTGACAACTTTATTCTTAAATCACAGTTTTACTTAATAAATAATCTGATACATTTTAAAAACACACAAGACAGGGTGCCCACATTCACCACTGCTATTTGTGTTAGCAATAGAACGACTAGCTGTAGCTTTACGGCAGAACCCCATCATTAAGGTTAATGAATTGATTACGGTAGGTACAGAGAACAATGTTTCTTTATATGCAGATGACATGCTTTTGTACATCAGACCCTCTTACCAGCATTCCTGATTGACTTACCTACTAAAAGCATAAAAGCAAACTACTTCAAAAATTCAGTAAACTATCTAGCTATAAGGTTAACCTTCAAAAGAGCGAGCTGATACTTGTGACGTCTATAGAAGATAAAATCTTAGACACCATACCTTTTAAAATTAGTGCAATCAGAAGGACCCACACCGCCCTCAGCACATGTACATTGGATAAAAGAGGTGACGTATCATACTCATCTGGAAAAAAAATAAGATATACCCTGAAGGTTTTGTTAAGAGATGTTGGCAGCCTTTTATGTGTGGAAAACTTGTCAATGCCTGTGTAATTCATTTTAATTCATTTATGCATGTGTGACTGATCTGGTGTGTGTGGGGGGGGATTTTATTTTTGTTTTCTGTTCTTTATGTTTTATATGATCAAAATGAAAAATAAAAAAAAATAAAAAGACTGATTTAAAAAAAATAATAATAATAAAAAAAAAATGCTTATATTAAACTCCAAAAGAAGTTTATAATCTTTTTTATCATCTGGTTTCCTACAATAGGCAAGGTTACAGTTTAGTCTCCACCAACATTTTCTTTCTTTTCCATGTTTTTGTAAATTACTTTAAATAAATATTTATATGATTTAACTCGTAGCCATAAAAATTTGTGTTCTTTCTTCACTTAACCATATAAGTCATACAGATTGTTTTCTGTCCTTGTGTATGAAACTGTAAAACAAGCAGCCATGTTAACAATGGTTGTTTATTTTTTGCATATCTATCATTTTTAAGCGTCCACATCCACCAAACTTAACACATCAGAGTCAGTCAGAGAGTCAGAGAGATTTCTTTGTCATTCGCATCTCATGTGGTACATGTGGTGGAACGAGATTATGTACCGGTACACAGGGTCCCAGTTACATCCAACAATAAAATATAAAATAAAAACAGTATAAGCTCTATAAGATATGAACTAAGAAAAACACCAACTAAATAATACACTAAGCACTAGCATCAAACAGCAGCACAAACATGAGTCTGTATGAGCAGATGAACATGCATGAACACAGCAACATGGAACAGATCAGCAGCAACATGGAACAGATCAGCAGCAACATGGAACAGATCAGCAGCAACATGGAACAGATCAGCAACATGAAACAGATCAGCAGCAACATGGTGTGATATTTCACAGTGATTAATGTAACAAAAGGAATAATTTAACTGAATAGTGTAACTAAAGGCATAATTTAACTAAAGACATAATGTAACTAAAGGGATATTATAACTAAAGACAAAATGTAACAAAATGGATAATGTAAGTAAAGGAATAATGTAACTAAAGACATAATGTAACTAAAGGAATAATGTAACTGAATAGTGTAACTAAAGACATTATGCAACTAAAGGAATAATTTAACTGAATAGTGTAACTAAAGACACAATGTAACTAAGGGAATAATTTATTTAACTGAATAGTGTAACTAAAGACATAATGTAACTAAATGAATAATGTAACTAAAGGGATAATATAACTAAAGACAAAATGTAACTAAATGGATAATGTAAGTAAAGGAATAATGTAGCTAAATGAATAATGTAACTAAACTCATACTGTAACTAAACGCATAATGTAACTAAATGCATAATATAACTAAAGTCATAATGTAACTAAAGGAATAATTTAAATTAATAGTGTAACTAAAGTCACAATATAACTCAAGATATAATACAGCTAAAGACATAATCCAACTAAAGACAAAAAGTAACTAAATGGATAATGTAACTAAAGGGATACTGTAATTAATGGAATATTGTAACTAAAGGCATAATGTAACTAAACAAATAATGTAATGAAAGGGTTAATGTAAATAAATAATGTAAATAAAGGGTTAATGTCTAAAGAGACAATGTAACTAAACAAATAATGTAACTAAATGAATAATGTAACTAAAGAGTTAATGTAACTAAAGAGATAATGTAACTAAACAAATAATGTAACTAAATGAATAATGTAACTAAAGGGTTAATGTAACTAAAGAGATAATGTAACTAAACAAATAATGTAACTAAAGCGATAATATAACTAAATGAATAATGTAACTAAATGAAAAATGTAAGTACAGGGTTAATGTAACTAAAGCAATAATGTAACTAAATGAAAAATGTAAGTACAGGGTTAATGTACCGTAACTAAAGCGACAATGTAACTAAATGAATAATGTAACTGAGCCTCCACAGTATCCAGCTGCAGGCACTAAAACTTTTATTTTGGTAGGATGGAGCGTCATGAACCTCCTCTGACGGCTGAAGGAGATGTTTGTGATTATATTTTAACAATCTGGCACTTTCACTTGACTGAAACTGTTTTCTAATTCTAACAGCATTATTTTACTAACAGGGATGAAGTGCGATTCTTTTCCTTTTTGTTTTTCCTCTTCACTCCTTAAGAGGCGCCCAAACCCAGAGAGTGCAGCCATGTTGTGGTGGCGTGCGGCGCGACGCCATTTTGTTCCAAAGCGGTGCCAGGGAGGCAGGCAGGCGAGTCACCGGTGATGGGTTTTAGAGGCTCGGAGGTTGGCATCGAACCCTCTTTGTCTGCTTGCAGCGTGCCTTTGATTCGTTGGTTGGCACCCGCATTGCAGTGGGCATGCTGGAAATTTGTTGTTTTTTTTTGGTAACGGTGGCAGAATGGAAGCCGCTGCCTTTGTTCCGCTGTGACTGCACGAAACAAACAAACATACAATCAAACACAAAGAAACTAGCAAATCGGCTCCGAGTGAAAGGGGATCTAGTGTTCGAGCGAACGGCTAGAAACTGCAAACAAAACGTGCTCAGTCTTTTTATTTTGGCTCAGTAGATTGTTCTCTGTGTTCGCCGAAGTTATTTAGCTTATTTTAGCCGCTTGGTGTAAATCCCTGCCTGAGAGAGGTCAGCCGGTTGGCAGCAAGAGTCCTGGGTGGACTTTGAGAGGGCACTCGCAGAATTCACCCCCTTGTTGTGGGGCGCAGACCGGACTGCAGCACCCATGTGCATGCCCAGATGAATGCCCGCTGGGAAGCAGGCTGAGGGCCGGGGGTATTAGGAGGAGGGGCGGGAGGGCAGCCATTGTGCCAACTGGCAGCTCAACAGAGTCCTGGCTTCACACACTCTGCAGTCTTTTATTGTTATCTGATCAAACTAAAAGTACTCTTTCTTTACCCCCGCTCCCTTGAGTTATCGCCGCTCCACACCTGCACTCATATTTTACATATCTAGTTTGACAGCTTGATGAAATAGTTGCAAAAAGGCATGTAGGTACTCGTCGTGTCGGGACGTGTCGAGGTTGAAGCTTTGTTTTGTGTTTGCGTCTTTGTTGAGCTGCTCGTCCCTTTTTATTGAACAGCTTCAGTGTGTGTGTGGGGGGCGGGTGTACATCTGGATGTTCTGCTCAAGTTAATAAAATATGAAACTTGAGAATTATTGGCTGTTTTTGCAAGCGTATGATTAGCGTTCTCCCTAACAGTCCCTGTCGTTTTAAACGCCTCGACACGTTTCTGTCACTTTCAGAAGAAGAAAGATGGCTCGGCCGGTCTGTTGGGAGACTGACGGAGTCGGGGGTCGTGCAGTTTTCCCATTACTCCGTTGCTGAAAGTTTACACGGCCATAAAACATCATTACCTTGACTTTGTAACTTCTCCACCCCCCATCCACCCTCACACCGTCGTGATAGTTTGAGGAAACGGATAGATTACCTCTGGAAAGGGGCTGACACGTTAATGGAGACTGTGTTTTACAATCGCCGGCGTTAACCTCTGGCCCCCTAGGGGTCGGGACCTCTGCGGCGGGATGTGGCAGGGTGTCCTCTGAAGTTTAATTGAGCAAAACAGATCGGTGGGAGCGCACAGTCGCAGGCTCGGGGGCACGTGGAGGAGGAAGACTTTGTGTCAGGGGTGGTGTTGGTGGTTGGGGGAGCTCGGCTCATAAGCGCTCCTCGTTGACCTCTTCAATCAGGGTCAAACTGCAGTGGTCGGAGGATCACTTGTGGTCTCTTGGCAACTGTTTGTCTCCACTCCTCCCTCCGGCCTCCTCCTCTGGTCTGGCTGGTGGTCCCTTGGTTCACTGGCCTAAGTGAGGGGGAGTAATAGGCGGCACATGCCCTCTCCTCCCACCCCGCTCCGATCCCTCTGGCCGGGTCGGGATTTTCGCGACCGGCCATCGCCTGCTCGCCGCCCTGCGTGGGGTAGTTGTTTGCGTCTTGTTTTCCGCCCGGCTGCCTCAGAGGCTTCAGCCGGACGCTCTATGTGGAGGTCTGACCTTCTGGGTCACAGTGGAGGTCTGTGACTAAGCACCGTCCCCCTCCCTTCGTCGCCTTATCCTCCTCTGCCATCAGAAATCACCCCCGTGGCACGCTCGCTGCCCAGCCAAAAGACTCGCTCCTCCCTTCTCGGAGTTTTCTTCCCCTTCGCTCGCTCCCTGGCTCAAGCCTGCGACCCACGACAGCTGTCCTGAGTCCAGGCGTCCGGCCAGAGAAACGGCTGGACTTGCGCCAGAAGTGTGAAACAAAACTTTGTAGCGAGAAGAACGTACGAAAGCTTACGCCAAGTTATTCAGCCTGTTTTTAATTTGCAGGTTTGTCGAGTGAAGTTATACTAAGAGAACAGATCTGAATAGCTTTTGGAAATAAATTTCTCATCGTAAAATAAATATAAAAAAGTACAAACCACAAATCCCAAGAAAAGCTATATAGACAAAAAAAAAAAAAAAAAAAAGGGCTTCACGTTGAACTGCACAACCCCGCGCTTAGCTTCCACTCTGTGTTTCTTATTAGTATGCAATAGAGCCTGCGGTGTCTAGCCTACGTCTCTCTCAAAGCCATAACCTTATCGAACACTTTCTCTCAATCTAATCCACTTAGAACTCCCTCCCAGCTTCACCGCTTGCCTTATTGATTTCCGCTTCCCACTAAATGCCTTTCCGATCCTTTTTCTCTAAAGCCAGGAGCTATTTATGCTTCGCAATGCAGTCTTTCCTTGCTTGCTTAGTTTCTGTTTCTCTTAATGCCTTTACCTTCCTCTCCGGGATCTTTGCTTGTTTGCGGGATCTGTCTGACTTCCCCTGCTGCTCTTTCTCAAACGCTGACCTGGGTGCAGAGCGGCCAGGTTGCCCGGCTCAGTACGAGGCTTGTGTTAGCAGCGGGGGCTTCGCTCGAGCAAATACCTCAAGGCCTAAACAGGCCGTCTTACCTCCTTAGCCCTCTTTTGTGCTCCCTGTGTACATAAATCTCCATGGAAACAAGACAACTCAGAGCAGAGGCCACAGAGAGTTGTGGATGTTTTTTTTTTTTTTTTTTGGACTGAATTTACAACTCCCTCGTTAGCTTTGCTACAGCGTGTTTAAATTACTCGGGTCACAGTTTGCGCTGTTAGGTTTGTTTGAAAAAAGCGGGACAAGGTCTTTCTTTGACGTTGCGTTGTAAGTTGTTTTTTTTTCAGGAGACTTAAGTTTTGCGTTTTCGGCTCTTATTGAAGGACTTTGGTTTGTGTCATTAGTCCATGGTTAAGATCTCAGCCTCCCCACACTTTCCCAGGCTTTTGGAGAGGACCCCCAAATGCATTTCAAATCCCCCCGAGGCCACTTGACTGGAGGACCAACACCTCCCACTCCCCCTCCCTCGGATAAATTTCCCACCCCACCACCCCTGTCTGCCAGTCCCACCAAATGAAGACAAATGGGTACATTCATTCCTATCCCAATCGCTACACCGCACCTCACTGTCCTTCTGCTCACAAAGCAGACCCTCCACCCGCTGCCTGAGCTTCTTCATCCAATGACTGCGCTCTCTTATTTTCTGTCGAAGTAGCGTAACTGCCGAAAAAAATGCAACCCCCTCCAAAAAACTTAGCGTTGTCCCATCTGCCTGCAAGACTGATCAAGTAAGACAGCAGGATCTGCAGTGAAAGGAAGGATAAGAAGGTTCAGACAGGACACACTAAAGTCATGGAGAGAAAACTTGTATGAGGATGTTTTTTTTTTCCCTTTGGTGACATTTTTTCAAGTCAGTCAGGAGAAAAGCTCTCAAGTATCAGAATGAGACTTTCATGCAAAAGCCACTTCCTTTTAGCCAACAACTAATGAAGGGGAGAGAAAATGGGAAGGGGTGTTATGGTGTGGGGGGGAGACTTAGGGCAGGAACAGACAATCACAGTGGTTTCCCAGGAGACCCTGACTTTTCTGTGCAGCACCCCCTCCACTCCACACATACACACACACTCTTCTTTGCCCCCATCAAAGTCTTTTGAGTCCAGACAGGGTCGATCCGCGGCCCAGAGTGATGGGTGTCTCTTCTTTTGTTTGACGATACAGTACGTCCCATCGCCGTGACGGCTCGACAAGTTCCCGAGCTAGACGGGGGGAAAGAGAAAGAGGGCCCCCGCCATCACACTGCTGTGCAAAATTTACTTTTGGGTGTTGTTGTTTGGGCTAAGGAGGTGGGGGCAAATCCCCCAGAGGATTTCTTTCTAATGTCGATACGGTGGATCATATAGAGGATGTGGTGTTTGGGAGCTTGGGAATGGCCTGCTTGGGTTGGATTCATCGGCACCCCATTGAGTTGTCAGAGAAGTTCCTCTCCTCCCTCACATATGCCAGGTTGACTTTGCAAAAAGCTGCCAAGTTTTGAAGACCCAACTGTCGAGCAGCAGAAGATCCCCTGGGTTTTTGTTGTTGAGAGTCCTAATGATGTGGCACCGTTGTACTTTTCTGAACTTCGACACCCTCTGAGGTCTGCTTGTGGACTCGTGGGCATTCCTAGATCCAGACTCAAAAATAAAGATTATAGTCATTTTGGTGGTGGTCTTTAATGGTAAATAGACTGTACTTCTGTAGCACCTTTATATCTTATCAAGATACTCAATGTGCTTTACACTACAATCTTGCCCTCATTTACCCATTCATACAGCACTCTACTAAATCTATACAAATAATAATCAGTGCTTTATCATATTCATACACCAATGAGACACACTGGAGGCAATGAGGGGTTCGGTGTCTTGCCCAGGGAGACTTCAGCATGTTACTGCTGGTGGAATCGGAAACCCCAACTCTTGCATCAGAGGATGACTGCTCTAACCACTCAGTCACATCTGTTAATCTGTGAACAGCCTTAATTTACTCACGCATGTAAATTAAGACTTAAAACCTATTTCTTCCTACAAGATTTTATTCCTGGTTAGGCAAACTATATTGTCTCTTACTGTACAAGCAACGTTAATAAACTTAATTGTTTATAGTTGTTCATATTTATTGCTGATTTACCATATTTTCCGGCATATAAGTCGCTCCGGAGTACAAGTCACATCAGTCAAAAAAAGCATCATGAAGAGGAAAAAAATGTTTATGCCGCTTTGGTGTATAAGTCCCATTTATCACGTGTCATCGATGACCCGTCGTGTTTATTATGCGTTTATTTAATGGTCAGAACAGCTTCATTTCGCCTGGGTGGTGCAGCGCCATCCATCCATCACGGCCAGAGCTGCTAGCTCTCCAGCGTTCCTCCGCCTGCACCAGCTGAGTGAAGCGACTGCGGGAGGACTCGCTGTTGCAGCTCTTAGAAATTGGTGGGGTGAACATATATAAGTCGATTCGGCGTATAAATCTCAGGACTGACAAATCTATGCAAAAAAAAACACTGCAACTTGTACACTGGAAAATATGGTACTTATTGTACCATAAGTATGCTTCATACTTTGTTCTGCATTTTGGACAATAGCTGATGTTTTAAAACCAATATCGGTGTTCAACTATATTGGGTTGTGACCAGAAAATGCCAATTTAAAGCTTGACCTCTTATCACACTAAATCCTCCCCTTTTTTTTTTCTTTACATTTTAACATAAACACAGTTTTTAATTTACACAGAAACCACAAAATAAAATTCCAATCATTACCTGCTTTTCCATGCCGGCGTCTATCTCCAGTGGTCATTGTGCAAAGGTGGGGTAAAAATGAATGTTAATTCTATTAAAATCAAAACAATCAAGTCAGAAGTAAAAAAAAAAAAAAAAAAAGTTTAGTTGGCTTTAAAACTGTAATAGGTGCAGCTTGAGTGCAATGGAAATTAACTTTGACTTGGGTGGTCTTAATGAAATGTTTTATTTTTTTAAACAGTTTTGTAAGAAAGTTCGTATTAATTCAGGAAAAGAAAGAGGCAAACTTAACCAGGAAAAGACAACTCTTTGTGCAGTGTAGCCTTGTGGAGGAAAACAGGATGAAAATCGAACATGTCAGAAACACAAAAACTGCAGATGTTACTGATTATCTCCAGAACAGAAAATGTGCACGCCTAACATACTTTGTTTGGATTATTTTTTTGCATGAACATAAAAATTGATTCAAGTGTGGCAAAAATGAAAAAAAAAAAATTGCGACCTACAACTAAAGTTAAACTATAAAATGTACAATTATTACTTTTAAGTTCAATTTGATGTGAATTGACATATGTAAGTTTTAACTAGAGAAATTGCATTTCCTGCAAAAATGCAGTGTGAATACTTATTGCTGAAAAACAGCTGAAATTAGCTAAAACATGCTGAAATGTATCTGAAATTGAAGAATAAGCCTAAGTTAGCAGAAGAAAGCAGAAATAACATATATTCCGGCATTTGATTTAAATAAGCAGAAATGAGCACATAAATTAGTAAATTAACTAAAAAAAAGCTGAAATAAGCAAGAAATAGCTGAAAAGGCAAAAAGAAGCTTAAATTACCAAAAGGAAGTTAAGAGAACACAGTTGTGTCCAATTAGACCGCACGAGGCATAAATGAGCACAAAAAATTGGAAATTATCTGAAAAAAGCAGAAATTTGCACACACACACACAAAATCCCAATAGCTTACTAGCAGCTAAAAAAGTAGAAGGAAGCTTACATTACCAGAAGGAAGTGGGGAGAGCACATGTGTGCCGAAGCAGAAATGAGCACAAAAAGCAAAAAATTTATGGGGAGAAAAAAAAAAAACTGAAATTAGCACAAAAAAGCTGAATACTGTAATGGCTAAAAACAGTAAGCAGAAAGTGGAGAGAACACAATTCTGCTGAATTAGGCTGAAAAAAGTTTAAATGAGTGCAAAAATGTGGAATTAGCTAAAAAGCTAAGTACCTTAGTAGCTGAAATAGCTGAAACTTTCTAAAAGGAGCAGAACAAGTGAAATTAACAGAAATAAGTTACAAGAAGCTAAAAAAATGTTGAAGTTGGCAGAATGAAGCTGAAAGGAGCACAAAACAGCTGAATAAACAGCTGAAAGTATCCGTTTTT
>JAVCKU010000161.1:4826583-4838938 GCA_032273985.1 Hypsolebias coamazonicus | reverse complement strand
AAAACTCAGAAAATAATGAAAATTTCTGAAAAATACTGCCGTTTCGGCCGATGACGTCACTGGGGAGGCGGGCCGGACACGCGAAACGGCCGGTAACCAAGACAGCCGGAAACCGAGGACCACCTGTAGTTGAATCTAAAATTTCATATATTCTTAGTTGGATTTCAGCCAGTGCTTTATTGATAATTACAATCAAATTAGATTTTTTTTAGGCTGTACATCTTTATAGATAGGATAGTGTGTGTTTGTGCCTAGTCGAAAACCAAGGAGAAAAGTTTTTCAAAACATTTCCTTGTTCTCTCCCATTAAAAGAAAGGGGGTTTGGGTCTTTATTTTCTAAGAAAATAATCGGACCATTGTGAAAATGAGATTTTGTTTCTGCCGTGCTACTCTTAAATGTTCTGTTTTGTGTGTATTTTCCACAGGCCTGTCTTATGTAGGCAGGATGACAGGATGGAAAGAACAGAATGGGGGCCAGATGTACTGTAAGTTTATATATAGGACGAGACAAGAGCACAGGGCATGACACCAGGCTGGGGCGTTGCGTGTCTCATGCACCTTATCACGTACACTGCAGCCTATGGAGGAGATAAGAGCTACAGTATGTGCACTGCAAGCAAAGCAAGAAAAACAGTTTTTAGTGGTGCACGGTGTCCAATTCTTCATCGCACTGCAGGAGTTAAAGGTGCAGAGGCTTAATTACAGGAATTGGAGAGCGCAGTTGATCTAAACGAACCACAAAGTCCACATTTGTAGTTGTAGTTTTTGCGTTTTGTTTATTTTTACCTCACGGAGAGGCCCTTGGCAGTGACTTTTGCTCTGATCGTTTCAGCTCGTTCCCCAGCCAAGTACAGCAGCATTGTGTTAGCATTAAACTTTGTTTGATTCGGCATCTTGTGTGACACGGACGTCACCCGGGGGCTGACAAAGCGTGCACTGTTCGGAGGCAAATGCTTAAAACAAAAAGGCGGTCCCTCCCCTCTTTGCCAATCAAAGCAACCTTATCAGCGATCAACATATTCACACCAGCAGAGTAAGAGGAGAAGAATGCCCCATTGACTGGTACTGTCTGCCAAGCGGCTCGCCCTGATCTCGTGAAGAAAAGACCTCTGTCGCCGGTGGACCCCACACTTCTCCCTTCCATAGGCCTCCCCTCTCTTTGCCTTCTTCCCTCCATATATGTCTCAATACTTCTTAAGAGGAAGGCTGCGAGCGTGTATTGTCATTCTGCTGCCAGGGCCTTCGTCCCATGCTGGTGTGTGTGTGTTCATGTGGCGGAGGGGGCGGTTGTGGTTGGGGGGGTGTTGAAAAGACGGAGCCGTCACCTGCCAGACTGCTGGAATGTTAATGCCACGGCTCTGATAATTGGATTTTGTACACACCGTCTGTGAGGAACGTCCAACAGCAACTTTCCCCCTCTTATTGTTCGACCCAGCCCCGGACCCTCAATAGGGCTCTGTTTATACAAGGACTCACGTCTCAATAAAGACTGTTTACAATGTGTGTGTGCGGGAGCGAGCGAGTGTGGTGATGGATTTCTGACTCAAAGCGCAATTGTGCGTAGCACGGAGACTGAAAATCAAACGGCAGAAGTGTCAGATTATAAGCGGTTTAGCAGACATGTAAGGATTTAAAATGGGATTTTTTTTAATAGATCTAAATGGTATAGCAGGGAGATTTTGGATTTACTGGATTAAAGATTGCTCACAATGGGATATTTAAACCTCATAGCTGAGCTATTTGCCATGAAGCCAGAAAGTAGGCACACCCACTTTGAGGTCAAAGATCAAGAGGAAGCGATCCTCATTGGTGGAACATGTGCGAGGCGTTGACTGTACATGATCTCAGATCATTAGAGAAGTTATGGCTCTTGTTTGCGTTGGGGTGGAGGTGGGGGAAATCTGGAATCAGGCCGGGAGCTATGACACGCTCATTTCCCCTCTCCCTGGCCTCCCGTGCTATTTCCACCCAGGCTGCAGCGGCCCGATCTGGTTTAACGTCTCGGCTGCGCTGACCTGAATTCCTCATACTCACCTCAGAAGACCCTGGCCTTAGCCAACCAACCGTTCGCTCTGTCCCTATACAGCCTCCCTCTGTCCAACAAGCATATGCTTTGTTTGTGTATAAAACTTCCTTCCTGTATTTAAGGAAGCTGTGTTTGGAAAAACATTATCCCATTTCCAGCTGCAATCCCTGAGAGTGGAACTGCAAGGGACAATGACAAGTTTTGATTTTGGCAGGGTGACGTGCTGTGATTGGAAAAGCAGCCTCTAATTGCATTTAATCCGTGTTAAAATTAGGCATTTTGAACAGTTACTTCCAAACATCTGTTGCGTGAATTAATTTATTTTCCCTGAAATAGTATAGCTTTGGTTTACCTCTTTGGTTAGTGGGGAAAATAAGACTGGCGCTGCCTCAACCGGCACAGACATAAGAGCGTTAAGTGTATTTAGTTTCTATTTAGGGTGTGGATTTGTTCAGTTTAAACGGTGTATCTGTTTAGTCTTGTCGTAGCAGTGTTCTGTGTATTTCAACAAACAATATATACAATTTGTTGGAATTTTTGCTAAAATATTAGATGTTCTTTTAAAACTGAAAATTTTCAGTAAGCAATTACCCAGAATTATATAACCTTAACCAAAAATACTATGGTTTTCCAACTTTAGAAATAATATTTTAACATCTGTAGTACTCAATTAGTTTTTTTTTAGAAATGCAAATACAGCTAAAATTATCTTATTTTACACATTTAATATAAGATTAAATATAACTTTATTGATCCCACAGGAAATTGTTGTGCCAGAGTTTCGGTACAAAGGAACATACACAAGGAATCCCACAAGATATTAAAAAATAATAATAACAGAATATAAAAAAAATACTAAAAATTAAGGTAATTAATATAGCAATGGTTATTAATTTTATTGGTGTAAATATTTATATATATTCTGGTTTTAATGCTCAAATACAAGAGTGTTTGCTGACTATCAAGCACAAAATCAACTCTGCTACTTCAACTCCGGAGAGCTTGCAAGCCATGGTGTGATTTTTAATTAATATACAGAATAAAGGAAGGAAAAGAAAACAGCAAATTTGACTCTGGTACTGTACCAAAAATAAAAGTACTCCATGTCCTCTGACCTTCTGTTCTTTGTTAACTAATACTGGGATCTTCAAATCATTGTTAGCTAGTAAATTTGTTGGGTCATTACCTTCAGTAGCTAGCCTCTAGTTGGTTGTTTATTTCACCGGTAAACATGGTTATTCTTAGGTTGTTGTAAATATTTTTATTTTTCAAGACCTTTAGAGTAATAATCAATGACACTTCTCTGGTAACAAAGTCATGATTACCATTTTATTTTGCTAGCAGGAAAAAAAAGGTTTTAAAACAGGTTTAGTGTTTATACAAATTGTATCATCATTATGGTGGTATGATAATTTGATCAAAAATTACTGTAGAAATACTGTAGTATTTCTGTTCTCTGCTTTATAAAGTACTGTTGGGAACCCCAAACTTTAATATCAGCTACTTATTTAGCCGGGGATTTGTCTGGGAAGCTCCTCTCAATTTTACCGGAAGACACGGTAAATCTTGTGGCTTGATAAAAATGTTCATTGCCAATATAATAACTTAAAAAGTATATATGGATAACACTTTTATGGTAGCTAGGACACATTTGTTTTTCCATTAATGGAAAAAAAAACATTATTTTTTTACATATTTTTTTTTCTTCTTCAGTCATTATTCATAAATTACTAACAGCTTGCATTAAGCAGAGGGAGAGGACTATCTTGTACTTTTGCTGGTAAACCATTAAAAACTTTCTCAACCGCAGGAACAGTACGATAAAAAATGGTAGCAATATTATAACCAAACACTCTTACGTTTTAACTGAGGCACACCTTGAAAACAAACTAGTCTTAACCTGACTGTCAATAAAACTTTGCACATCTGTTATTTTGCTTGTATAAAGCTTTTTCTTTTGGAATGATTATTTCTTTAACTTTGATAAACAGTTTTATGCAAAATGGCGGTTGGCGTTAGCTGTTAATGTTGTTTGGAGTGCAGGGAGCAAGTTTCTCCGCTGTCTTTTCCCTTTACCCTGGCAGCAGTGTGCTGTTACATAAACAATGGTCTGGACAGCCACCTTTGGGCTATTGTGGCCCTCCACAGGGCTGAACTCTGGCCAAGTGGATGTTGCTGCAGGAGACCGCCCCTCAGGCAAACACTGAGGCCAACCAGAGGCGTCCATTCCTGGAGGTGAGCCCCCAGTGGATGAAAACGGAGGATATGAGTGTGCGATAGCCCCTGGATCGTGTGAAGGAACGTGACTTTGAAACTTAAACAGAGGGGGGGGATGAATTGGTCTCCGGCAAACAAAATAATCCCCGTTCCTGCAAATGTCAAACTAAAAATTAAACCCGAGCCGCTTTTTTTGGACTCCGTATGTGCACCCCTGTGTGGTTTGACACGCCGCTTGTGTTTAGTATTCATAATGAGGTGTTGCAAAATGCACGCTCTCTGCATATCTCGCTCGGCTCGCACACCACCTGTATAAACAACAGTGCTCTTGCGAAACGATTCCAAGAAAAGACTCTTCCCGGGCTTGTTGTCAGAATGAGGTCAGCGAACACTACACTTTTTCTCCTTCGGTCTTGTTTCCCTCTTGCCTCGCACCTCTTACGTTTTGTCCTTAACACAGGAGGAATAAAGTCACCGAAGACCTTCAAGACTTCCAAATCCACACGCTATAGACGTGTGTTGAGGATTAATTCAATTTAAATGTGTTGGTTTGTTTTAACTTAACATACATTAATAGGGTTGTAAATTCTAACAGGTACAAATTGGTACAAATATTACAGCTAAAAAAATATCGGGGGATTTTAACCCCAACCATGTTACCTTGTATATGTTCTCTGGTTAGTATTGTGGACTCTCACAGCATGACATCATTTGACACCCCGCTGATCACCTCGCAGCACAAAAGCCAGCTCTGAGACGTAAAGGAGTCCACATGTATCATATGTTTGAAGCCGTGGAAGCGGCTAATCTCACCCACCCCTGCCGAACGCTGCGCTCCCAGAGGCGCTGGTGGCGGAGCGCGTCGTGTCTGGAACGCTGTAACAGGATCTCCGGAGAGGAGCACAAAAATGGGTGCTTTGTGTCCAAGATTTGTCCAGACAAAGCCAGATAAGGAAATCCAACAAGAGCTACTTCTGTGACATGGAGGAAAAAAAATGACTTAATCTAGGTCATACAGTCAGAAAAGGCAACAGCAGTATGTGTAAGGACATTAGTGGGATAAAACTGTTATTTTGGCGCTTTAACTGCCTAGTATAAAGCAGGCACCTGTTATTATCCACCTAACAGGTTTCTTAACTTCATACCGTCAATTTTAATGCAGCCCAAACCGCAATGTGTACCCCACAAATGTTTTATCAAAACGCCGGTTTGCAAACTCAATTTTTCTTGGTCTGGAGGGATGTCATCGGGAATTTTATCCCTATACTTCAAAGGGGGAATCCACCAGCTTCACAATTAGGCCTGTCACAATAAACAAATCAACTAATCGCACGATAAATGAAAATTATTGACCTCATTTTCATTTATCGGCTTTATCCTTTCTTTGTCTCTGTCTTTCTACTGAAGACACTGGATAACAAACGACTCAACTCCGGTGCTCTTCACTGATACCTCCTTTTCTCTTTAAAATCTGTTTTAACCATCTAAAATCGCATTTTGGATCGTTAACAGCAGCTGAGAAGCTAAGTTACGCGCTAACAGGCCAAACTCGGAGGGAAAAAAGCGGTCTTGTCGAAGCCCCAAAATTCATGGTTGAAACGCGTTCCTACATCTAAAAAATTGTTTTTCTCTGCAAAAAGTAGCTGAGAACTTGTTTACTGTTTTTTTTTTTTATTTTTATTAAAAGCTTTGTGTGAAAAATGCTATGCTAAAGAGCTCAAACCACACAGAGTGTCCACTATTTAGAGAATCAAATATAAGGAGGAGAGACAACCTATGTCATGTCAAGGAGCCTCCCTCTAATTTTTCTTAAAGAGACACGCTGCTCTCTCCCTCACTATCCATCCTTCGGTTCAAACAGTCTTATACTCAAAAAAAGGTACTACACTCAATATGAATTACCAACATTTCTTCTTAAATTTGACAGTACCGTAATTAATTATTGTCAAATTTCAAACAATATTATTGTTTATCGCAATAATTTCTGAGACAATTAATCACCCAGCAAAATTTGTTATCATGACAGTCCTATTCACAATGACAAACCTTATTAGATGGGATTTCCCAGGGCTGTGGCAACCAGCAGAGAAACGCGTTCAACTTAACAAGATAACAGATATAATTTCTGAATAATACCTGTTAAAAATTATTTAAAGGTAGATGAAGAGGGTTATTTTAATTCCTGAAATCTCCAGATGGTGTCTTTACAGACTAGTTTTTACGCTCATCTCAACAATAACAAAATCAATGTTTTCACTATCGTTGCTCTGCAGCCCGTTCTCACCTGACTCATTTTGCCAGCACAGATCACACTTGTAAAAGAAAAACGGCAGCTGTCGGCAGCGCTACCAGAACTCGGTAGCTGTGTTTACATGCACAAAATTCTTTGATCGGATTGAAATGTGTTCGGTCAAAATAATCCAAATGTATTGTTTACATGGGCACAATGCAATCATGACGAGCGTTTGCATGCGGCAGGCTTTTTATTCTGAATAGAAGTACTGACATGCACAAGGTGGTAAACTTTCCTTAAAAAAACACAGAAAACGTTCCACTTCCGTGATGAACGTAAACAAACCTGAACGCCCAAAATGGACCCGCACCAGGTTTTAATGACGGTGGAGACGTTACTGCACTCCCTGATTGAGCTACAGGTAATACAGATCATTTTAAGCTCTTTCAAAGTTTCTAGTAGAAACGTTTGTCGCACACCCACCAGTTTTGCTTCCCCGACATATTAGCATCTAGCCAAGTGGAAATACGCGAGATAGACATAGGTCGCACATGCGCAGTCAGATCAGTTTTCTACTATCAGAATCAAATGATCAGATTAAGTGTTTACACGCACACGGTTCAGATTATGAATCGGCATGAACCACCCATCTCATTCGGATTACAAATTCATTTGGGTTGATCTGAATTAACAAAGAATAATCCGAATGGGGCGTTTACATGACATATTTTTATACCAAATGGCCGTTAATCCGATTACTTATGTCCATGTAAACATAGCTACTGACAGTTGAGTCAAGACGTTAGCATAGAGACGACAGGCTCAATCTTTTTGCTGTTATTCTTGCCAATATTGTAAAAAGTTTACATTTAAGTCTCATTTTACTTTCCGTCCAAACTTTACCTGTTAGATCAAATGTAGCTCAGTTGTAGCCTGCTCGCTTATGAACTTTCCAAAGACTTATAAACACCTAAACAAATACTTGGTGGGTCTTTCAAATTAGAGTTGTTGTAATTTAGAAATGTAAGAATCACATTGAAGCATGAACGGCCCCAACTTGGTTTATTCCACACTCGACAGCCGTGCGCTGATTGCAGCGGTGGCCCGACAGAGCCCACTTCTCTCGGCTGTCATAACAAGACCCATACAAGTCCAATCATAACTGTGACTGTCTCCTGGGGCCGTTTCTGTCTCGTCCTGCCCACATCTCGTCCCAGAGCGATCAATGGGAGGCGTTAGCTACGCGGTACCATATGTGTCTGCGGAGCAGAACCCGCTGAAGCCATTACTTGTTGTGAAATTGAAAGCAGGAGGCAGTAACAGCAGCAGAAATAGCTGTTTTTGGCTCCGTGCTTTGGGGGCAGTTCAAGGAAAGCCCAGTCAGATGGCGGCGCTCACGCTGACTTGTTGACTGCAGCAGGCTGCAGACGTGGGACTTGAAGTTGTCATCTTGCCAGCCTCTCCCTTTTCCAGCGATGACGCTCCATCTCCCTGTTTCAAATTAGCTAATGTGTCTGGATGTGCATGTGGTTATAGACTAATAAAGCCCTAATCATTTTGTCTTATTGAATGCTGGGATAATCCAACAAATGATATACAATTATGTGCAATTTAGAACGTGTTTTCATCGTGCAAGGGTATATTTCTTCAGCTGCAAACGGGTTTTTAGGCAACACTGCCCGTGTCATATTAATAAAGAAGCGTTTATCAAGCTGCCTCGGTACAACTATTCTTGCTCTCGGCATAGTTTAAAGTACAAACAGCATCCTTTTGGCGCAGGTTAACTGCGCCCCCCCCCTCGGTTTCCTGCTTTCCCTAAACCTTTTGTGTTGCTGTTTTCAGGAACCGCGTGCATCTAATGCATCGGTTCGGGGTATTGTTTTATATGCCGCACACATGATACATTGTGATTGTTGGTAATTTATGTGCAACGCGGGGTGATTTATGGGAAACGAACTTTGTAAGAAGTTCTCATCAAACAGCTGGTGGGTTTTAATAGTGATCAGCTGCTTGTACAAGGTTTTACTCTTTGTACTGCCTTTACTTTGTCATCTGTTCTGAACTTTTTTGGCTCAGTTATTCCACTTTAAGCTGATGCTTCTAGTTTATTTATGTAAAACGGATCATTTTCTCACATCCTTCCTTTGTGGTGTCTTTAAGCTTCTGTTGTTTGGTTTGAAATATATTTATTTACTTCTTTATTTGGTTGAATGGCGGGCGTACCGTAGGATAAGGGCCCATGGAGAGGACTTATCTTCAAGCTCGCGTCTGTCATCTGCTGCTGCAGACAGAGTGCTCTTTCATTCGCTCCGGTGAAAGAGGGTTCACAGATTTAAGGGCCAGCATTGTTTGTGCTCTGCGATGCTTAATCACTTTCGCTTGGACACCATATTAAAACTCAGGCTCCGGACGGGGGAAGAGAGAGCCTCTTCGTCTAAAACAATTGCGCGTTTTCCACAAAAACAAGCGCCGCCGCCTCGCAGGGGGAATACAAAGACACCACCATCGGAGTAAAGCCAAGAGATGGCTCAGATCAGATAAGATCCCAAACAAAGTGAAAGTTAACACTTGCTGATTCAGTTTGTTGTAAAATATTCCTCCTTCAAAGCGTAAAGTTTGAAACTCCCGCAGCTTTGCCTCCAGTTTCTTCTGTTTTATTTGGTTTAAAGAGTAAGATGGCAGCTTATTCCTGCATTTCTTTCCCACACAACCCCTCCTGAACTCCATTTCACTGCAGCCGCTGATTACACATAGTGTTTACATATTCCATAGAGCCTTGTGACAGAGATAAACCTCTCCCGATGCTTATCCCCTGGCCACAATGTGGAAACCACTAAGATATAATGTAAACCAAACATCACAGCTGCCCTTTCATGTCTCAAGTGCCAGTTCTACTTGCTGAGCAAGATTTTTTTTAAGCTTTGTTTTAAATGGCATTTGTAAAATCAGCACTAA
The DNA here is from genome assembly GCA_032273985.1 of Hypsolebias coamazonicus. NCBI lineage: Eukaryota > Metazoa > Chordata > Actinopteri > Cyprinodontiformes > Rivulidae > Hypsolebias > Hypsolebias coamazonicus. The sequence continues at coordinate 4,829,507 of JAVCKU010000161.1, read as the reverse complement.
AACTGTCTTTTGTCCTTTTACAATCTTCCTAATATGTTAGTGTATTTAATTAAAAAATGTCCATTTTGAAACACAGACTGGTCTGTTGTTTGACCATCATACAGTTAGGGGAATGACTTTTTGCGGTAACGGATTGGGTTTGATATGAAATGTGATTAATGATCCCCACATCAGCACAAGAGGAGGGAAGTGGGGGCTTTGCTCCCCATAAAAGTCGGTTGTGGATTATACGCTCAGAGGACTTCTTGGCATTAATTGGCCTAGCTCTCCTGTGGCTCCAAGTATCGCTGCCTCTTTACTCAGCAGACTGCGGTTTGTACGCGTTATCACTCTTGAGGTCCTTCGCAGTAAATGTGTCAGAGCCAAATTTCCGTGGGCCTAAAAATACCCTTGCGTTGTCTCATGTTGCTGATCTTCTTGAGCTCAGGGCTCTTAGAAACCACTGCTGTAAATGTCCCTGCAGTCTGGAATGAAGTTCTGAAACCAGTAGTGGGTTGAAATGTTTGGGGTATTTCTACTCAGGTGGGAATTTAGCTCCATTAGGATTTACAGTGACAGGAAAAGTACAGTCCACCCTCTTTCAGATCTTGGGTTTTACGTATCAGCAATGATTTTAGAGAATCATATTAACATACGTATCTCATACCAACTGTCAAGCACGGTGGTGGAGGTGTGATGATTTGGGTTTGTTGTGCAGCTTTCATTCAACCTTTGTTTATACAGGCTAGCCTCGTTGAGCCACTACACAACCTGAACACTTAGTCTTTGAGTGGATCGTGAGTTCCTCAGTATACCAATGTATTTTAGAGTTACATGTGTGACCATTATCTGATGGCTGAAGCTTGGCTGAAAGGAAGTCGTACAAAAGGACCACAATCCAGAACATATCACCAAATAGCAACTACAACAAAAAGACTTTTAAAAAAGGATTGGGGTGTTGCAATGACCCAGCCAACATCCAGACCTCAGCCTGGTTGAAACACTGTGGTGGGACCTAATAGAGCTGTGCAGTAACAAATGCTTGAACATTTTAACAAATTGAAACAAATTTGTAAAGAGGAGTGGGCCACAATTAATCTATAGCCATTTAAGAAGAAGAAGAAAGTGCTATGTGTTGTCCTCATTGTATGTTCCCATACAAAGATGAAATTAGTTCTCTGCATTTAACCCATCACACGTGAGATACACCCAGGTGGAGCAGCGGGCAGTTGTGTAGGTACTTGAGTAGCAATTGGGGATACCACGACATGTGGGAATGGCTGGGAGTCGAGCTGCGACTTTCTGGTTCCAGGTTGGCTGCTGCCCTATCTGCTACCCCATCTTGGCACCTGTAAGAGACCTGTCAATGAAACAAAAGCGACTACTTCAAAGTGTTGATCTTAAATTGTGTTTTACAAGCAGCTGAATCATGGGGCATACTCAGCTTTTCCACTTTTGCTGTTTTTGTTGAATAAATAATGACTAAGAGAAAAGTGGACTGTATTTTTCCCATAAATGTACCTGCTCTTCATCCTTACAGGGCAAAAATCGCCCATCAGTCCTCAAAATGTGCTTAAACACGCCATCACTGTGATTTTATTACAGGAGAGACAAAAGAAGAGCCGTAAGCACTACGTCAATCACTGATGTCTTCTTTTATAAGAAGCACTCTGTCTAGTTCAGCCGGTTTGCTCTGCTCCTCATTAATCCTTATAAACTTCCACCGTGAAGGCTTACCCAACGCTACATCGCTTCAGTCCTTCGACAATTTCAGTTGGTTACATGTGCAAAGTTCCTGACGCTCTCGTCGCTTTGAGCTGTCTCCACAAAACTAAAACTAATCCACCAAGTGGGAGCTCATCCCTCTTAATTTGTTTGCTTGCTTTACATCCATGGATATGTTCTCCAGCTACATCTAAGCCATCACGTTGACAACCCCAAGTGGCATCTAATACTCCGACTGAGTCTCTGCTGTTGCTCTTTGATGCCCCCCTTTATTACGTCGAATGGGACTACTACCCCCCCTTCCCAGTCCTTCTCGTCTTGTTTACAAAAGAGGTTTGAGAGTGCAAAGAGAAACTTGGGCAAAGCTGGGATTGTCTTTAATCAAGACATGAAACTGACCTACTTCATCTTAAGCTTTTTAAAAATTAAGATTGCCACTTTAATACTCAACCCTAAAACCGTTTTCTTCGATCTTCTATAGCACTCAATCACATCTCGTGTCTGTAGTTTAAAAGTAGGCCAAAGTGGTTCTTTTACAAGGCGCTAATGACCCGCTGAATCTTGAGGAAAGGCAAAGCGGCCAGTTCATCAACAAGGTGTTTACTACCTGTCAACCTTTGACCTCCCCCGTCTGAAGTCTAATCCAAGTTGTCTTTTCAGCGCAAGTACCGTGTTTACATTCTTTTCTCTGCCGTGAAGATGCCATCACGCCTGCCGCAGAAGTGTTTGATCGGTATCGCGAAGCGGGTCGGGTAATAACACCTGTGAGTTCCCACATTCCAGCCACGACTTTCTGTTGTGAGATGACAGTGTGAGACTTTTTTTTTTTTTTTTTGGCCACAGCCTTTTCTTTGGGGGGGGAAGAGCATGCGATGACTCAGCATTTATTTTTGACACAATTCCAACGAGGGAAAAAGATTGCTACTTGTTTGCATTGCACAGGTGGTGTTGCTATGTCATATCTTGAGCCTTTGTGCTATTACCATCCGTTACACTGTGCAAAACCTGTAAATTATTTGGGTCTTATTTTGCCACTATTTAGTGTAATCTTGTAAAGATCTGTTTGTGATAAATAGTTCTTCAGATGTTCTGAAGGGTGTTCCGTATTTTTGGGCTTGGACTTTTTTCAGTCTCGTCCTTGTCCCCTGTTTGTGCTTAAAGATGGACAAGAGTTAAAGAAAAATGAAGTTTTACAAAATAAGATTGATGCACATGTTTGC
>JAVCKU010000161.1:4767579-4782931 GCA_032273985.1 Hypsolebias coamazonicus | reverse complement strand
TTATAAACCATGTTTTGGTTGAGATATGACCGTTTTCATTCATTATGACTGAAAATATTGAGCATTAACATTTTCAGCCTCTAGATGGCACTCGAGTCGTATGGCATGCCGCTGTATCATGTAATAGATAAAAGTGGCGATTAATGACACAGTCGGCTTGCCATACAAACCCACTTCGTCCAGCTCGCCTTGAGCAACCATCAAATCCAGCTTCATTTCGCTGCACCGCCCCGGCGAAATGCAGCTGATTTGACCATTGAAGTCTATTTATTAAGTACAAGTTCAACTGAGATGCACCTTAACTATATTGTCTAGCAAACAAATCATTGTTTTTAAGTGTTAATATTGTTAAATTCTTGTTAAAATCCTCCCATGCACGCTCCCTCTGCCGCCATTTGGCAGCCAATCGATTTTTGGCACAACTCCGGCCCACATTTCGAGGTAGTCAGCGGTGACGCGTAAGAAACACGAAGTGTCAGCGATGACACATAATAGATGCGACCTATACGGCAAAGCGACGTATTTGTTTTGTTTACTTTATTAGACATATTTGGACTGATGTGACTTATAGGGCGGTGCGATGGAAAATACGTTAACTGTTACATCGTCATCCCGTTTTGCATTACGTGATTGTTTACGTTGAATTCAGTGGTTATTTGCAAACACACAGATTGTATGTAACATAGACCAAATTTACCTCCTATCGTTGTTGCAAATAGGAACCAACAGCGTTCACAGAACCAGCTACGGTATATTTTTGGAACCGGCATCTGAGCATTAGCGATGTGGGGCTTTAAGCCCCGCCTACTCTCCTACACGCAGTCATTGTGTCACATGACCTTTTAAGGATGAAGCAACTACCGTAACTGCTTTAGTAGAATCTGAGCGTACAGCAGCAAGATAAGAAATACGCGAGTCAACACATGGAAAAATAAATCTTTGGTGTAATTTTTATTAAAAAAAAAAAACAATTAATAGAACAAAATAGACTATTGTCCCAAAAAGAAATATTCCATATGGTTTTGTTCCTTTATGTGCAGAGGGCCTTGAGAAGGTTGGTCCCATAGCTTCAGCTTCCAGGTTCTGGTTGGCTTTCCACGTATAAGCAGCCCAAGGCCAGCACTAATAGCAGCGACCAGCTGTAGCACTTCCTGTGTAGCCTGAGACACTTCTGGCAGGAATATAAAATATTTCAGCTGAAAATTAAAAAAAACATTTTGTGGGTTTTTTTTAATGCCACTATAAAGTTTGTAAGCTTTGAGTTGTTTGGAGATGACAGCGATCCATTCAGACTAGCCATTAGCTTGTCAGTCTGGTCAGAATTACTGGTAAACTTTTTTTTTCCCCCAAACAAATTAAATTTATGAAAATAACTTTATCCAACAGGTAAGATATCATTATTTCAAAACTTTTCAACATAACCCCTCTTCAAAAGATCAGAGCTGGACTCCCTCCAGCAGAGCTAGTTTGCTGAGAGTTTGCTGCAGAAAGACGTCACAGGCATGTCACTAACCGTCTCCGTGTCCTTCTGTGTGTCTCGTTTTCAGTCCTGGTACCTGGGCGAGCTTAGTTCCATTCCAAGTGTCGAACGGGACTCCGATTCTGCCAACAAATGTCCACCAGAACTACAGCATAAACATCATTGGTGAGCCGCTGGTCCCCGCCGAGACCGGGAACTGAGCCTGCAGAGACCGGACGACCCCCCCACCTCCCCCGCTCCACCTCTCAGGGTGGAAGGTGCGGTACTGAGCTAGCACCGCCGGTGTCCGCAGCCACGGATGAAACCAGCAAAAGCAGCAGGTGCTGCTAAAAAAAAAAAAAAATTAAAACTGCCCCCTTAATCCCAATCTCACCTCTTCCACGCTCTCCCCGGCCTCTTCACTCCCACTCCTTCCTCCTGACGATGGACACGGGCGCTGAAGTTGATGAGGGATGGCTCAGAGGAAAGACGCTTCAGGTCTGCCGTCTTCTTGCAATCACCCACCAGTCAGTTTCAGAACTCTTTCAATCCATCTAAATACTGTGATGTATAGATGCCTTAATGTTTTATTGCATGACACTCTAGACTCTTAGCAGTACTATTTTTCCACGTTGGAGGAAGACGTATAACCTACATTTAAACACACTCAAACACTAGGGGGGTCTGCAGATTGACACCTGCCTGGTCGACGACTCAAGACTCTGATCTCTTGAAAAGAGACTCCCCCCTACGCGGAACGATTCACTGTGTACACCGTAGGAACAAAAAAAACTTGTGAATTCAGAGTGTTTCTTCTTCCGTTTTGATTTCAGTTTACTGTGAGACGGCTTTCACCTTTTAATTTGTCGTTTGTTCTTTACTGCTACTTGGAGAATTAACACTTAACAGCAAGAGTTGAGAACTCTTGATGCAGTTTTCAAAAAACACTAAAACGCTAGGCTTGAGATTGGACCCCTCCTTTAAATGAAAAAAAAAAAAAAACCTTTTCAAAAGGAATGTAATATTAAAAAACGAAGACGTAAATTGCGACAGAGGCAAGTGCAATTGAATTTTTTTTTGAAGGGAAGCTATCAGTCTGACTGCCCTGAGACTCTAAAGGAAGGGGGATAATTATGAGATGTTTAAGAAAACATTTGAATTTGATTTCCGTCACATATCCATCTCTTTGCATGAGGATGAGGCAGTTGAAGGCAAGCATAAATCTACCTGTGCAGAGCTGAGCAAAACCAGCACCTAATTTGAGCCCTTCCCATCAATATGGGGAGATTTTTATTTCTTGTTTTTTATTTGTTTATGTGTGTGTGTGTGTGCACATTTGTTTGTGTGTGGGAGTTACCAACCTGACATATGTCAAGAAATTGATGTTGCATTTGGCTATCAGCTTGTAAAGCTAATCTTTGCAAAAAAAAAAAAAAAAGTTGAAAAGATAGTTGAGATATTTTCAAGTGGGCTTCTTGTTGTAAATAGCGCTTTGAACAACATCTGTGACAAGCTATCAGACAAAATTACCTGCTGCCGTCTTTAAACTGTTCCAGTCTCAAAACTTTCATAGTAGTTTTGTAAACAAAATATTTTTGAAAAACTGATTCCCAAATATTTTCTGGAAGTCTCGCAGCCACATCTAGCCTCAAAGGTTACATGTGTTGCTAGTAAGTCAGTTAATAATGGAGATGAGAAGACAAACATCAGCTGTAAAGTTATTTTACACGTTAATCAGAGGTGCTACTAAGGGGGTGCCAGGGGGGCAATGTCTCCCCCTTAAAAAATTGGTGGCCTCCCTGCTGACCACCTTGGCTACAGTTTACAGGCTCTTGAGTAGGGCTGGACAATAATTCAATATCGATATACTGTATATCATGATATACTTTTATTCGATAATGGTGACATGAGTTTTAAGCACATTTTCGATATTTCGATATACGTTACACTACGATTACAGCGTTTCACTGATGCATTTCGTTTTCTGTTTGGGTTGAAGCCTTTTTGACCCAAACAGGAAAAAGCCGTGGCACAACTACATAAGTGCGTGGTGACGTATGCCACACACAGCTTGAGTCCAGAAGAAGTCAGCGGTAGCAGGCTATGCTAGGCTAGGCTCCAACGCGCGGTAAGTTTTCGTTTCAAAATGGGTGCCCATGACCATAAGAATGTTACTGAACAAGGTTTCACAAGCGAAGAGAAAGCAGATGACATAATTTATGAGAGGAAAGACTAATTTGGTCGTGTAGAAGTGGTTCGGCTAGCTAAGTGTGCTGCAAAATGTGCCTGAGAGTCGTCCAGCTAGCAGTGGGAACACATCTAACTCGTTCCACGTGATATACAGTAATATGCTGAGAGTTAGAAGATGAAGCACAATAAAAGTTTGAGCCAATGTGTCCCTGAAACAACACCCCCAGCTGTATCAAAAGAGAAACCCACACAGCATGTTGTTTAAAGTTAAAACTTAATATTGACAAAGTTGAGTTTTATGTTTATTTAACGGTGATTTCTAATTTATTTGAAGACTAAATACAAATAAAAGGTGAACATTAATTTATTTGTACAGTTTTTCTGGGGCTTTTATATTGTTTATATCGATATCGTAAATCTATCGTTATCGACCGAAATTAAGAAATATATCGTGATAAAAGTTTTGGCCACATCGTCCAGCCCTACTCTTGAGTCCCAAGTTTTTCCTTGGTGTGCATTTTTTTAATTTCCCCTGGCTATTTAGGGTTAATAGAACCTTGTAAACATAAAACCATTGTTTTTGAGCAATTAGGAGTAATTTTATTTAAAATAAAAATTAAACTGTAAACCTAATCTGCCTGACTAAAGACAACAGATCTAAAGTCGGTGTCCTCAACATTAGGCTGCAGGGTCTCAGGAGATTATATACATAATATTTTTAACATTTTTTTTAATAAATATGAACTTAGGAAAGGACAAGCATCAATACGATGAGTAGTGACCATGTTTCCTGAAACTAATATGGTCTAAAAAGTAAATGAAGGAATATTCTGGGATAATGCTATAGTATATAGTATATTTCTGCCAGAGTAACTTCAAGTTTTAAACAGGTTTATTGCTTAAATCTTCCATAATGAAGCTTTTTAGATTGGAGTGGTATAAAGATGGCAGCAATCCACTTCGTTCTTGGCCATTCAAAAAAAAAAACTAAGCATTAGCTTGTTGATCGGAACAAAATGAAACTCCGTTGAACTAATCAGAGGTCGTTTAGAGAGCTTAAAAGGGTAAGATATCAACCTTTCCACAGAACTCCACCTCAAAACTCTAAACTGTCTCTAAAAAAATGTTTGTAAATTCTTCATGCAGACGTACTGTAATCGTATACAGCTTGTGCAAGGTTAACTCTAATGTGGAAGAGGCTGAAAATGGTGGTGGCGTATCCCTGAAATCAAGAATTCTGCATGGCAATCCCCCAGCTGTTGCCTCTCCAGTCAAGACGCAAACTTATATATATACACGAGGAAAATCTCTCCGATACTCTTTAATTTGCACGATGACGTATAGTCCACATTACGTGCCTTGCCTTTGAATATAGAGACATCACTACACTTGTTTTTGCTGCATTTATCATTATAGAGAAGAAAAAAAAATATGATAAGAATTGTTTTGTAATCTGAATGAAATTGTTGATTTTTACCTTCATGTACTACTCTATCTCACAGTTAGGTTGCATATCAAGGCTGTGTATAGTTGCCATTTTAAAGTTTGTAATCAACCTGCATTTTTTTCCCCAGTATTTTGGTTTTTCTAATAACCTGTCACCTTTATTTTAATTATTATTTTCAGTGCTCCTTTTTCTTCATCTTCCAGATACTATTGTGGAGGGTGGAGTTCAGAATTATGAAAATTATGCAATACCAAGTTTTGCCTATGTAGGTAGTGCTTCTAGATGTGTCCATTATTAGAGGCTAGTTTGGAGATAGATGATATGGTAATGCATTTATTTTGTTGATATTGTTGTTCGTCATTGTTGTTGTTGATGATGTTGTTGTTGTTGTGGGTGTTTTCCTTTTTTACTGACCAAAGTGGGGACTGCTTTCTATGCAGCAGCGTGTGACAAGGCCTTTTTATTTTTACCGAACATTTACAATGTATTATAAAATTTGGATTTTTATTTTTGTTTCCCCATAATATATTGTTTAAAAATTTAATAATTTTTTTTTTTGTTTTTTTTTTTTTTTTTTTTTTTTAAAGTGCACCCTTGGTCATTTCATGGCTGCAAAGTCACTGATTGGTCTACTATGACTCATTTTTAACTCTCCACTCGGGGTGCTAGCATTTGACCATCTACGGAGCTGACATTTTACCGGAGAGACGGCTTGACTTGAGCATGACAATCATTTTAAGAGATTGTTTTGTTTTTTCTTTCTTTGTTTTATTTTTATTTTTTTGCATAGCATCTCATCTCAGCTCGGATCCCTGAAGACAGTTGCTTATTTTTAGAAGCACTGTATTACTCGATGTCACCGAATACAATTCCCGAGTAGATGCCTTAAAACACATCATTGACGTGGCCTGTGACCTGCGCAACAATCACACACCGACTAATGCTAGTGAGACCTGTCCAAATCAGCTCAAGACAGGCTCAGGCAAGCCTTTAGAAAGTGTTTTATAAGTAGGAGATTTGTATAAATGTAAATACAATATGCACACATGTCAGTTTCAAGATACTTCCCTAGCAGCCAGTAAAGTTGAACTGTTATAATGGCCAAGTAGACGCTTAAATAGTCAATTATGAGAAAATTTTAGCACTTAAATAGCACATAGGCAATCATCTTGTCCCGTCTGTGCAGTGTCAGAACTCTCAAACTAAAGCCGAATCCCATTTCCTAGTATTACTTAAACGCTTACCCCTACATTTTGACCCCATATTCATTCACAAAGATTAGTTGTAAAAATATTTCATTGCAGCATAGGATAAAACAAGAAGTTGAGATGCCATCAGTTGATTTCTTTAAAACAACAAACATGTCTGTAAATAAAGTGTGAAAGCCAGTTATCAAGCCTGCAACCGACTGGCATATTACCTAATTGTTTTTATTCTTGTTAGACAAGAACAATAATTTTTTGCTGACACAATATTATGTTTCACCAGGGGAGTGTAATCTTTTTGGCCATTTGATTGGGAAAAATATTTGGATTTAAATCATAACACTAAACTAGACATTACAAGGGCCCTTGAGAAGTAAAATGTTTTACCAGAGAAATAAGATAATATTTTTGCTTGTTAAGTAAAATTGAAAGTAATACCAAACATCAGAACACACTAAACTAGACTTGACAATAGTTAAGGCAATAAAATAAAAAATTATCGAAGAAATTTAATGCTATCTTGCTGTGTTTAATGCTTGTTAACTTAATAATGTAACTGACAGTAATACCAAACACAAGACAATGGAATACACTAAACTACATATTACAATGGTTCTTGCGACGGTAAAATATTTTACCGCAAAAAAAAAAATGTATTTTTTGCCTTTTTTAAGCTTGTTACTAGTAAGATGGCAGTATCAAACTTTGAAATACAATAAGAGGACATTACAATGGTTTGGAGATAATAAATCATTTTAGCAGAACCTTATTAAACTTTATAAACATCAAAGCAGAATAAAATTGGTCTCAGGTGGCCCGCAGAATACCGGTACTTTACCAAAACAATGAAACTTTTTTTTTTATACTTGTTGGGTATAATTTCTTTTCATTCAAACTTTATTTATACAGGTTGGTCTCATTGAGACATGAGGACTCGTTTTCAAGAGAGACCTGTAATTGACAGTAACTATAATAATAATAAAAATAAAATAGACAATGCACTGATTGTTGAGACTATGTTGTGTTATGTTTTACAGAATAAATTATTTGCTATTTTTACCCTTTTTTGCTTGGTTAAAAAAAAAATTGACAGCAATGCCAAACACTGGGACTAAAGTAAAGTAGACTTTAAAATGTTTTACCCCAAAAACATAAATGTTTTAGTCAATTTTTACATTTGGTAAGAAGAATTAACAATAATACCAAACATAAATTGCAATGAACTAGACATTACAATGCTTCTTGAGACACTAACTTTTTTTACCGTTAAAACACTAAATTCTTTATACACATTTTTTTTATTGTTCATAATTGAAATTAATATCAAACATCCGATTATAATGAACTGGACGTTACAATAGTTTCTGAGACAAAAAAAATGTATTGACAATTTTAGAAATAATTTTTGGTAATACCAAATTTCTGAGTACACAAAACAAACTTTACCATGGTTCTTGAGACGATAAAACATTTAGCCAGAGAAAACAATTTATTTTAAAAAATTGCAATGTTCTGTGCTTGTTGACAGCAATATCAAATCTCAGAACACAAAAAAATTAATAACCAAACCTGACAATGGGTTTGGAGATGGAAAAAACATTTTACCGGAGAAAACGGTAAAAATTTTACAATGTTCTATGCATGTTGACAGCACTGTCAAACCTCGGAATACAAAAAAATAATTACATAAAATGGTTTTGGAGATTAAAAAAACATTTTACTGGAGAAAACGGTAAAAATTTTGTAATGTTCTGTGCATGTTGACAGCAGTATCAAACCTCAGAATACAAATAAATAAAGTGGTTTGGAGATGAAAAAACATTTTACCGGAGAAAACTGTAAAAATTTTGCAATGTTCTGTGCATGTTGACAGCAGTATCAAACCTCAGAATACAAATAAATAAATAAATAAAGTGGTTTGGAGATGAAAAAACATTTTACCGGAGAAAACGGTAAAAATTTTACCATGTTCTGATCATGTTGACAGCAATATCAAACCTCAGAATACAAAAAAAAAAGGATTTTTGAGATGATAAAACATTTTACAAGATCATTTTTTGTGCTTGTTCACATTGATAGAGCAAAGTACCAAATTTAATGTTGATGTACGGAAAAAAATAAACATTAAGAGGCTTTCTAAGTAATTAAGTATATTTTTGTTAAAAAATACATACAGTACAAATAAGAGTTTGTTTATGCCACTAAACCTTTTTTTTTTAACTGTGCCCCTGAAGAGTGTTTTTAGGTAGTAAAAATTCCCATTCCTTTACAAAATGTAAATGTGTGAAACTAAAGGGTACAGCTGAAAGGCAAGGGATAAAATGGGATTCGGCCTTTATCTCTCAGGCATATTACAGGGCATTATAGACTATATCAATCATTATCTTATAATTTTATCTTTGAAAATAGACACCTTTTGCACTCTTTCCCTACAATCGTGAAAGAAATGTTTCCGTTTGGAGAAATCCCCCGAGCTCTCCGGTGCGAACAGAAATCATTGTTATATAAAATGATCCTCAAGTCGAGCTCAGTCTCTTCGTCTTCACACTAATTTCTAATAAAGACAAAAAATATATATATTAAAGTCACCCTGTTCTATGTGCACTGTTCTGTCTTTTTTTGGACTATTATAAAAAAAAAAATAGATAAATAAGTGCTTTGCAGCCTCTGGCCATGGGAGACCCCACAGAAGTGCGTTGTCCCCGAATGTGTTTGTGTGTGCGGATGTGCGTGATGAAAACGTGTCAGGGTCGCCGTACTATCAGTGTTTGTTGAAAAGGAGACTGTACATAAAGGTAAATATCCTGATCATGTCGCTCGCAGTACTCTGTGGGTTAAACTCTGCTTTGGGCAGCTTAAGTGTGCGATTGAGTGCCTCTGACACTACACGGCAAAATGAGATGAGGGTCTTTTTATTTAAAAAGTTTTTTTTTTTTTTTTTTTAAGCCTGGCAAAGTATCAGGCGGGAGTTTGTACACTGTAAACTTTTTTGTGGGGAGTTTTATTTGAAGCCCCTAAATGTAAATTTTCATTTCTGGAGGAAAACAAGTCAATTCCATTTTAGGAAAGAAATAAATTAGGGAGGTTTACTTTATTTGTTTTTAGTGACTGGATTTGAGTTAGAACTCACCAGGTTTTTTTCAAGTACTATAAAGTGTATTTTCTTTTTTTTATTAAAATGTATTCCTGTATGTAAAAACTGAAAAATGTGGGATGAAAGAGAAAAGGAGGTGGGAGATCAGTGAGTACAAAAACAACAACAATGAAGGTTTTTCTTTTATTATTATTATTTCTAAACTTTAGTTAGTAATTATTTGGGGAAAATCTTCATGAATATTTGCATTGTTTTATCATTAGTGTGGCCGTAGTAAGTGTGATGTGATATTTTCCGTATTTTTTGTCCTGTTTCGTCTAATTTACCTTTTTTTATTTTGTTGTTATTTTTTTGGAAGCGGGTGTAAATTCTTGTCCAACAAGAGTGTGGCATGAATGTGTTTTTAGTAGCAGCTGGGAAGTGATGTCGCTTAAACCAGTAAAATAAAAAACGAGATAAGGTTTTTTTTGTAAGGAAAAAAGGCCCCACGTTGCACCTGATCCTAAGTGAGAAGCAGGGTAAAACGTCCTTGACAAACTGTCTAAATGTTTATTTTATTTTAGTCGATTTGTTTCAATTGATGCTACTTTTCTCCATATATGTAATTTGGCCGGCCATCACCTATGTATTTGCTTTAAAAGCAGGTGATGGTCTCAAGAATCTCCGAAAAGTCGGTAAAAAAAACTCACTCGTTTTGCACTTTCCACATGCTGTCAAAGCCTGTTGTACTATAGAAAACTCCCATTTACACTACAAACATGACATTTAATTAAAGGTGCTTCAATATTGGGTACTTTCCAGCTGAGGTATTTTTAGATTTGAATGTAGCCTGTCAGAAAGCTCTTGAAACTTTACAAAATCAGTGTTTGACCCATCATCAGCAGATTAGGATGCTGGCAGTTTTGTTTTTAGAAAGTATTACTACACTGATCACACAAACAGGACGACTGTATGCAAGGAAAAACCTGTGGCACTCATGCAATACATGTGATTTCATTTCGATTTTTTTTTCCCTTCTTCACCTATTCCCTTCTTCACCTAAATGTCAGGTGTTTTGAAAGGACTGAGAGCCCTGCCTGAGGCGAAAGGGAATTAAGCTTCATCTTCATCTTTCACGAGCAATACACGTGTTCTGCTAGTCACTCGGCATCAGGTTATAAAACATGAAAACCAGCATTTTTTACAGGATGTCACCCAAAGGAGGCGAGAAGATAGCAACGCAGTGCCTGTTCAAGCTGTCTGTTGTATATAACTGTAGAATGTGATAGAAAACTCATCTGGACGTATGCTCTTCATTACTTCGGATGTTTTGGGGAGCTTTTTTTTAATTATTTTGTGATGTAATTCATGTTCTAATACATGCTCATGGGTTTTTTTTCTGGGGAATGGGGGCAAGAGGGTCAGTGCTAAATTATGTGCAGTCAAAGGATGAAGTAATGTATTTTCTTAAGAGTCGTCACCATTTTCCCCCCTATGCAGGGCTGATATCTTAAGTTTGTTTTTTTGGGGGGGATGGGAAGGGGGTCTTGTGGCACTTTTACTTCCCTCTGCGCACACATTTCACTCTGAGGAGTTACCGGTGGAAATGTGCTCAACGAACAACAACAACAACACCAACAAAACAACATGTAAGCAGTAGTGTCCGTAGTTACACTGCAAGTGTGTTCAAGGTCTATGTATGTATCTGAATGTACGTTTTAGAGATCTTTTGAAAACCTGTTTTAATTTTTTTAATTATTGTTTTTTAATTTACAGTCTAGGAGCCACAGGTGTCCGTTGTGAACTGTATAGCGAAGGCCTTGATATCCCTTCTTTTATTGATTTTAGTAATACCAAGCGTTAGGCGATGCCTTCAAGCTGGTTACATTTAATGCAGGGGCTAAAATTGCCACAAGATTAAAATCAGTGTAAATAAAAGGCTCAACTTTTTGTGATTGTTACTGTTATATCCAGCCTATACTGCTAGCAGCTGTTTTTACTGCAGTCAATTACTGGAAGTGGATATATTTCCTATGCAAAACTGTTTAAACAATAAAATGAGCTATGCTACAAAAATGACTTGATAATTACGACTCTTTCTTGTTTATCATATTTAATGTTCATTCATGTGTAACAAATGTGTGAAAGATGCATGTCAGAGAATGGTGTCTGATTTCTGCTTTTAAAACTTCACAACATGAGACATGGTTATTTTGTAACTGGATGTTGAGCAGAAAGCTAATTAATGGTAACATCAATTCAAACCCATTTTCTTCATCCTCATAGATTAATGCTTAATGTATTTCTTTTTACCTTAACTGGCAGTGGTTGGGGTCAAAAGCCTCTTCCAAGGTTATTTTGAGGTTCAACCATTAAACTCTTTGGGACTCTATAGAAGTGAATGACTAGCTGACTGCTCGTCTGAGAGGGAACCAAAGTCGAACAAGTTCAGTTAAAAAAATAAAATCATTGAGGTATTTAATTATTGTTTCACGACAGCAACAATCCACTTTGGTACTGGCTGTGCTTGATTTAGTTGTTAGCTCGCCAGTTCAACAGAGATGATCCCAGATAGGTTTTGTCGACTTATGAAACCAAGTTTAAACTAATTACAGAGAAAATAGAATAAATTGAGACCTAAATAAGATGCTTTGTGACTCGATTGCAACAATTGCACCAACTTAAATGTCAGACATACAAATTCCAAGTGGAAATTTACTATGTTCAAATTCCATCCATCCATTATCTTTACCCGCTTCTTCCTTTTCCAATCGCGGGGGTCACTGATGCCCATGTCCAGCCATGTGAAAGGTGGGGTACACCCTGGACAGGTCTCCAGTCCATCACAAGGACACAGACACAAACAACCATTCACTCTCTCACTCACACCTAGAGACAATTCAGTTACCAATCAGCCTAACATGTATGTTTTTGGTCTGTGGGAGGGAACCGGAGTACCCGGAGAAAACCCACGCATGCACAGAGAGAACATGCTAAATCCACCCAGAAAGGCACCCGGACAGGATATGAACCAGGGCGACCTGCTCGCAGACAGGCAGCAGCTCTACCAACTGTGCCACCATGCTGCCCTATCTTGAAATTCTCCCAAAATTTAGCATTTCCAACTGGCCACCAACAGTGGCAGCCTAGTGAATTACTGGTCTAAACTCGTCCAGTCTGAGGTTAATAGGAGAGCTATTTTCAACAGGTAAAGATACATAGTTGAGAACCTTTCCACAGAATCCCACTTCAGAAGAAAACCTGAGCTATCCCCTAAATGTACTGCAGGGAAAACAACCTTTTAAAGCTTTTAAAAGAACAAACTAATGAGGGATTGCTGCGAGGCTGGAACAAGGACAGTGCGTCTTGACTTTTAAGTTGAACTCTAATTGGATTTCTGTTTCTCCAAAGTGTCTGTGATGGTAAACCTGAACACAAACATTAGGATTCACGTCCTCGTTCAATCCCTTGACCCCCACATAGCCATGTTCCATTGTGGTATTACTTCAGCTAATCCACTGTAATACCCCAGTCCCCGAGGAACGGGACTACAGCGTTTGGACCTTAGCAGAATCGGCCCGTTGGAAACATTGGAGGGTCACTCAGGGCACAGTCCATGTGGGTCACTGGGTCAGGTAAGAGAAGCTCTGATTGAGTAAGCCTTTCTAATGGGATTGAGGTCATTAAAAGAGGCAAAAGTCAGGTTAAAGCGCTAATTAAGTCTCATTATGGAGCTGTGTGACGGGCTCATCTGGACTGTTTGTGACAACGGGAGTCGTCCGTGTTGCCCACGAGGCCAGGTGCTTTGTCTCCAGCTTGGGTGCCCTCCTAATGGTGATTAAGGCACTACACATAGCACATCGACATCAGAAAGGCCCACCTGGCCTCGAGGCATAAACCAGAGTTCATTTGGATACCATTAAAGAGGACCAACAATGTGGCATGCTGATATAAAATTACTCAATCTATAATGGTAATCATTATGCCATTTATCAAAATTGGCCAGTTGAATAAACATCTGGCTTCAATGGGAGGCTCTTGTCCGCGGGTCTTGGCAGCGTCTTGTACCCTACATATTTTCCGCTCTCTTTTATCAAGTCCTGCTGTCAGTGATTTGACGAAGCTAAATAGATGATGATTTGGCCCTATTATGTTTCACAGAGCTCAAGCAAAGGGGATTTGTTGATTGCCTTTGTGTTTGGTCTTTTTTTCACTCTCCTTCCTAAAAAAAAATGGCTCCGGGAAAAGTAACGGCGTCTTGTGCTTATACGATGTCCATCCGACTGTGTACCGAAGAGGGATGGCAAGGGGAGGTGGAAAGCACAGTGCGTACTCTCACACGAACCCGTGAGTGCTGGGCCTGGACTGAACTGTTGGACACGGGCCAATGCCCGCACAAAGATTTCTGTCACGTCCACGAGTTTTATGAGAGAAACATAAATTTCATCTTGAGCGCCGGTTAGGTTCAGGGAAGAAATGTATCTGACTTTGCATCAAGGGTTGAATTTAATGAACTTTATCCAACAGAAAGAAATTAAAGTACATTTGTTTTGTTAGCGTTTAGCACACACAATGCAAACTTAGTGCTTTTAATTTAGGTCGGAAACTAAATAAGCAACTTTTACGATCACAATTTAGGAACTATCTGGAATTAAACACACAAAATAATTTGTTTATCATTTTCTGACCAAATCCTTTGATTGGTTTAGAAAATGTTGGAACTTTTACATGTCGATGGGCCGTCCTGTGCCGAAGCTTCGGAGCGTGCGCCGAGAAATCCCGGAAGTTTTCAGTGAAGCGCGTACCGAGGCTTGTGTCGTAAAGGCCGAGTGACGTCTCTGATGACGTTTGAAGCCTCACCAGTTCAGAAAGGATTTGAGTTTTGGCATATTTTATTAACATATGCTGTAAATGGTAAATGGACTGTACTTACCGTATATAGCACCTTTCTATCTTACCAAGATACTCAGTGCTTTACACTACAATCTGTGTCTATACAAAGACTTATCAGTGCTTTATCACATTCATACACTGATGGGACACATCAGAGGCAATGAGGGGTTCAGTGTCTTGCCTAGAGACACTTCAGCATGTGACTGCTGCTGGAATCGAACCCCCAACTATCCCACCGCAGCACAACGACTCTAACCACTCAGCCACAGCTGCACCAACATTTTTTATTAAATGGATCTCCACAAAACCAGTGTGCACCTGTTTGTGTTGGAGTTTCAACACTTTAAAACAGATGAGCTTTTTATTGAGCCTGCAAGAAGAAGATCTATGAGCCAACACTTTGAGAAGATTGCTCTAATGTATAAATATATTAGGGATGCACAATATTGGATTTTTGGCTGATATCCGATAAGCCAATATAAAACTAATTTGGCCGATGACCGATATCAGTACAGTACTGATATTTGTTTCCCTAGACCTACTTACAGAGACTACATAACTTTCTCTGCTGTGGAATTAAAATACATGTACATTATTCTGCATGGTCTTTGTCTATTTGGCCTGCTACCAAATGCAGATGCCAAAAAGGTGACTGAAAAGGATGTAACACTAAATATATACATATATATATATTTTTTTTTTTAAACAACGCCTTTTATATCAGTGAGTTATTTTGATGGAATGGCTGATGTCCGATATTTAACTTTATCACTAATATTGGCCGATACCATGCTGATAATATCGTGCATCCCTAAAATATATATAACCTTTTTGTTTCTCAGTTCTTATATTCTGATCTTTTCGTGTGTGTAGAATCACAGTTGTAAAGTGCATTATAAATAAAATATATATAATTACTGCCATTATTGTTGCTGTTATTACTGTTCTTGTTACATCCACATGTCTGGGTTTTTTTTTCTCCATTCCAAGGTGAGGTGTTGGTTGTTTTCAAGGAACTGGATTTGTCGAGCACCCATGACAATACCTTGAACTCATACACATCACAAAATGAAGACACAAGAACA
>JAVCKU010000161.1:4719279-4735710 GCA_032273985.1 Hypsolebias coamazonicus | reverse complement strand
GCGTCATTCTGTGGGTTTAAAAACCCAAAGAAACCAGTCTTCTTTCACAAAACCATGTTTTAACCATCTTCAACTTGCTTTTTCAGCTCCTAACACCATTTGCTAAAGAAGCTAAGAAAAAAACATACTGAAAAATAAAATACCTCTACTTACAGATGCCTCAGGACACCAACTCTATGTATGGTCTTTATGAGAAACCCAGATCTGTAACCTTTCATAGACTCACCCAGACATCTGCTGTGCATGGCAACAAGAACAGAGAAGTTGGCTTGGGTTCAAGCCTCAGAGAGTGCCTTTTGTTGGCCCATTGTGAAAAGATAGGACGATGGTGTTTACGGTCACCACTACCTCCATGGCCCCCGCAAGGAGGATAATGAGATACAGTTATCGGTGACAGCCGAGGGCCACGAGGAGTCGTATCAGCCGGGTGCCTCCACTCTGATCCTCGCAGCGTTGGAGATGCGATTGGGAAGAAGCTAATGCTGATCTAGAAGCTATTTTAATTGCTTTTGCAGCAAAAACCTACACATTTAACTGTTTCATCACGTTAAAGACTTTCAAAATAAATATTATGAGTTTGGGATTGAATTTGATCTACTGTTCACAAATAAGTTGAGAGACCATGTGAAATGTAACGAGACATGCAAAATTGTTAGCTACTTGAAAAATACTTTGTTGCTCAAGTTTAAAATAATTTATGCTACATCTATTTAATTAATATTCAACAATGGGTAACAAACTTGTTACATCACTTTTGGTTCTCAGATCTTCTAAACTACAAAAGGAGTGTGAGCACTCTGTTAGCTTAGCTCTTGTAAGCAAAGCCTTGAGATTCTTCTTTTGTTAGCTACCTAAAAAAATAATAATTTACACCGCTGCAATTGATAGTCAACAGTAGCTTAATTTACACCAGTTTTTGTTCTCGCACTCTAAAAATAAATTGTTTTAAATTCTTCATATTTCATAGTGTGAACATGCCATGTTAGCTTAGCTCTTGTTAGCGAAACCTTGACATTCTTGCTTTGTTAGATGCCTAAAAATAAACTTTCAGTTAGTCCACTTAACATGCTATTCACTACTTTTTTGTTCAGGTCTTCAACACCACAAATATCTTTTAAACTAAACACTCCACTTGTAGAAGTGTGAGCATGCCACGTTAGCTTAGCAACATTAGCTTAGCTCCTGGTAGCACAACGTTGAGATTCTTGTTTCATTAGCTACCTGAAAAAGACGTTATTTTTTACACCCGTCTCTGAGCGGATCAAAAACCCTAGGACCAGTCTACATAAAATATCTACCACCAGTATTTATTCTCATTCTCTAAACCGCAAACATTAAGTAAATTCTGAAGATTTCAAAGTGTGAGCATGCTAATGCTAGCTGGCTAGGAAAACCTTGAGATTCTTAACTTAACTAAATTCTTCCAACGGTCCAGTTGACTGTATGTCCACTGAATTATTTCAGACTAGTCTTTAGGAGCTTTTCTCCAACCACACTATGGATGTTTTATTCGGTATTTTGTTTGATTTAACTGACAACAAACCACTTAGAGCAAGTTATTTGAAAACCTATTGTATTAAATTTAAATTGGATTGTTTTACATCCACTTACATGGCTTGATAAGAAATAGTCTGTCTTAGACAATCTCTGTCCAAAGATTACATTAAAATAAGAGCTCTGACACTGAAGTTGGTATTACATCAAGATAAATACTTAACGGTTATACTTTTTTTAAAATGTCAATAAATTTTGACTTGACTGACTTTGATATGAGATGGTTTGACACTTACAATGTACTTTTAATTAAATAACTAATATTCCCATTACACAACACTTATATCAGCTAAAACCTGGTACAGCAACAAATCGTAGCATACTTCTGCTAAATGTGCCACAGCATCTCTACTAATTTGTTCCAAAACCAGATGGTGACTTTAAACAATCTGCATTAATTTTTTTTTTTTTTAAGAAAATTAAAGGGTGTCCAGCAATTATTTGTGGACAAACCAGTTTGTTTTTGTAGTTTTGGGTCAAACCAAGGCCCTTACAGATGATTTATGTATTCAGCTGGGGATGGGGGTAGGATAGTTGGGCAAATTTCATCTGGCTATAGAAGGCTGCAGCCCAGCGGGCCTCGAGGAGGCTTAAACATTAGCAGGATGGGTGCCAGGTTCTCTTCTCGGCCATTGTGCTTTAATTAACCTACATGGAACTGAGTGCTAAAATGTGCAGTGATAGATAAGGCTGCTCGGATGATTGATTTATTTACTGCAAATGCTAGTGATTTCCATAAAATTTACTACCGCCATCACTACCCATATGGGGCACAAATGTCATTAATACCCGACGTACGGCCGCAAATGCACCAGCGTACTGTACAAGTTAAATGAAAGTTAAGCCGTTAAGACAAATCAGGACAAGAACAATGACTCTCGAGTGTCAAACATTAGAGTAAAATAATCAATAAAAGATGGAAACAGAACTTTTTTTAAGGTCTGGCATGGGCCCAGCAGTAGTCTAAGGCTGTGATTGCAGTTGAACATCTCCATCAGAAAGCACTAGAAGGTAACGGTGGGATTAAAATGGGCACTGCTGGCACATACAGGCGGGCAGGGTGCTTCTTCTTCTTCTTCCTTTTTTTTTTTCTCCTCCACTAGACCATTGTTCCATATGTGCTCCACCTGCGCCTCTCAGAGCCTCGCGCCAAGCGCACGGCCGGCAGGCCCTACCATCCCTGCTGATTGGAAGTTGCCATGGCGACGCTGGAAGCCGGCACTGCGAACGGGATGGGGGGTGCCGCTGTAAATCTCAACATGCTATTTTTTTAATTTAGAAAATTGGCAAAGGAAGTGTGGTAAATGAATCGCCGTTAATAATAATTCACATATGGGACAAAACACAATTAGGCTGTTTTTGGCTACGGGCGAAGAGAAAGCAGCTCCCTCGAAAAATGTGATCTCATCTCATCAAAGGCACTTCAGCTTTCCCAGTAGTCCTGATTGAGGAGATGGAGCGACTCTGTCTCGTAATGATGTTTATGGAAATAATATCACTGGAAATTATCGTTGGACACAAAGAGCGACGAGATGGAGACATCAATCATGCTATCGTGACCCATAAGGCCATTCCTTATCGGCTCCTGAAAATGGATGCGGTTCTCCGCTTTCTTTATCAGACAAATACCAGAAAACTCAAATTTATTTATTTTTCCCCTCTGGGAAGCTCTATCCAATGCTGTTTTGTTTCCCAAGTCTTTTTTTTTTTCACAAGTCGTTTGGAGCGCAGAGGAAAAGGCGAACAGCAAAGCTCACCCGTAGCTTTTAATAACACGATGGCCACCATCCAGCTTCAGATGAGGCCTGGGATTGGCTGATCTCTTCACACCCCGACACCTGGAGCAGCTCGAGCTGTGTGTGTGCGTGTATACACTGTACGTGCACGTGTGAATGAGGGGGAGGGAGAGGGCGAGAGGCTTTTATTGGTGGCTGCACTATTGCAGGCGTGACGTGCCAGAACTCAGAAGCCCTCACCTGCAACCGAGTGCGAAGGAAAATCATTAAAATGGTTTCAGGCCAAAAACCTTTTGCATAAACCCTCAAAAACTTTAGTTAAAATATATATTTTAAAGTTTCCAGCTAAGAGCTCAGTTTATTTAAAGAACGTCTCTGCAGCGTGTGAGGGGAATACAGTTAATCTTTTTTAATTTTAAGTTTTCAGCTACTCTACCAATTCTATAAAAACACACTCACAGCATGTGTTGTAAATGACTCTCTGCTACTACCACATATAATTTTTGCTCTGTATCCAGAGCTTAATTTGAGCCAGATCCTGCTGGAACAGTATCTGTGCCTTGAATGAATAAAACATATATTGGACATATAATCCGAAAATAAGTACATAAACACTAATTTTAAACACAACAGCCACTTACGACCTCTTAATATCACATATGAGCTGCCCCTTCAAGTAAGCATTTCCACTTTTACCCTTAAAAAAAATCTCCACACCTAAAAGTTCAAAGTCATTGCACAATTTTATTAAAAATTTCAAAAATATATATAATTAAACAGCACTACTAAATTGTAAAAAAGTTTGACAGTTTAAGTGGGTCATTAATAAATTTTTTTGATTATTTATAAAAAATACAACAAGATAAATGTTTTATATGCATTATTCATATTACGTATATTAAAAAAAGGCACTAATTTGCCAAAATAACAGTGATCAAAATGTCAAAGACATTCCAATTTACTTTAATTAAAAAAGAGGCTTCTCATTGGACAACCAAGAATTGAAGAACCTGAAGGCAGTGACAGTCGAGACTGGAGCAGGAGTGAACGAGTGGTGGGGACGAGTGCCAAGCTAACCAGGTAGTCTTTCGTGGGTAAGAGGCCACAGCCAGACGCCATGAACAGCAGTGTTTACAAATGTAGATAAACGTAGATGTTTAACAAACCATTGAAATACACCAAAATGCAGGAAATCGCATCTACTTTATTCAAAATTTTCTGGGGGAGGACCCCCAGACCCCACCTACCAGCCCGCCCCCTATTTGTGTTCTAGCATGGATTGGTTTACAAATTAAGGACTTCCAGTATCTGTAAATTTGACTAACAGCTATTTTTGTGTTTCCCAGGTCAATTAGTTTTGGTGGCCATCTTGAATTGGGCTAACTCCAAAAGCTAATCAAAGATTATTTCCTGAATGTTTCATTACAGTCCGTTCAGTACTTCATGAGATATTTTGCCAACAGACAGAGCTTACTCCAAATCCGTCTTGTCGAAGCTCCAAAATTCACGGTTGAAACCCATGCCTTCGTCTAAAAAATAGTTTTTCTCTGCAAAAAGAAGCTGAGAACTTGTTTACTGATTTTTTTAAATTTATTAAAAGCTTTGTGTGACAAATACTATGTTAAAGAGCTTAAACCACACAGAGCGTCTGCCATTTTGAGAACCAAAAAACAGGAAGGAGAGACAGCCCCTGTCACATCAAGGGGCCTCCCTCCCATCTTTCTTAAAGAAACACGTTGCTCGCTCCCTCACTATCCATCCTTTGGTACAAACTGTCTTGTGCTGCCATCCAGTGGTCAAACAAGGTACTACGCTCAATGTGAATTACCAACATTTCTTCTTAAATTTGACAATAATGAATAATTATTGTCAAATTTCAAACAATATTATCTTTTGTCGCAATTATTCTGAGACAATTAATCACCCTGCAAAATTTGTTATCGTACCAACATATACCACAACAAATTTTAGCTCAACACCTAAAAAAACTGGCTGATTTTTAGCCATTTTTGTGTTTCCAGAGAAGGCGGCCATTTTGAATTGTGCTTACGCCTTACGTCGGGAGCTTAATCAGCTGTAGATTTCTGTAGAGCGTTCCTCGTGACCCAATTTCAGCCAAGCTTCAGCTGTCAGGCACACGGCCTTACATTTGTGGCTGCACACACAAACCCAAATCATCACACCTACACCGCCGTGCTTGACAGTTTCACCAAACGTCTCCTGATCCGTGAAACGCCAGAACTGAAAGGATGGCAGGCCTTCTGCATATGAGACAAAACAAACTGGAGATGATCAGTGCTTTTGCGTGACAGATGAATGTGTTGTGCTGCAGTGACCCTTCTGTTTGTGTGTGATTAGGTCCTCGTTCTGAGAGCGCCTGTGCAAATACGATACGTACATTTGCATGCTTGTTGTGACCGATTTCAGCATTAATCCATAAACCAAACTAAAACCGGCAGCGGACAGGGTCATGTGTTTGTTCAGCTGGGGGGGTCCATCCTGTGGATTTTAGGTTAAGATCACTGCATAGATAGAAGCTAATTTAAGATGTTCTTAAACACACGGGTTCAGGTCCATCCCAGGGATGTGTTTGTGATGTGGTCCGGATGTGACCTTTTGGAGTCGTTGAAAACGCAGAGTAGCAACAGACGCACCGACTTGCAGGGGAATGAGCCGCTGCTCCTTTAGTCTCCGGCAGTCCCGACAGCTTGAACACGCCTGGGCGCTGCCTCACAAAGGCGCTCCACGGAGGAGGCCTATTAATCTTCCCAAAGCCTCAAAAGGCACATAGGCCAGTGTGGGCCCCTGAGTCTGGTGCTCGGGGTCTACAGACGGGGGGTCCTTGGCAGGCTCCATCGGGTCAGCCTTGGCCTGGTATCAAATGTGGGGGACACAGGATGGCGTCCCGGTGCCCTTTAGCAGATGCGAGGCTGGGTCCGAACTCCAGGGCGAGGTGAGGTGAACGGGCTGTCCGTCCCACTGGACTGAGCTACTCCTCCGTCGTCAAAACAAGAAAGACGGAAAAGATCCGAACACCGGAGGGGATGCTTTGGCTTCCATTTAATTAAATTCGTAACGAAGAAGCGTTCTATAATGAGTTTGATCTTCTGTTACAAGGAAAACAAAAAAGAGAAGAACAAGAAGCCTGCTCTGTGTTTTGAGGATTTTCTGGAGTCTAGAAACATCGTCTGAATGTTGTGCGTATTTATGAATATTCACCAGCTCTTCAGCAGCTTAATGTATCGAGTTTTCTTCAACAGATATTTTATTTACTCCTTTTTATTAGCATTTAACATTTTTATGACTACACGTGAGGCTTCGATGACTCCTCTGAACGTCGTTTTGTTAGCGAGATTTGTAGAATTTCAGCAGATTTCTGCATCATGATTTCTGCTTTCTTGCTCTTGTTTTAAACAGATTGAAATGAAACTCACAGAAAGTCATCTTTGGGTGTTTCGTCTACAACTGATTTACTGTTGGACTCAACCTGATTCAAGATGAAGAAACACCTTAGCCAGTAGTAAAATAGCCAAAACGTCGTCTCTTTTACAGACATTAAGTCAAATTTGTTGTGGTAGTTGCTGAGAGTCATACTCTACATGTACAATGAACACTGTCACAATCCACACTATCACGTGATTGTGCATATTGTAACTTTATTCTCTATATGTGACCAAAAGAGCTTTGAAACAATTTTAGCCTAAACCAAATGTAGGCAACATATGGATAGCAAGGCTGAACAATTTTGGAAAATATTCTAACAGTGATTTTTTTTTTTACCTCAATGTTGCGATTTAATATGCAATTATTTTTCAATGTCTTCTCATGTATTTTTCAATGCACACAAGCAATAAATCAATCTCTTTCAGTTGCAAAAAACTCCACTGTTTTCCGCTCCGCTCCAACTCTGTTACTACATTTTTTGTGTAGCTCTGGGATAGCAACTTGGCTAAAATGTATGCACAAGGGCATGCTGTACCGCTTATCCATTGTGTTTACCAAAGCTGTAAACCCAATCCCAGTCACTATATTAATGGGCATCATGTATTTCGCTATTAACTCCGTTACTGCTCGAGTTATTTCCGCATGCCGTTTCAAATTATGTTCATACGGAGTAATACCTTCGAACAGTTTGGTCAGTGATCCCTGTCGGCTGCTACTTTGCTTACTTGAAGTTGAACCACTGGTCGTTGGAATTTTAGCCATGCGACTACAGTATCGTAAATGGCTTTGTGGTGTTTTTTTTTTTTTGTGTTGATAAAGATTTGTGGTGTTACCTCGAGAGGTAGCAACAGCAGCAAGGCAGGTTCTGTACAATGCATGTCGTTGCGTGGCGTCTTCTTTTTCATAGTCAAAATAATTCCAAAAAACGGAAGTGCCGCCCCTCTATGGTACCAGGCTTTCGGATGTATCAGCTTCTGTCGAGCCTGACGCCATTGTGCAACTGGTTAAAGCACAGTGTGGATTTCTCCCGCTCCGCGCTCTGCTTTGCTTCGCTCACTCGCAAGTCACGTAACCAGATCACGTGACCAGTCAAATTGCAGCCATTGCGATTAGAAAATCTTGTTTTATCATATCGCGATATTATTGCAAATGCAATTAATTGTTCAGCCCTAATGGTGCCAAAAGTGGCTATTGGACAATCTTCATCTGGCCCCCAAACTTCTTAATTAAAAAGAAAACAACTTCTAAATATGATGATTAAAAACCAGCAATTTGTCGATGAAACTTAAGGAAGTTTAAATTAAAACATCTTGGACAAATACATTAAAATTTGGTTTAAGTTAGGCTAAAACTTTTTTTTAAGTAGTTGTGTTTTCAGAACTAGATGAACGTTAAAGGTAACAAAAAGCAAATTTATTTTTCATATTTAGGCTGACAAATATCTTGTTCAAAGAGCCAGTTAACAAAAAGTATGTCTTACATTACTAAAGAGTATGGGGCATACATTTTTGTCCCAGGTTCGATGCCCAGCCATTCCCACATGTCATGGTGTCTCTCGGCAAGACGCCTATTCCCTAATTGTTCCCCAGGTGCTTACATAGCTGCCCACTGCTCCAGCTGAGTGTGCGATGGGTTAAATGCAGAGAACCAATTTTGCCATTGTATGGGAACATGCAATGATGACAACACATAGCACATATCTTATCAAGCATGCTAACTGTGCCATGAAAAAAGACTAAATAAAGTCTTCCAGCATAACGGTGTTAAAGACAACTTATTTCCCAACTCTCAGTTCTATGCAACACTTTGATTGATTGAATGTCTTCATTCGGCCCTCAGGAAAGAAATGCTGCCCACCCACCCCTGTGCTAAACACATATGGCAATAGGCATTCCTTCAATGGATGGTATGCCTTAAATTTAAACTAATTCACTTATATTCCCACTTAAATGGGAGTCAATCAAGTATTGAATGTGTGTTTAGGTTTATTTTAAACAAAACAAACCGGATGTTTGTTTACCGGTAATTCGGACTACTAACCACCTCAGGAGCGAAACCCTAAAACGATGATGGTATTTAGTAAAAAGCTTCAGCTGGATCCCTCTTAAACAAACAGACCTCACTCAGGCCTTTCAGTGAGAGTAGGAACCCATCAGAATAGATGTGCCCCGCTGAGGCTGCTGCTCTTTTCACCCTTCAGCCAGTGAACGCATCGAACAGAGCTCCACTGTGCCTTGGCGGACATTGAAATTCCCCTGACGTTTGTACAGTGAATTCCACTTCCTTGCCTTTTGATTCATACTCCTCCTTCATCCTCCCCTTACTCTTTTTTTTTTCTTCCTGTGAAGTACCTTTTTATCCCCTGTTTGAACTTGAGGGAAGAATCGCTCCGCCAATGGATGTTGGGATCAGAGAAAATGGGTGAACTCGGGGTGGGGGTGTCTATGAGGAACGGTGGGATTCAGTGTGAATAAAGAGCATTAAATAAAGTCTCAACATGATGAAATCTCACCACTGAGCTTTATTCAAGAGTAAAAGCTTCACCACGTAGAATAGCTGAGTGATGCAGAACTGAAAGGGATGTTAAGATTTATCAAATACTGTTAGCATAAACTGTTATGAAATATTTAAACTTTAAGTTATTTTAAAAAAGCAGTAATCTATTTTGTTTTGGACCTGCTTGGACTAACTGTTAGCTCCTTAGTCTAACAAAACATATGTTAATTTTTTTTATTTTTTCAAACTAAGGTTGTACAAAGAACCATCTACAGCAGGTAAGATATTTATTGTGTCATTGCTTCAGCATTATGCTTCTTTATTTTGCTCTACATTTTTTTCACTCAAATTACCTCTGCATACTTAATAATATTTTAATAATGGGGATCTGTTTAAGTTCTTCAAAAACATTTTTATTATCTTCTCCAGCACCAAAAGTATTTTTCTCTTCATATGCTACAATAAATGTTTAGCTACTAATCTGCTACTTTTAGCTAGCCCTTTGCTACTTTTGATTTGTAACTACAGTTTAGCTAGCCTTTTCTTACTTTTGGCTAACATTTTGCTTCAGTTTAACTAACGTTCTGAAACTTTAGTCTTTAGCTGGCCTTTTACTATGTTTAGCTATTATCTAGCATTATACAGTATTTGTACTGTAGCATTCAACTTAAATTGTTGCTTTGTTATAACGGTTATTTTGGTACTTTTAGCTTTTAATAGCCCTTTGTTGCTTTTGGTTTCTAGCTACTGTTTTGCTACCTTTTTGTGTTTTTATACTTTTACTTTGTAATTAGTTACTTTCAGCTTTTAGCCTCCCAGCCTTTTGCTACTTTTCATATTTAGCATTTTGTTACTTTACCTTTTTAGCCTTTTACCTTTTTTTAATCCTGTTGGCTTTTAGCTAAAATTCTGCACATTTTACGTTTAGCTTTCAAATAATATTTTGTTTCTTTAGGTAGCGTTTAGCTACTTTAGCTTTAAATTGTGTTTTGCTATTCATAGCATTAAGCTAGCATTTTTCTTTGTTCCTACAGTTTATATTTGACTTCTTTTGGTTTTTATCTAGTGATTTGCTCCTTTAAGCTTGGTTGTTTTAGCTTTTTGCTAATGTTCTATTCCTTTCAGCTCAGGTTCAGCTGCTTTTATCAAATTTCCGCCAAATCATTTAACATTAAACTTTCATACGGAAAGTGCAATAACTAAAAGCTGTGCATTTGAAACGAGAGCTTCATCAAATTCTAAGAATTGCTTTAATCCTTAATTAAAAAACTAACAGCTCTGTTAGAAAGAACATATCTGTTCAAAGACAAAGATCGTTTGGTTGTTCCATGCAAAAAAAATACAAAATCCACACTAACCAGTAAGGTCTGCTCCTAAAAAAGCTTGTTCTCATCACATTCAGGTTCATCTTGAACTGTGTGAGGCTTGTGGATTAGGGGATGAAAGAATACCACTGACTGTGAAATTGCCTGATTTTTATCGGGGATGTTGGGGAGCAGCTGTGCAACAATCCACTGCCCTAATCTGGAGGCTGTGGAGACGGGAACTGGGCGAGGAAATGTGCCTTACGTGCCCAAGAAAGTAGCGTTGTGAAGGGTTGTGGACTACTTATTCCTGATAAGTTATCCCAATGTTGTTTCAGTAGCATGAAACGGGTTCAGCACATAAGTGAGACGACATTTTTTCCTCTCAACGTCTCTGCTGATAAAAGGCCATCACTTAGTAGACGTACCAGAACGTTATTATTGATGCAGTAACTGTTTTATCCCACCTGTCCACGTAACCAAGCCTCATGCTGGAAAACAGAGATGGAAGCGATCATGCTGAGATATTGGGCATATTTAAAAGTGGGTGATATTTGCCCATGTCTATTTTGTGTGGCTGTCTCTTAGCAAAATATCTCATGGATAAGGGGACGGATTTTAATTAAACTTAGAAAACAACCATTAAATGTAAGTATGCAACTGATCTCATTTAGTTCAAGATGGCCTTCACAGCCAACTGACTTTATGTGTTTCACACACACACACACACACACACACACACACACACACACACACACACACACACACACACACACACACACACACACACATTATTGTCCACCTTTGCCTTTCAGGGGCTGGAACTGGCAGTTTTTTTTTTTGTTTTTTTTCCCCCCAGTAATATGTACTGTAATTCTTAATAATATTGGGAATACAACATTATATAATATGTCATGGATAATATTGTTAAAATATATTTTAAAGTATTATATGAAAACATTAATTGATCATACATCTGTTTAAAAAGTGTAAACCTTTTTATTCATTATATTTAATTTCTATTTTAAATAAACAACTTTACATTAGAATACTGTTTCTTAAAATGTCTGTGTTGTCTGTTAACATCCTTTTTTGGGGGGTAAAAACCATATGTAACACACTATAAAATCAAACATAATGAACATACAGTAAGTAGATAATCAATTCTGTGCTGTCCAGAAATACTGTATGGTAGATCTTCAATTTCAAGCTGCCCAGAAATACCGTACGGTGCAGCTTTAATTTAGTAAAGTTCCAATTTTGGCCTTCTCAGACATACTGTATGGTAGATACAGTACATATTTAATTTTGTGATGTCCAGACATGCTGTACTGTAGATTTCCAATTTCATGCTGCCCACAAATATCATACGGTAGATCTTTAAATTTATGCTGTCTAGACATACCGTATGGTAGAACTCCAATTTTGTGCTGTCCAGAAATACCGTACGGTAGATCTCCGATTCTGTGTTGTCCAGAAATATCGTACAGTAGATCTCCAATTCTGTGTTGTCCAGAAATACCATATGGTAGCTCCTCCAATTTTGTGCTGTCCAGAAATACCGTACGGTAGCTCCTCTAATTTTTATTCCACTCAGACATTCCATACGGTAGATCTTTTATTTTGTGCTGTCCAGAAATACCGTACGGTAGATCTCCAATTTTGTGCTATCCAGAAATACCGTACGGTAGATCCTCCAATTTTGTGCTGTCCAGAATTACCGTATGGTAGATCCTCAATTTTGTGCTGTCCAGAAATACCGTATGGTAGATCCTTCAAATTTTGTACTGTCCAGAAATACCGTACAGTAGATCTTAAATTTTAATTTGTGTTACTTAGACATACCGTACAGTAAAGCTTCAATTTTGGGTTGCCCAGCTATATCATATGATAGATCTACAGTTTTGTGCTGCCCAGACATATTGTACGGAATACTGTCGTGTCGTTCTTCTTGTGTTTCTCAGGAACTTGTTCGGTGTGGGTGACAACACGCCTCTAAAGTTCTCCATCTCTTTACAATGAAGGAATCATCTCTTGCATATTTGCATATGCGATGATGTTCCCAGGCCTTGTTTTCTTCTTTTATTTTCCTCTGTGGCCATTTCTGATGTGAAATCCCCCCCTCAGCAGGTGGCGGGTAAACATATGCCTGAAATGCCATGGGGTGCTGAAGCCGGATCATCTCCAAAGGCTAACTGGCAGGTCTAAGCAGTGCCGGGCATTAATGCATATTATTCACAAAGAGCATGATTGAAGAGAAAAATGTGCCCGGCGTGTACCCAGCTGCTCCGTTGGCACACCGTTTGCTCAGCCTGAGTTTTTAAGAGCGAGTTCGGATTTAGCTGCGCATTCACCGAATTCCCCATGCAGCTCCTATTCAGTCAGTCATCCATTCACTGAGCCACAGGCAGGGCAACAAACTGATGTCTGTGTGAGAGAGACCGTGTGCCCTGAATAGTTTCATAAATGACAGCAATTTCAGATTTTTAACATGTATAAACGGTAAATGTGTAGATTTTAAAAATGACCACTGTTGGTGTCCTCGCACCGTAGGAGCCGAACACATTGAGTCTCCACCGTGAACATCCCCATTCAACACCGTAAGCAAGCGACTCGCTTTCACATTTTCCATTTTCTTTCGTTTTGTTCACTTTGACACGTCTTGGCTGATGCACACTCCGCCATTAAACACACGTGCTTTCCGTTTGCAGTCAAAGCAGCGAGAAGCTCCTCAGCCTCCACATGAAGGCACTTTTTAGGAGCTGTTTACATTTAGAAACACATATGGATGTGTTTTTCCATTGCTTGCCTCTCAGCCAACAGGAGGTCAGCAGGTGCTTCTGTGCTCAGCAGATGGTTTGTTTGCTTTGGTCTGTCAGTTTGATGGGAATGTTTAGACATATGGCTCCCTCTAGAGGAGATAATCTAAGGTTTTCCAGGCCAAAACATCCTGAAAGAAACGTTTCCCTTCAAACAGACTCGAGTAAGAAAAACAGTTACAACGATTTTACCTAATTTTAAAATAATAAATTCAATTTAGTTTAATTTTGAGTAAAAGTAAACTTTTTTTATAGGCGTATTTATATGTTCTCAAAACCAAACGCACAATAAATTACACAGTACTGATATTGTATTTTGTACTTTTTAAAAAAAAGATTTTATTTTATTTCTCAGAATAGTGTAGGATTTAATTCGACCTTTATTTATACAGATTAGTCTCATTGACCCACAACGACTCATCTACAAGAGAGACCTGTTTATGATGAGCTTAAAGGGACGGTTCAGATCTGCTGAACTGGGGTTCTGTGGTAAGTTTATGAACAATCACTATTTTACCTGTTAGATTGCTTTATGAGAAACCTCAGTAAAAATAAATAAATAAATAAAAGTTTAATTTGAGCCGAATTGCTGAACAGCTGACATCTTTAAACAAATTATAGATTTTTCATTACTTGGATAGTCTAGCATAAATAATGTCATACCGTATTTTTTGGACTATAAGGCGCGCCGAATTATAAGGCACATTAAGCAAAACTAAAACATTTTGACACATTTTTGAGTGCCGTTTTTCCACGTAAAATGGGTTTCAGGTCATTAAGCACAACCAGAATTAATACAGAAGGTTCACCGAATTATAAGGCTCACTGTTGATTTTGAGAAAATTAAAGGATTTTAAGTGCACCTTATAGTCTGTAAAATACGGTACTCTTTCAGGAAGTGTCCTAGGTTGCATCACAAGTGCTACAGCTTGCTGCTGCTGTCTCTATATTAGTGTTTGGAGTTAACCATGGAAAACAATAGAATAATAGTTGTTAACTGAAAGTATGGCTTTTTTTTTTTTTCCAGCTGATCTTTGTTAGTACAGTATAATTCCAGTTTTGTAACCACAAAACATTATTATTATTATTATTATTTTACCAAAACAGACAAATACGTACGTGAATGTTTCAGAGTGGGGTTTATTGGCTCTTATCTGTACATGTTTGCATTTCACACACAAATATAAACCCCCAGCAGAGAAACCAGACTGCCATATATTGATTCAGACACCAAAATTTAGAATAAATATGTCGTCAGCAACAGAGTTCACAAACATCGCTCATATGACTTCATGAAATAGATCTGATTGCTCTTGAACGTTTTTTACAGTTGAAGTTTTTTTTTTTTAAAGTATGAAAAACTTTTAAGAAAATAAAAAATAAAAAAAGCTAATTTTACAGTTTTTCTCCACCAACTTCTTATTATGTGCCTGAGTATAAATAGTGAGCTAATCAAGTAATAAACTGTTCTTCCAAATGAGATTCAAAAAGCTATCTTCAACAGGTAATATATTTATTCTTGGTATCTTTTCCACAAAACCATTTTAAAAATATGTAAACTTTCCCTTTAACTAGCCAGACAATCACTGAACAAAATCCACTTATTATTTGCAAATTTTACAAAAAATAATAAATTGATACTTAAAATGAAAAGCATTTTGTTGGACAAAATACATTAATATACAGTAATTAATAGAGTAATCAACTTATCAGATGGTACATAACATAAATAAAATGTTACTGAAAGTATTTTAAATAAAGGCAGATTTTGACATTTTCATTTGTTTGAACATCTTTCCAATGAGCATTCATCGTTTGTCAGCTTTCCGAAAGATCTGCAAAACAAATGTCAACAACAAAAAATAATTGGACTTTTTTAGTTTTTATTTTTATTTTACAGCACAGTGAAACAGTCTTTTTTTATTTTACATATATTTTTGGAAACATACCTGCTGCCCTCTGAGTGGTTTGCTGTAAAATTCAGAGTCCGGTGGTTGGGTTCCTCTCTGACTTTGATTTGCTGCAATGCCTAGAGGTGGGGAAATTTTACAGAATGAACAGAAAATTGTTAAATAAAATTAAAAATGAAATGAGTCTGGACACTAGTGAAACTCATTATGTCCAACCCAACACTGAGGATTGCACTAAAACGCCACATTCCTAACATTTCCTCTGAGAGACTTTAAACACTCACTTGGTGCCTGGTGAACATTGATGATTTTATCTACAGGGAGAGAAGAGGCAATCACATTTTTCTGAGTGTAATTTGAACACCGGTGATCTGTGACTTTAGCACTCCTAATTTACCGTAGACGCTGTCATCAACAACATTGGCTCTCAGCAGACTCTGGTTCTCCTACGGTGACAAAAGATCAATACTTTGAAACAAAGACACATTTTCAAATTCATGATCATGTTTAATAAAATCATAGATTAGAAGACCCCTTATGATGAGTACAATCAATGGAAACAATGTTCCCTTGCCTGGACATGGGTCACCGGAGCTCTATTCTGGAGCCGGGCCTGGAGGTGGGGCACGCTAGCGAGCGCCTGGTGGCTGGGCTTTTACCCATGGAGCCCGGCTGGGCACAGCCCGAAGAGGAGACGTGAGTTCCCCTTCACATGGGCTCACCACCTGTGGGGGAGGCCAATGGGATCGGGTGCAAAGCGGGATGGGTGGTGGCCGAGGGCGGGGATCTTGGCGGTCTGATCCTCGGCTACAGAAGCTGGCTATTGGGACATGGAATGTCACCTCTTTGGTGGGGAAGGAGCTTGAGCTGGTGTGTGAGATTGAGAGGTTCCGGCTGGAACTAGTCGGACTCACCTCAACGCATGACTCTGGCTCTGGAACCAGTTTCCTTGAGAGGGTTTGGACACTCTTCCACTCTGGAGTTGCCCCCTGGCGAGAGGCGCTGAGCAGGAGTGAGCATACTTGTTGCCCCCCATCTTGGTGCCTGTACGTTGGGGTTCACCCCGGTGAACGAGAGGGTAACCTCCCTCTGCCTACGTGTGGGGGGACGGGTCCTGACTGTTGTTTGTGCCTATGCGCCAAACGGCAGCTCAGATTACCCACCCTTT
>JAVCKU010000161.1:4707805-4719179 GCA_032273985.1 Hypsolebias coamazonicus | reverse complement strand
CCTCGGGGGGCCCTGTGGGGGGTACTCCGGGAGTATGGGGTACCAGGCCCTTTGATATGGGCTGTTAGGTCCCTGTATGACCGGTGTCAGAGCTTGGTTTGCATTGCCGGCAGTAAGTCAGGCTCGTCTCCAGTGAGAGTTGGACTCAGCCAAGGTTGCCCTTTGTCACCAATTCTGTTCATAACTTTTATGGACAGAATTTCTAGGTGCAGCCAAAGTAGATTCAAACTGCCGTTTACAATAAAACAAGCCTAAAAAGCAATGGTTGCAGCGCCTTTATCTGGAAAAAAGTTCACTGATGCATTTAGAAACGCATAACGTTGGAGGTCAGAGAACTTCATCGTATACAAGTTTAAAATCCAGGGGCGCCACCAAGTGGGGCATTGCCCCCACCCCCCAGTTCAGGAGGTGCTGCTGTTTAAACCACCTTTGTTTATGTATACTTTTCCATCCATCCATCCATCCATTATCTTCCGCTTGTTCCAAAGTCGGGTTGTGGGGGGCAGCAGTTTGAGCAGGGAGGCCCAGACATCTCTTTCCACAACAACCTCTTCCAGCTCTTCTGGGAGAACCCCAAGGTGTTCTCAGGCCAACTGAGGCACATAGTCTCTCCAGCGTATCCTGGGTCTTCCCCTGGGTCTCCTTCCATTCGGACATGTCTGAAACACCTCCCTAGGGAGGCGCCCAAGAAGCATCCTTACCAAATGCTCGAACCATCTCAACTTTCTCCTTTTGATGTGGAGGAGCAGCGTCTCTACTCCGAGTCTCTCCTGGAGAACTATTTATTTATTTATGTATTTATTTATTTATTTATTTGCAAATCTATAAAAATAATCTGACAGAATGAGCAGGTGCTACAGTCATTGAGAACAAAAGTTCACCCTCTTGTGCTTATTTTTATTTTATTTTTTACCCTTCTTTTGCTTCTATAGTTCCATTGTCATGATCTTTGGTTCTTTGTAGGGGTGCACCGATTGCAGTTTTCTAGCCGATCCCCGATCTCTAACAAGCCTGAACTGCTGATTCCGATTTGTTTAAGTGACACTGTCAGGTGTTGTAAGGTCATAATGCACCTTCAATTTTCCAATCTTATTTTATTGAAAAACATACCCTTGAACAATATCTTAGAAACAATACAAACTTGTTTTAATTGGTCATGAGGTAGTGCTCTGAATTATAAATGAAGTTTAGACAATTGTTGCTAAAACTACAAAAAAAATCAGTAAAATTGGTTTCTCATGTAAGTACTGGCCGATCATCCAAAATTAAAGAACTACGGGCTGATAAATTGATGCACCCCTAGTTCTTTGCAATGGTTTTGTGGGATATTTTTGGTAGTGTTGTTGTTTTTTCTTGATGTGGATTTTTAGTTTTTGAGATTCCTTTTGTTCAGTTTTTCAGCCATTTCCTCAGTTATTCTTGGACTCTGTTAACCTTTCACACCTGCTTCTCATATCCATTAGGCTCAGCTGTCACCATTTTCCCATCACTTCCTGTCTATCTAAACTCCCGGTCCTCATTCAGTCTTCAGTGGGTCCTTGTGTGTGTGTTGTGAGCATGTGTGCAGACCTCCTCCTTGGTGTCCACACCCTTCTGAACCCGCTGCCAGTCCCTGAAGTGGTCGGCAGCCTCGTCCACGGTGAGGGAACCAGTCTTCACCCTCTGCTGCAGCTCGATGAGCCGCTCCAGCCCGGACGTCCGGTTCGGTACAAAAGTGTCATAGGTGGAGGTGATGCTGCCGTCTCGTTTATGTCCTGCAAGAAACAACAAAAACATACATCTATTGGTGATCCAGGAAATTGACAAAATGCAAATTTGTTTTTAACTTTTTACAATAAAGTAACAGGTGAACAACTGCCAAATAATGTTTCAACGTGGTTTTGATGTAGCCTAAAAGATTTCTCCACAGAAGATTGTTTTCTTAACCTACTGGTAAACCTTTTATTTTTATGTCCACATGGTGACTCACATAACTTGCTAAGTGCTCATAGGAAGGCAGTTATGTAATAACCTGGCTGTTAGCAAAATATCTCACAAACCACTGGACGAGTTTAGTGAAATCACTAAATGTCAATCAAATTCATGATGTAAAAGTGGCCTTAAAGCAGTCAAACCTACAGTAACGTAGCTAACGTTTTGTGGAACAGTAGCTGAGAGTCATTCCCAACATCCACTCTGAGCACATATAAGTGTAATCATGTATAACGTTACTTTCAAAGTTCAACAAAAAACGGTTTAACTCATTATTTATTTAATTATTTTTTTTACATAAAATGATGTTGGTTTGAAACCTTAGCATGAAAAGTAGCCATTGGTTGAAGAAATGCCAGATCAGTACCGGTAATTTTATTTTTGACTTTTTTGAGAATTTTGATGGACTGTCAGTCTGCAGCACTCGCGATTTATAAATAAGAATTTGTTGTAACTCTTAAATGAGTTCTACCACAGAAACATGAACGTTTAAATTAATTAATTTATATATTCCAGTCAATAAAGATGAAGATACAGTAAATTCTTCTTCTATGTGGCGAAAAAGATATAAAACTTTTTTTCATAAGCACTTTATGAAACACTTTATGCGCTCACCTTCTTTTGAGTGAAGTGAAAACACACCAGGGACCTCCTTTGGTGTTTTCTTCTTCTGAAACACTGCAAAAGGACCGAAGAGGTAAAAACCATCACAATCTTATTTTGCTCTGTAACTGTGTCTTTATTACACAAGATGGCAGCATAAGCTCAGTTTAAAATCAACTTCCTGTTGGACCTGCCCAGCTCAGTGTAAAAACAAAAACATCCACATAAGTTACTAGAGGTTTAGTGCTGTACAAAAATTAAGCAAACAAGTTCAGATCATATATTCAAGTCAAGTCAGTTTAAAACGGATCCAGATTTGAATCCAGTTATAATATATATTGCATAGATTCGGTAAATATGATCGGAAAATGCAGCCTATCTACTTTGTATAATGGAGCAAGGACATGTCAGAATTATTTTAATCTAATTTTCCACTCTGAGCAAGTGCAGGGTGGTGGGTGACAGTGGAGAGAAATGACTCTTTTAACAGGAAGAACTCTCCAACAGAATCAGGTTTAAGATGGGCGGCCATCTGCCTCAGCCAGCTGGGGGGGTGGATTTAAACTTGTGGATCGACTGTTAGCGGGTAAAATCCCAGCAATATTTACTCATTTAAAATGACTGACGGAAACATATACAGTAAACGGTAGTGGGTACAGTTCCGCTGATCCGCTAATAGAACAAACTTTCTGCTAGGCAGATTAGCATTTTTTAAGAATTTTAAACCTTTAGCAGAATTAGCTTCTGCTGAGTTTAAATCCAGTAAATTCAAGTCTGAAACATTTTTTTATATCAATCCTCTATACTAAAAGCATATAAGAGATGATGGCTTACATAGAGCTATGCTATGCAACTCTAAGGATGCACTCAGTGACATCATCACGTGATATCTACAGCAAAACAGTCTCTGACTCATGGTGTCAGTTTACAGCCCACAACAGAAACTTTATCATAAACGCCAAACCAAAACAAGAAAACAACACGAAAAACTAATTTTCACTCCAAACAGTCAGAAACATTGCACAAATAATTCCTACCCGGCAGCATGCTTTGCAATGCTCATACTGTCTCTGGGATGTGACTCTCTCACACATTTCACACATCTTTACTTTAATCCAAACAGATTTATTACTGAGAGAATATTGATAACAACGCACAGCAGCTTTGTAGTTAGTTTATAAAAGTAGTTAACCACAAAAAGGATTGCCAAAGTGAGTTAATTCATTACTGTATAGTAAATGACACAAAGGAGACGTCCGACACGCATTGAATGCGTCACTCTGCTGATCCACCTCTTCAGTTTTGGACTGGATTAATTTTTGAAAGCTCAACCCCGAACGGGACATGGATACTCTGCTTGTGATTTATGATTCGTTTTGAGTTGTATTCACTTATAAAACGTTGTCACATTACAGAGAGTCTTACAGTGTCAGCGCTTTAGTGTGGGTTTACGCAATAAAAAAAAAAAAAAAAAGCGCTAGCTAAGCTAATTTTTTAGTTAGTGAATTAGCAGTTAGTAAAGTTAACTTTTTGGTTAGTGTTTCCTCCACCGCATATAACTATCCAGAGTAAATTTGGTAAAATTATGAATGAACTAAAAACTAAACTTAATTACAGAAGAAATGTGTTGTCTCTATCAGAATGTTAGCATGTTAGTCACACAAACATATACGCAGTAACGTTAGCACCAGCAAACTGTTTTTTTCCACTAATGAGTACTGTATGCTGTTTGTGAAAATCAGTTTGTTTGTTGTCTCCTCAGACTGAATAAGTTCTGTGGATGAAGGACAGAACGTCTCAGCAAAAAAAAAAAAAAAAAAAGAGAGAGACCGTCCAGATAACCTGACTGAACACGGTTTAAAGCTAAGTTGTTTAAGCTAAAAAATAGCAGAACACTAGCAAAAAGCGAACAGAATCTTACCCCTAGCTTAAAGTCATATAGATGCTAGTTAAAAGTGGCAAAACACTAGCAAAAGCAACAAAACGTTTGATAAAAATTTAACGTAGAAAATGCTAAAAGTACCAAAAAGCTAGCTAACATCTAATAAAATTAAAGCACTAGCTAAAAGTTGCAGGACAATTGCTAAAAGCTAAGAGAATTTTAATGTTATCTAAAAGCCAAATATTGATGCTAGCTACCTAAAGTGGCAAAATGTTAATTAAAAGTTAAATCTAGAAAATGTCTCGTTAAATGTATCAAAAGTCTAGCTAACAAGAAATAATAGGAAAAAAAACACTAGATAAAGGTAGAAAACACTTGCTAAACAGCTAGAAGAAGCAAATGACAGTTACAAGTATCCGAATGGTAGCTATAACCCAAAATTGTCCTAATGTAGCAGAACAGTAGAGAAAAGCTAAAAATATTAAAATGCTTGCTTAAAGTAGCAAAATATTAGCTAAAATTAAACAAAGAATATGGCATATGCTTAAAGTATCAAAAGGCTAGCTAGCAATTTCTAATAGTAAAGCGCTAGCTAAAAGTTTTATGACAATTACTAAAAGCTAAGAGAATTCAAACACTTGCTAAAAGCCAAATATAGATGCTAGCTAAAAGTAGTAAAACACTAGCTAAAGCAGCCAAACATTAAAAGTTAAATCTAGAAAATGTCTTGCTAAAAGTATCAAAAGGCTGGCTAACAAGCAATAGAAAAAAATGCTAGTTAAAAGTAGAAAATACTTGCTAAATGCTATAAGAAGCAAACAACAGTTACAAGTATCCGAATGGTAGCTATAAACCAAAATTGTCCTAATGTAGCAGAACAGTAGAGAAAGGCTAAAAACAGTAAAATGCTAGCTCAAAGCAGCAAATGATTAGCTAAAAGTTAAACAAAGAAAATGGCATGCTAAAAGTATCAAAAGGCTAGCTAACAACTAATAATAGTAAAGCGCTAGCTAAAAGTTGCAGGACAACGGCTAAAAGCTAAGAATTCAGATGCTAGCTAAATGTGAAATATAGGTGCTAGCTAAATGTAGTAAAACACTAAAGCAGCAACACATTAGCAAAAAGTTAAATCTAGAAAATATCTTGCTAAAAGTATCAAAAGGCTAGCTAACAAATAATAATAGAAAAATGCTAGATAAAAGAGAAAAGTAGAAAACACTTGCTAAATGCTAGAAGAAGCAAGCAACAGTTACAAGTATCTGTATGGTAGCTAAAAGCCAAAATTGTCCTAATGTAGCAGAATAGTAGAGAAAAGGTAACAATAGTAAAATACTAGCTCAAAGCAGCCAAAGGTTAGCTAAAAGCTTAATGTTGAAAATGGTTAGTTATCTGTGTCAAACGAGTTAAAAAACGAGTCACACGGCACTTTGTTCACATTTCAGCTTTTTGGATGCCACTGGGCTCGAGACATTGCTGCTAACAGAGGGAGCTTTATTTCCACTTGTGTTCTGCAATAACTGGCTCCTTGCCTGAGTCCTCCGTCGAGCCATCGTCTCTCCTCTTGGCGTGGCGGTGGGAGCGAGGGGCAGACTGAAATCCTCATGCGGTTTGAAGCTCCACTGTCTCAATAGATGGAAACCTCTCCCATTTCTCCCGTACGCTCTGGGGACAGACGAGGATGATGGAAAACACGTGTAATGACTTATTCTGGCTGACTTGGCCTCGGTTCGGACAAGATTGGTTGCAGATGGTAGCTCCAGTCGGTCCCTCTCCATTACCGAGGGGATGGTTTGGAGACAGACTACAGTGGAGCACTCAGTTCCTTGTTGTGCTTCGTAAGCCCCGCTGGGAGGAGGATTGGCTCACAAAATGCATGCAAGCTTTGGAAAAATGATGGATAAGAGTGTCTACTCTTATTTTATTGTCCACTGCCAAAAGGCAAAAATGGACAATTACGTTTTTGTCCATATGCTTGTGTATTCATGGGTTTGATTGTTGGCTAAATATCTCATGAACCATTGGACAGAACTGAATGAAACCTAACTGATTATCTTTGAGAGTCAACCCAGTTAAAGATGGCCACCACAGTGTACTGACTAAAAATGGCTGTAACTCAGTTAATTTGGCAGATATTGGGTTAGAATTGGGTGTGGTAGTAGCTGAGGGTCATTCGCAACACATGCTATGACATGCTTTGCTTGACATTAATTCCTTTTATTTTCATGTTGTGAATGGAAGTGTTAAGTTACAGTAGGCGTAATGTTGTTTGTGGAACGAAAATGTTTGCATTTGCAAACAGAGAAGTCCTCGCTGCGTTAATGATTCATGAGCCTTAATTATACCAGTCACTTTTGGATTTTTCAGCCTCATGAAATATTCACACGGCCTGAAATTGAACAGTTGGAAAACGTGCAGGCGAACGTGTCCTCGTCCAGCCTCGCTCCTGTTTGTTTTGCAACTATATGCTTGTGTGGTTTAGGAAATCAAACCAAACTGCGTCGTATGAAAAAAAAGAAAAAAAAGAAGGCCCCTCGCTCTGATCAGCAGCGCTAAAGGGATGAAGGCGGCGTACGTCCAGACACTTTCTCCCTCCTTCACATCCAGCCCAGATCTTAGGCTGGATTTTAGCCACAGAATGTTCAGATTCAAAGCGAGCTCTGAGAGCCGAATGACTGCTGAAACTTGCTGAAACAAATTAAACTAAGTTGGTAAAGCTAAAAGCAGCAGGACACTAGCTTAAAGAAGCTAAACACTAGCTAAAAGCCAAATATAGATTATATTTAAAAGTAGCAAAATGCTACCTAAAAGCAGCAGAAAACTAACAAAACGGTCTTGAAGCTAAAATTAGCTAAAAGTATCAGAATGGTAAATAAAAGTTAAAAGGAGTAAAATTCTGTCTTAAAACAGTAAAAAGTCAGCTAAAAGCTAATGTAGAAAATGGCTAGCTAAAAGTAAGAAAAAGACTAGCTAAACCTACAAATAGCAAAGAGTTATCTAAAAGTAGCAGGATAGGTGCTAAAAGCAAAAAGTTGCAAAAGACAAGCTAAAAGCTAAAAATAACAAAAAGCCAGCTTTAGGCTAAAAGTAGCTAATGACTTACTAAATTCTAAAGAAAACAGCAGAGTGATAGT
Source organism: Hypsolebias coamazonicus (assembly GCA_032273985.1). Classification (NCBI taxonomy): domain Eukaryota; kingdom Metazoa; phylum Chordata; class Actinopteri; order Cyprinodontiformes; family Rivulidae; genus Hypsolebias; species Hypsolebias coamazonicus. The sequence continues at coordinate 4,711,592 of JAVCKU010000161.1, read as the reverse complement.
GAAAAGAGCAAAAGACAAGCTAAAATGTAAAAATAAAAATGGGCTAGCTTAAAGCTAAAAAAATACCCAAATTACCGGAAGGATAACTAAAATCTAAAAGTAACAAAAGGCTAGCTAAAAAGTTTTAAAAGACTACTTTAAAGCATAACATATCAAAAAGCTAACGCTAAAGTAGCCAAACATTTAAAAAAAGAACAACAAATGGAGTTACCTTGGGCGATGTAGGAGGTTTTGCTAGGTTTCGCCTGTTTGCTCTCAGGCCTGGGTGTTGGTGCCGGCGGGCGATTGGCGATGACCACAGCTTTCTTTGAGTTCTGATTTGGGTTTGAGTCATCGTTCTCCCCCAGCAGTGTGTAGGGATCATCTTCCTCGCCTTCTTCCTCCTCAACTTGCTGCTGCTGTTTGTTTGCACCTGTGATAGAAAAGGCCCCCAGAGTTTGCTGCAGTCTTTCAGCTACTTGTCATGTCATTTCACAGCTGACAGGGAGCTACGTCTTAGATGAACGACTCCATTACAGACTTCCCTTCGTCCGCCTCGCTCACCTGCGTTGCACATCATTTCGTACACGCTGGCATCGATATTGTCCTCACCAGAGCTGAATATCTTCTGTAACAACAGGGTGTGAAGAAATGCGTTTTATGCCTCACACAAATCAAACAAAAACAGCTCGAGAAGCGTAGCTTAAATTCAGAGACTGTAGCTTTTTGTCAGTCTGCTTTGGTAAAAATGAAATGTGAACATTCACAAGTATTAGAATAGGATTTTGATAATATTATGTTTCATTTTGCCAAAAGGCAAAAGTGGTTAATGGGTATTTTTAATGGGTATTTTTGCCTGTGGTTGTTTGTGTGTGAGCACTGTATACCTGGGTTTTCAGGACCTTATCTGGTATAATCACCTACATTGTCAGGACTGGTTGTCCTTATGGGGACTAAAGCCCAGTCTCAGTTTTTGTTAAGCTAAGGGGTAAAGTGTGAATTGCGTTTTGGTTACAGGTAGGCTACAGGTCAGGGTTACGCTACAGAAGTCAATACCATTAAGATAGAAACTTGTGTGTGCAAGACATTTTATGAACCTGTTGCCAAATTTTAATGAAACCTTTGACTTTTAGTCAGTTTGATTTGAGATGGTCACCACAGCCTATTGAGCATCCATCCATCCATCCATGTTGCTTGTTTTGGAGCCAGGTTCACCAGGGTAGCAGCTTGATCAGGGATGTCCAGACATCCCTTTCCACAGCTACCTCTTCAAGCTCTTCTGAGAAGATTCCAGGGCACTCTTAGTGCAGCTGAGAATCATAGTCTCTCCAGCAAGAGTCTACTCCCAGTAGGACATGCCCAGGAAACCTCCCTAGGGAGGCGCCCAGGAAGCGTCCTTACCAGATGCCCTAACCTTCAACTGGTTCATCGATGTGGAGGAGCAGTGGCTCTACTCCGAGTCTCACAACTGATAACTGAACTCCTCGCCCTGTTTCTAAAGGAAAGACCAGCTACCCTGTGGGGAAAATGCAGTTCAACTCTTTCTGTTCATAATTTTGCTCTTCCAATCACCAGAGTTCAGGACCATAGTTGAGGGTAGGCACGTAAACCGACTGGTAAACAGAGAGCTTCTTACAGCTCAGCCTTCATCTTTACCACAGTCTGTTTAGCATAACCGTTAAAATGGCTATAACCCTGTGGGTTTTACAGATATTGCGCTAAACGTTAGCACGGCGGTATCTTAGAATTGTCCTCAATCCATATTCTGAGCACGACTCTGATCCTACGGCTTGTTCTTGAAAACTGATACCAGTCTTCTTTTCCATTTCTCAGACGTCTGTCCCTAGGGTTCTGTTAAACAATCTTTCTGCCTCCACTCAGTGCCTGAATATTTACTGTTGTCATATGGCATGTGACATTAATAATTAAGATTTCTCACGTCCCATAAAGACTTGTAACATGATGTTCAAGAGGTGTTCTGTAGAGCTGCCTGTTGTATAGCACAAGGCATGTTTTTTTTTTTTTCTTCTTTTAATGACAGAGCTGCTGCAGAGTATTTGCTAATTGCATGCTGGGAGACAGACAGGGCCATGATCAGGGTAATTGTGAAATCAGACAATCTTCCCCTTTCAGTTCAAACGTATCATTTAGGAAGCAACACCGAAACCCTTGGCTTGATGTCAGACTGTGTGCAGAATTAGACTGAAACACAAGTGATGGTTTACTGCCACCTTTCAGCTTCTGATGGATGTAAAGATGTGAAAGGTTTGAACTAAAATCAATTCAGCCAAGAGTTCCTTGACTTAATATATACCGCCTGCCACCTTTTGTGCAAGAGTTTCAAAATTATACCATCTTGTTCATAACTTAATTTGTAAACCGATCAATGCCAGAACGCAAATAGTTGGCGGGCGGGCTTGGGGGAAAGGGGGTTGCTTGTGGGGGGAGTAAAGTAGATGCCATTTCCTGCATTCTAGTTTATTTTAACAGGTTGCTAAACATTTACCTACATATGTAAGCACTTGATTCAATAACTGTTTTTAGCGAGCACGGCACAAGAAGTAGCCTGGCCAACAGCTCTCCTTGTGTGAATAGTATGGAATGAAACTGGTCTTAAAAAAGATCCATAAATTTATCCAAGATTTTTATTTGTACAGTAAGATCCACAAGCGTACAACATGATTCACAAACTCGTACAACAATGTAAATCCTGTACGAGTTTGTGATTTTTTTGTTTTTGGACCAATTTCATTCCATAGAATACAGCCGCATTAGTGAAGATGCTACAGATGAAGCGCTCCGCTTCTCTCACACATCCTAATCCGCAACAACTGCCAGCACTAACGTGGCGCTAAGCTAACGTGCAAAACACAGATGTTCCCCCTTCTCCCCCCGAGAGTGCCCTGCCAAGGCAGATGACCTCGGGGAAACACTACGTGCAGTGTGGAGTTGTAGGTAACCAGGAAAACCCGGAGTGGGTTTTTAGTGGTTTGAATATGCTCCAATATTATTCATGTGGAATGGATTTGTTCACAAAGAAATAAAAACAGCAGGTGAACTAATAGTTGATGGTAAATGTGTGCGTGTGTGGGGTGGTCCAAATGAATATTTTTTTACATGTGTGGGGGGGCACGTCCATTTCACATTTAATTGTTGCAATGCCTATGATTTAACATAGCAGTCAGAGTATGTGTTGGAAATGGCTCTGGGCTACTACTACAGTAGTCTCTCGCTACTTAGCGATTTGTTTATTGCAGTCTCGCTCTATCACGGTTTTTCAAAGTTAGATTGGGCAATTCACTCAATTGGCTGATTGATGGATGAGCCGCACGATCAGCATGGAATTCTTATTTAAAATAAATTATTTTAAATTATTTAGCACCTCCTGCACCTCTGTGCAGCTCACACTGCAGGATAAACTTCCTGCTGCAGCTGATCGGCTATTCTCCTTGAAGAGCGAAAACGTGGGCGTGGCCTAGAACACTTACAGTTGGATGAGAGCAGTGGAGGTAGAGAGCTGAAATCATGACATTCTGTGCTCTTTTAGAGCATTTAGAGTTTAGAAACATGCTTTAAAATACTGCAATAGTGTGGGAAGGGTTTATTCAGGTAGTATACAGGTAGTCCTCGGTTTACGTCACCCCCGGCTTACGGCATTTCCGACTTACGACCGCCTCCCCAGTGACGTCATCACACCTCACATTGACTTTTTTATGCAGCATTTATGTGTTTTTTTAAATTTTTTTTAGGGTATTGTGTTAGCTAACTGCTTGGAAATACAGCAAAAAGGCGTTTTAAGTACGCTGTT
>JAVCKU010000161.1:4588355-4605045 GCA_032273985.1 Hypsolebias coamazonicus | reverse complement strand
CACGGAGAGAACATGCAAACTCCACCCAGAAAGGCCCCCGGACCGAGATTTGAACCGGGGACCTGCGCGCTGAGAGGTTGCCAAATTTTGAAACCAACTTTTAGTTAACAAGTCTTTGCTAAACAGGTGTCCATAATGGATTATCACAGTTTTGTTTTTAACACATAAATCTATGGTATTTTGTTAGTAGCTAGCTGTAGCACGTTTTATTTAGCCTGTGGCACTTCCTGTAGGAATGTCGTCATATTTCTACCAGGGGTGTAAATATTTATTTATTAAAAAAAACTTCATATGAGCCACTGTGAAATTTGTGAAAGAGGACTAGCCATTAGCCTGTGGATGAGGTCAGAAATCATCTCTATTTCCTCAAACTGAAGTACGCCAAAAAGTTGTCTACAACAGGTAAGATATTAATTTTTTATAGTGAACCTTACGTTAAAATATTTCCCTACTATAACTTTACGTTGTGAAGTGTCACAAAATAAGATAAATCTTAATGATCGCAGCAAAAATATTGCACCTAGAAGCACTACTCCATTGTCAGTTGTTTAAAAGGTTAATAATAATAATAATAATAATAATGCAAATTTAAATTATTTTCATTGTAGAGGATCGACGTTGCACTGCCCTCACACAATTCACTGAAGTCTTGCTATGAAATCTTCTGTTTTCTCCCCTTTGAAACAGCTGAAGCAGTTGTGCGTTGTTGTTGTCGCTCTTATGTTTACTTACAAATTACCCGAGAGCACGAATCAAATGCTCTGTAGGAGTTATCCAAATTGGATTCTCCTTCTAACCAAAAAAATAATAATAATTTTATGTATTCATCTTTCTTTTGGCACAAGAACAACCTCAACTGCAAGCTAAATAGTAGTATGGCAGCTGCTATTTACGTTGAAAATGTCCGGTACTTCCTCTTACACCCCACAGAGGACAGTCCACTGTAGTGTCCTCTCTGCTTCTCTCTTCATGTCAGTCCTCTGTGGCTCTGCTGTGTCGTGTTCTTTTCTGTGAGCTGCTAATAACCTGTGTCTGACCTGTGCCATGCAGCAACACAACTACACTACCCATCATGCCCTTCTCTCCTCTCCTTCCACCCTCGTCTCAGTAAAGGGTCATGTTTTCACCACAACCCCACTATGAAGAGCCTTTAACAACCCATAGCATTTATGATTTATTTATAAAAGTAACTAAATTTGATCTAAAATGAACCTCAGTCAAGCTGAATGTTTAAATCATTCCTTTTATTTCTAATTCCCATATTCAGTTCAGTCGATCCTGGTTATTATTTAATTTAAAGGCTACAGTGACTTCCATCCCTCATGCTTTAGAGTCAATCCTAATTGCTGCATGCTCTAAGCAGACCGAACAAGTCGTTAGCACCCCGAGTATCTGTAGTGTTTCTGTCCGTGGACTCAGTCTCAGCGTGGTTCTATCTTGTGGAAGTGAATGTCTCAGTGAGCTCCACTCTTCTTTTATATCGTCTTTCCCTCTTTTTTTTTATTGTTTTCTCCTATCTTTTTTTTTAGCTGTGATGTGATGGGGCAGGCTGGATGTTTGGGGTCCTCAGGTGTTCTTGAACAAGCCATTTTTTCAAGTTTATAACATGCAAACAGTGTTGAGGATATTTTGAATGGCAGTACCGGATGTCCTCTACTATACATGTCTTTTTCACAGATACTCTGTAAAGCATGGATTTGTGGTAAAGTGGAAACCTGTTGACCCTGATGCCAGCAGCCCCTTTTATAGATTTAGGACATTTAATCCCTTTGTCTGTCCTGCTGTATTCTTTAAACTCTGACAAATTGGTTGAATGTGTCATCTTTTTATAGAAAATGAACAATTAAAAAAAATCCAGTTTCTAAAATGCACACCTATACGTTGTTACCAGTTGTTGGAGAGTTGTGTTAGCTGTTCAGTTAAGAAAAAAACAACTCATTGTCACAAAAATAAAAAACACTTAAACACCCAGATGGAATGGTGGAAAATAAATCAAACCACGTGTGTTGCTGCATTACCATGATAAAATATTCAGATCAAATGGATAACATGGCAGTACACACTCACTACTGGTCCAGTGTCAATAGGATATGAAACCATCAAGGTCAGAAGATCAGCTTAAAGAAAAAAAGAGTTGATGACTCTGAACATCTCAAACCTCACACTAGTGAAGGACTGGAGAAGATATCCCCATAACTAAGCAGTTTACCTACTTGGGCAGTACTGTTCAATATGATGGAGAAGCAGGCAGTAATGTAAAGAATTGCCTAAGTAAAGCAAGAAATGCCTTCAGAATGTTAAGCAATGTTTGGAGGTCCCAGAAGTACAGCACAAAGACCGAGTTGAAGCTTTACCAGAGCTGTGTACTGTCCACCCTGTTGCATTGATCAGTATTTGTGGATGACTGCTGGGGCTCTTTACAAGTTCTCAGTTTTGCACACAAGGAGCCTGGGGAGAATACAGAGTCTTCTGGCCCAACACTGTCTCAAATAAACAGCTGCTTGCCCATTGTCAGGACAGCATGGACACCATTATGGTGAACTGGGCATGTGCTTAGGAAAAGAACATGGTAACATTACATGTACAGCCTTACATTGGACACCAGAACTCTAGTACAAGAGAGGGAGACTGAAAAACACCAGGCGATGAAAGGTAGAGGTAGAGATGAAACCCTAAACCACACCTCAGGCACTATGCAGAAGTGGACCCATAACAGACAGGAGTGGAGGATCTTTGTTGCTACCCTTCATGTCAGTGGGCATAGTGGGCAGTAAGTAAGTTTTCATTCAACCTTTATTTACACAGGCTAGCGTAAGCTCTGCTTCTAGTCTGAGTTGACAGATTCCACTGGATTCCACATTTGTTTGATTAGGCTGTCCATGAGAGGACTAACGCAAACAATTTGGCCCAGTGTGGATAGGTGCCATCTTGTTAGAAGATTATACAAGGGTGCTTTCTCTGAAGGGATAAGACTTGCAGACACATGATGCCACTAATGTAGCCCATGGCTGACAGCATCTCCTGACTCATTGCCAGAGGTGACAAACTCTTATCCTATGGCCTCCCACACCATGATGCCAGGCGTAACACAGGGGTGTCTCCAGAACATTGACAGGATTAGTCCTTTCCCCTCAGCACCTTCACATGCACACATAATGATCGTCCACTGTAATGCAGAATTGAGATTCATGGTCTAAAGTGATTTGATTCCACTCGTCATCAATCCATGCCTCCTGGTTACAGCAAAGGTCCAAACATAGCCGTCCCTGCACTAAGACTGACAACCAGTCAAGACACGTGTTATATAAGGGCCAGTACCCTTGTCTAGACAGAAGGCGTAACTGGCATGGGGCTTGGTAATGCTTGGTGCACAACACAGTGATTCTCCATCGGTGTGGTCTCTGTTGGGTGACCAGAACCTTCACGTGTGGTGTTGGCCTTGCTTACTCCTTGGTTCTGACACTGGGCCACTGGTTCACATGCTGGCACTTGGCACAATACAAGGTTATCAAACTCTCGTCAAGTGCTATTAATTCCTCACCGGTGTACAAGACTTCCTCTGGTAACCTTCACTTACTGTTCTGATCACTACTTGTGTTTTCTGTTGATCAATCTAGTCATGCCAGGTATACAATCCCTGGTCAGCATGTTTACCAAACTACATCCAAATATGGCCTTCTGTATCCATTCCTTCTGGGTATTTAAGTTTGTTAGTTAGTGCATAGTTTGTTCATATATTGTGATATTTACCCTTTCATTTAAACATGAGATGATTGAGACCACAGTTGGCAGCATAAATGGTCAAATCAAAAACAGTTCTCAGCAGTAGGATCTGAGCCAAATCCTCCCATGCACTCTTTATGCTTGCATTTTCTTAGTGAAATAAGATATGTGCTCACTATTCCACGAGTAAAGATCAAACTAAACAGCAGCTAAATTTAGTTGTGTTGGTTCTTCTTCTTCTAAACCCACCTTTGATTTCTTCTTTTCCATCTTTTTTTTGTTGTTGTTGTCACATCTCAACAGCCATCAAAGGCTTCTCACCTCAACACAAGATCACTAGCTTTGAGGAAGCCAAGGGTTTGGACCGCATCAACGAGAGGATGCCGCCACGGCGAGACGCTTTGCCCATGGACTCCAGCCTCAACTCGTTCAACAAGGCGCTGTCATCGGAGACCAACGGCACGGATGCTAAGGGGAGCACCAGCGGCAGCAGCACCAACATCCAGTGAAGGCCGGCGGCCATAGGCGCCACCTCGGCCGACGGGGCTGCCTGGCCCCTCCACCCTCATCACAGCACGCCACTTTGCCGAAAAGGGGCAGGGGGTGAAGGAAAGGGGGAGGGCTAGAGTGTGGAATGGGGAGGCAACTATTGAAACTGGGGGGACATGTCACTTGCTAGTCTTTGGAATTGCCTTCATTATATTAGTTTCGTCAAATCTGCAACGTTATTGCCAGGTCACATTTCTGCAGTCAGGCCTTAAAGGCGCCTGACTGTGAACCACACCACACTTAGAAAGAAAGAGGAAGGAAAGACCGACTTTAGAGTTAAAGGATTTTTTTTCCCTCAAAAGACCCTCGCTCACTTACACCGAAATGGAAAGTCGTATAACTTCTTACTAACTTGTACGTTTACAAAAACACAGCACTAAAAGGACAGAACATGAGATAATGTTTTTAAGGGTGTACAAACTAAATAAGGACTATTTATTGATAACTTTTGTTTTTGCTACTCTTATGAAATAGCTCTGAAATTAATTAGGCAGTCTTAAAAGGAATGTTGCAATGTTGTCGAAATGCCAAATAACGGAACGTTTTATGGTTTTGTACATATTCTGCTTACCTCAGGTTCTTTTGGTGTGTGCTTTGACCTGATTTTTTTCTGTATAATGGTTAAATAACTGTAATGAATACCTATTTTCTTGAGTTTCATAACTGGAATTTACACTTACCTATCTATCATTTGCAAATATGTTTATTTTACGTCTCTTTTTGGAAGGGAATGGGGGGGTAGATTTTATTGTGGCTTGCTGGAACTGAGTGTTAATTTTTCTCTTTTTAAGTATTGCGAACAAAGTAAAAATAGAGATCTTATATTGTGTAAAAAAAAAAAAAGAAGAATATATTAAAGTGTCTGCCTATGCATGTTTTATAAAAATCAAAGACATTAGAAAATCTGAATACCTTTGGCTGTGAAGGCCTGTTTTGAGATATATTGCGCTTTAGTGAACATATACTGGAAACATATACTTGCATACTTTCAATTAACACCATGATGCTCTATGCCTTCAACTCCTTTTGTAATTGAAGCATTTAATTATTTAAGATGGATGAGAAATCTTATTTTTAACCTGCGCTTGTAAGTGCACACAGTCCAGTTAAGCATGTTTGACAATTCTTGTGAGGTGTGTGATTACATGTGGAACTCCAAAATGCATGATTAGCTGTTTGTGTCATATACCAGGTGAATCAGTTTTAGTTTTGTAAATGTGCCACAGAAAGTGTAATTTGATTCCTATTATACCATTATTTGGAACTCTGCTTTGTATATCAGTTACAGGTTTGATACTGCTCTATACTTTAAGATGAAACAAAAAAAAATACTTAGGTCTTTTTTTAAGGACTGCTTTAAGTGCCCAAGTAATTCACTACACGACATGAAGCCTTGCTTTTGTAATTTAACTTCAGAACTGTTGGCAGATGAGGCATGCACTTGCAACTATGAGAAGTATTTTATATAACTGTTCAATAAAAATGTGCATGAATTTCAACTTGAAATGAACCTGCTTGTGTGTTTGTGTGACCCCAGCTGATTTGCAGTCGCCCCCATTTGGAAAAAGGCGTCTGAAATAAAAATAAATACACAGGTTTTTCTTCTCATGAATGATCACAGGAAGCCATCGTTCAAACGGGTATAATTTAAAAACACAAGGAAGGTAATGGCATGAACAATAGAGATCACAGAGTCAGAATGTCTGATTTGCGCCTGGAAAAATGCCTGAAAACAAAGAGCTGATCATTCATCGTATCAGTCATATGAAGTTTAAACCAACTTCAATGGCAGTCTCAAGCTACATATTTTTCTTGCTTTCCAAGAGTATTTAAAAAAACTCAGTGGAGTTTTGATGCATTTTTATTTGTTTTCAGTCCACTAACTGACCATTTGTGATTGTCAAGCCACCCTGAACTCTTAACTAAAAATTGGAGGAATAAAATCCTAAGCAAGTAACCAGTTAAAGGTACTAGCTAGCAAGTAGTTGCCTTGGGAAATGATCAAATTGGATCTCTTGCTAGTAACTAAAGTACTAGCTATCTAGTAACTTACTAGCTAGTAGTTAACTTGGAAAATATTCTAATCATACCTGCCAACATTTGCTGAGGGCAATGAGAGACATCTACCGGTATACGTATTTGTGAGCGCCAGCAATGTAAAGCAGTGTAAGGTAGGTTCGGGGGCATGCACCCTTGGAAACTCAAAACAATGCTCTTTCCAGTCATTTGAAGTGCACTTGATGAAACTCCTAGAATTAAACATCCATCCATCCATTATCTTTACCTGCTTCTTCCATTTTGGGTCACTGGTGCCCATGTCCAGCAATCGTGTGAGAGGCGGGGGTCACCCTGGACAGATCTCCAGTCCATCACAGGGACACAGAGAGACAAACAACCATTAACTCTCTCACTCACGCCTAGAGAAAATTTAGAGTTACCAATCAGTCTAACATGCATGTTTTTTGTCTGTGGGAGGAAACCGGAGTACCCGGAGAAAACCCACACATACACGGAGCGAACATGCAAACTCCACCCAGAATCCGCCCCGGCCAGGATTCAGTCCGGCGGCCCTCTCACTCAGAGGTGGCAGCTCTACCAACTGTGCCATCGTACTGCCCTTCAGACAAAAAACATCAGATCAATATATATTTATTGAAAAGTGGATCAATAAAACACTAACTGGCCTTTAAGATGAACTTGATCCGTTTTTTTTTTTTTTTTTTACTTTATTTTTACTCACTGAGCTCCATGATTTTGTCTTGACTGCATCAGACTGTAATTTTTTTTTTTTTTTTGTCACAAAATATCTTTTGCACTATTTACCCCTGTATAGTAACAAAGCAGGCTATCCTGAGAAATCTACAAGGTACTGTAGGTAACGGAACAACTACACGTACAAATAGAAAAAAACAAGCTGTCCTACAAACTTATGTCTACAAATCTTGAGTCCACCATTAGTCCATAATGGCCACAGCAACTAAAGATTAGATAACTCACCTTTCCTGGAACATTTTTGACATTCAAAACACTCCCAGCACAAGCACGCATACTCACAAACACTCAAGCAATCCCCCTATCAATATTCAAGAGCATTTCACTGATGGCACTTTTTTACAAGCTCAGTTTGTATTACCGTAACTTTTTGCGATAGTTTGTGTTATCGAAAAACCGCCAACAGTTTCTGAAAGCAAAGAAGTTGCACTTTACAGCCAACATAGACTACTATAGTAATTTCAACAAGCCCACGAAACCGCCCCATACATCCCTCCTCCCACACATACACGGCATTAAAGCTCAGCTAGCACTTGTCAAATACTGTACGGTACATTGGGGTGTTGCATGTTTCCTTATGTGGGATGTAGGACAGGAGGGGCAAAATCCAGGACTGTCCCACCCAGATCTGGACAGTTGGCAGGTACAGTATGTGAAATTGGATCCTTAGCAAGTAACTACCATGCTAGTAATGAACTAGCTAGTAGTTGACTTGGGAAATAATTACCGTAAAATGGATCTCTAGCTAGTAACTTGTTGAAGTACTACCTAGCTAGTTACTTGGAAAATGATCTAATTGTATCCTTAGCTGATAACTAGCTAGCTAGTAACTTACTAGCTAGCTAGCTGATTTAGAACTGAATCAGACTGGATCTTGTACTACTATAATAACTTACTAGGTGATATTTAACTTAGAAAATAATCATATTAGGTCCTTAGCTAGCAACTAGCTACTGTTCTACTTAGCCAGTAACTAAACAGCTAGTAGGTGACTTCAACAAAAATATCAAATTACCAGCTGATTCTTTGCTAATAATAATCTAACTTACCGGTACTTGTTAGTCAATTGCTAGCTAGTAACTTTATTAGCAGCCTTTCATAAAGATGATTTGTTTCCATTTCTTTTGCTAGCGCCATAGAATTACTAAAAATAGGATCGTTTCATTCAGAAAATTGTGTTACCACCAACAAGATGATTACCAAAGATATTTTAGTTGAAAGAATGCATCCCTTAGGTCTTGCTAAAAAAATTTCTTGTCTCCTAAAGAACTGGCATATAGCTGGATATTGGTAATTTTATTAACATTTTTTATTTTATTTATTTATTGTTACACCCAAGCTTTAGTCCACTTTCCTCATTTTTCTTGAGCAGGCACTGCAGATTTTGGTGTGATCATCAGATACAAAGTCCTGACAGAAAATGAGTGGAAAATCAGAATAAATCCAGTCAAAACCGTTAAAAGACTTTCAAATAGCCTAAAACACTTCTACACCCTCATTGAAAGACTACAAAAAAGTCCGACTCTATATGTTAAGTGATTTTTTTTCTTCTTGTCTACAGTTCCTCTTGATCAAACAAATAGGCGTCTTCTGGCTACTGTCTCGATGGGGAAATTGCACCTTGGCGATTCCTCAACAAAGGTGTTTCCTCTTTAGCAACCTTAGTGACTTCTTTGATTAAACTTGAAAAAATGAAGCCAAGATTACACAATCATACCACTGTGTATGATGAGCGACAAATATCCGCTCCTCTGCACAAAAATTAAAGTACACGTTAGCTGGAATTACAAAACATGAGTCAAACCTTGTCACTATTTAAATTTTTAAAACAATTTAACTGGATTCTTTTAGATTTCACAGCTTTGGCTAAGAGGCTCTGGCCTTGGTCACTTTGAGTCTATTCAAACACAATGCTCGAGTCAAAGGAAGTAAACTCTGACATCCTGGGTTTTTTTTTTGTTTTTGTTTTTTTGTGATTTATTCATTTGTTTTTTTTTTTTTGTTTTTTTACAAAATTGAGGTTTTGCATTTCCAAAATGAAATGTGGAAACCAGTTGAATTTGTTTATTATGAAGGTGACAAGGAGGGGAAAAATTGCCTAATTACAGCTTTAAGTTATTTACAATTTAACATATTCTTGAGTAAAATGTAAAACAAAACAAAAATGTGCTCATGTCCTGGAAAGGATCATGGTCATCTTTTTTTAACATCTCTCTTCTATCGTGAATAAACATTCAAACCAACTGCATCACAGCACATGATGATTAAAAAAAAAGCTTAAATCGTTTATTTAATGACATTTTATCAAGTTGTTTATCAATCTTGAGATGAAGAAGCTTGTTTCGTAGTGATGACATCACTTATTGGATCTTTCAACTACCAGTATAATACTGAAGAATGAACGAGGTGAAACAAAAGAACTACACATTTTTACATCATAATCTTGCAATAACAAAAAAAATAAAAAATGTTTTTCCAAAAATAATGTCATTTCAAGAAAATAAACATGTTTTTCCATTCTGGCCTTATTATCTCAAGATAACAGAATACAGTAGTCTCTCGATATTCTGACTTTCGCGGACTCACATTTTCACGGTTTTCAACATAAGATTGTACACTACACATGATTGACGATGGCAAAAAAGAGACACCCCCCATCCCCTCCTTTCTCTTTCTGAGGCTGTCTGTCACAGCAGAGCAGAGACACACAACAGGTGGGCCTCAGAAAGAGAAAGGAGGCAGGGGTCTGTCTTTCCCCACAGCCACAGGGCCTACATGTAGGTACTTTGCATTCATTAAGTCAAACCTGAACTCAGTTTACCAAACTATTCGCAATCAAATATGCTGTCTGTCTAACAACTAAAGCCTTTTTTTAACTCCATCGAAAGCCAAGAAATCTGCTCTCATTGATGCAGTTGTGTGACGCAAAACACTTTTTTTTTTACAGTAGGTTCATCCAACCCTTCTCAGAAACATATATCTAAAGAACAAATGACCAAAATCTCCTGGTTAGAGCTTGCAACAGACTTTGTGCACACCTCTGCTTAAAAGTGTGGCATCATGTACTACAGTGGGAGGGATTTCCCAGGATCTCTGCTCTGTGTCTTGTGAACTATGAATGGTGTGTGCAAAAACAAACGCCTTACAACCACATAACCATTCATTCAACCTTTATTTATACAGGCTAGCCTCGTTGAGCCACGGGGACTCAATTACAAGAGGGACCTGTCTCACTCACACCTAGGGTCAATTTATAGTTTCCAATCAGCCTGAGACAACTTCTTGGCTTTGGATGGAGTGCCCTTAACGCTTGGGCCAAATTGGTTCAAATTTACGACAGTATGAATGAAAGGGTAAAAAATGAAGAACAAAGTCCAGAATTAAGCCAAGGTTAAATGCCTTGATTCAACTTTGAGATAGCTGTGCAGAAACAAATATCTGTAAATCTCAATAAACTGAAACAACACTGGGCCAAAACTTCCTCTCCACACATGCGAGAGACTGAGAACATCTACTCTACCAGTCACTGAACAATGGGGTTGGCTGAGCTCATCACAGTTTCCATTTTGGTTAAGGCGGCGGACTTTGGTTTGTGTTTTGGTACACTTGAGTTTAGATATGAGCAGTTGCCGAACCTGGTAAAGAGCAGATTATTAAACCTTCGTATAAAAAACAGAATTAAAGGAGTGTGACTTTCTTTTTTCCTGTCACTGCACAGATTTACTTTATTAAGTTTTTTTTCTTCCATGTTCTGGGTTCTTCCTAATTCATCCAATGTTGTCACAGCAGGAAAAAATAAGCAATGGGAGTTGCCTCAAACACACGACTCTGAACTCAGAGTATTGTTAACCAGACTCCGGTTTGTACCGAGGGGGTCGCCTCGTTTCAGTCTCCACGTCCACCCACTCTTCGTCAGGAAGGGAAGCCGATGTATTTCCTCCCCTTCTTTATCTGAAGGAAGTGTGAAAATAAGCATCAGTGACGGAGCGCCCGAGGTTGGACACCAACGCAACTGGTCACTCAACTCGAGTCTGTGGGAAAAGTCAGAGATCGCATTCATCATGAAGTCCGTCAGGGTCCTTGTCTTGTTGCTAACGTCTGTCCATGTCTTCACACCAGGTAAGGTGATAATTCAGAATAATATCATCTGGGAAAAGGTATTGTTAAGGTTCAAGCTTGTTTGTAGACAGAAATGGGCCTTTTCCACTACTCTGAGAATAATGTATTGCTTAAAATCATTTACTGGTAATTTGTGTTCACTTTTGTGGATATTTGATGTAATTTTTAAGTGCTGGAGTATTTTTATCCCCATTTGATATAATATAGTTTTGGTATGCATGAAGATAAAGACTACAGGGAGGTTCAAAGGAGTTGCACACTTTGAATTTTGCCTTTGAGATACTTCTGAGAGACTATTTGTGTTTATCTGGACGAAGATAAATCAAATGAGTTGGGGTCCCTTGAGTGTTCGCCTTCAGTTTTTTTTTTTTTTTCTTAACAAACTATAAACCAAATTTTAACTTTGACAAGTCCAAAATTTATTTATTTATTTCATAGAACTAAAATGCCTCCCAAAAGTTGTCGGCTGATTGAAGGAGAAGACAAACGTTGGCTCTTGATTTGTTTGTTTTTCCTAGTTCTGAGCCAGAAGGATTTGTACCAGCCCTGTGCTGGGCTGATAGGTGATCAAACAATAGATAACCAGTGGGAACCAGACTGCCTCCTCTCTCACAGACAACAGATTATTGACCTGAAACCAGAAGGTCCCAGATGGCAACAAATCAACTTCCAGCAGTAAACATCTGGAGGAAACATCCCTAACCAAGCTTTGTCATTAAATGGCGGCAACATGCAAGAGTTCTAAAAGTCTTAACCTTTTAAAACACAATGTGTTTTGTGTTAAAGCTATAGTTTACCGGTAGTTCCTTTGAATTACTAAAAAGGACATCTGACGTTTGATCTGCAGAGTTGTCTTGATTACCAAATAACCTCAAGACAAGCAAATGTTCAGACTCAACTCCTAAAAACAGTGTTTACTCATACATCCACACTAATATGCTCTGATTGCATCTAAAAAAAACTTCATTTTCCACCCATGTCTGCTTTGAAATATGGTGAATAAAATCCCAGCAGACAGCAGGGACGACGGGAAGCTTGACGCAGGCCCAGGGGACAATAATTGTATCTGTGACAGGATGCAGCTTCACACTTAGTTGAAGAGGATGTCCACTTCGTCATGCCACAACTTCCGCTTGTCTTTTGACTTTTCATCCCAAGTCGGACACTTAGAGCAACAAGGTCTTTGTCTCAGACGTCGGCCTTTCAAACTCTGCCAAACAGGAATCCAACAAATATGAAAGTGCAGTCCTAAAATAGCGACTCTGTCTGAGGAAATGTCTTACACAGACAAACTGACACTTGTGTTTTTGTACCACGGTAGTTCTAAATGTTTCCCTTTGACCTCCTCTGATGTAGAGCACAACACACCAGCAGCAGGTTTGCTTAGTGTTCTGTTGTACATTTGCTGTACTTGTTGCAAGAAATCACTTCTTGTTGAAATATTTCTTTAAGAACAGGTTCATCAAGTTACAGTATATTTATCTGGAAGTAAAATAAAAATTAAGTTTCTGCAGTGTAGGATGAATTTTTAACCTGAAACCCAGGTAAACATTTAATAAAAGAACAAGTCGTTCAATCTACTTTCCAACCCAAAGCTGGCGGTCCACCCTTTACCAGCTGAGGAACATGGCCTAAAACGTGGAGGTGCTCACACTGGAGTGCCTGTTGGAGGCAAACCTGGCCACCTGCAGAAGGTAGCAATTCATTTTGAAATGGACTAAACTGGAAACCTTCTATCCCCTTGCTGTGTCTAGAAAGTCTGTCCATAAATGCTGTGAAAGGCTTTGGTACCAAAGGCATCCCTTTTAGAGTCCAATTCTTGCCTAAAACAAGTAGGACTTACTACTGACAATCCAAACCAGGCACTCAACTTTGCTGAATGGGAACTGAAAGAAGCACCTCCCTTGGAGCAACACATGGCCAATGGTTGCAAGCCTACTGAACACACAGTTTAGTTGGACAAACTCCATTGCACTCTCAGATACCATCACCAGGGTCTATGAACAAGATGGAATCTTCTGAATGAAAGGGTAGACTATCTACTGGTCTCTGCTCTAGATCCCTAGCTTATTTTTTCAAAAGGCTCTGAAATCCAAGGGCTTTGTCCCTCACCTTCATTTATGGAAAATGTATTGGCAGTTAAAACAGATCAGGATATCCAATGAGACAGTTGTTGAAGAAAACTTGGGGTGGTAATAGAACAAAGGTTTTAATGGTCCTGAAGGCCATTTTAAGTAATTCTGCCTGAGGATTTACCTTGAAAGCAGCATGGTGTCAACAAAACTGATAATAGTAGGGATTATTGTCTGCGTCTGATCTCTACTTCAGACAGTCTGGTGGTTGAAAGCTTTTCCGGATCTCTTCAACCTAACATACTACAGGTTAAAGAGGCAAAGGTTGGAAAGTCTGGAAAATATTTTCTAAATTCTGGAGCTGGATTTGCTGAGGTAGGTAAATAAGAGGTTTGTTCTTCAAGGCTCCAGATGGGTTGACTGTTTGACATACCTCTACAACTCTAAATGAAGGGTAGGAGCGTCAAGGCCCTTCATTTGCCACCCATGGACTTTTCACCTGACCAGTTTCATAAGAGAGGCTAGACTTAATGTCTACTGTAACCGCTAGACATTGGAGCTAAATATGTCCTGAACTGGGGTAGTTTGCCAGAAGTCCCAGTCTGTTATTTAGTTAGGTGGTACTCCATGTCTATCAAATATTCTCCACTGCCAGGTGATCCAGTTAACCATCAGTCGGTGATCTGTTGACATCTCAGTTTCAATCATATAGCACAATTACAAAATCAGGATCTGGCTTAGAATCCGGGATGACCTGGAACCAAATGTACTTATGAGGACTCGTGTACTTGGACCTGGTGTGTTGTCATAAGCAGATCATGACCACAGAGTCCAACAACAAAACACCACTCTGGTTTAAACCAGGTGAGCTGTTCCATCCGATCAGGCACAAAAATATTCAGAACCTCTGAAGGTAGTGTATCCATCAGTTAAGTCTGTTTTTTCTCTAACACTTGTGTTTCTGTTTTTCAGTTTCATCAACGGAAACAACTACTCGAACTCCAGAGACCTCGACAAGTATGTTAACATTTAAATAACAGAAACATTGACCTGCTTCCGGCTGCATCTTTTATAGAGCTAACAAAATCCAGTTGGTCTGGAAGCATTTAATTCCAGAAATATAAACCTGTTTACTTTCTTACGTTGCGTGATCACAACCACTTTTTTATTTTAGTTAAAGGGAAGTAGCTAGGTTAGTAAAATTAGACAAGGAAAATTAAAACAATTTCAGGAAAACAGTTTTAAAAAGTGGCCACAATAGTTTTACCTCTGGGTTGTTGGGTAGAATGTACGGTGCAGAACAGAATACTGGGATAAGCCACGCTAACTACATTTCAACAACAAATAAAATAAGGAGTTAGTGAAAATGTTGGGCAGAGGAAAAGGCGGGAAAGGACTCGGTAAAGGAGGCGCTAAGCGTCACCGAAAAGTCCTCCGTGAAAACATCCAGGGAATCACCAAACTCTCTCAACCATTTGGCTCATCGCGGTGGTGTGAAGCAGATCTCCAGTCTGATCTATGAGGAGACCCGCGGTGTAGGTCTTCCTGAAGAACGTGATCCGTGACGCCGGCGCCTACATGGAACATGCCAGGAGAAAGACCATGACCGCCATGGATGTGGTATACGCCCTGAAAAGACAGGGCAGAACCCTGTACGGCGTTGGAGGTTAAACTGCTGCTGGCTAAAGGGTTAAAGAAGAATTTTATTTTAATAAAATCAAATCCTATAGGATAGCTAGGTTAACACTACATAAACCCAGTAAAAGCAAATGCTCTCTATTTAAATATTCCTCCTTCAGAAAGTGAACAAGTTCTGTTTAATTCTGCCATTCCTGGTACTTTTTTCTTTTCTTTAAGCACAAGGAGGACCAACGACAACTAAAGCCAAACCATTAAATGCAGTTCCACCAACTCAGGTCAACTCCACTACACCTCAAGTTACCACTCGTGCAACCTCTACCAACAGTAAGTCTGTTTTTAACCCTTAGCATGATTTTGACTGCTTTACTTAATTTTATCTTGGCGTTTTCATTTATTTAGAGGAAACCGAGTGTTCAAACATAAAGACAGAGAGCAAACACTGACACCCAGTCAGTTTCCAACACTTGTAGATGAAGAAAAGACTATTTACTGTATGGACTTTCTGTTTGTAAAGAAGACGTTTGAGTTTGACGTTATTAGTCGCATGTGGACAGAAGACAGCTCATTGTTGGTGTTTCTCACCGTTTTTCCACCCAGAGACTCTTGAAGTGAAGCCGACTCCACCTGTAAATACAAGTTCACCATCATCTGAACGCACTACCACACAAACATCAACCATGGCCACCACAGCTGCCCAGACCACCAATAAAAGTTAGTCGGATTGAACTTTTCAAGTTGCATACAATAATTTTTTACGTGCTTCATTTCACCCCTTTTTAATTTATTTGTGTACATTCTGTGGCTCAGAAATGGTGTTTTAAAAAAGTGTCCTTTATACAAATAAACGTATTTGATGCATGAAGTAGGATAATGTTCAATTCAGAGCTGGAAATAGCTAAATCTTGTGTTTGTTTGGGGTTGTTTATTTATTTTTTTTAATTATTATTATAAAAATTAACATTTATGAGATAGGTTTGTATTCTTCTTATTATTTATTTAATTATTTATTATCAGCGTGGACAGGCAGCACTGCTGTATCGCCAGAGACAAAGAACCAAACTCTACCAGAGGAGCCAAAAGGTGAGAAATTAACTAATATAAACCGCTTAATATTTCTTTTGTACCACTTGTTCTGCTCAGTTAACTGACATTTTCGACCACGTAAGACCTCGACAAATGAGAAAAGTTTCAAGTAGCCCTTGAATTTTAATTATTTAAGTTTTGTTAGACGCTGAGGGGAAGAAGCAGAGATGGAAATTTTGAAAAATACAAATCTACTGTATATGATCTTTACACAGATAATATTCTTGCATTTATTGTGCACTGATGAAGCTGCTTCTCACATAGTTTATCATACAGAAGATTATTATTCCCTAACTCTGCATCATTATGTTTTTTTTATCTTACTTGGATTATAATTTCATTCGGAAGCATCAAACCAGACAGCCAAGCCGATATCAAAAGACCCCAGTGGAGGAAAAGACAAAGAAAAGGCTCCGCTGAAAGGCGCTGGTAAGTTTGATGGCCTGCCAAACTCATGTTATTATAAATCATCTAAAAATGGAGGCAGAGTCAAAAAAAGTGTTTCTGAACTTGACTTTAGAAGTAAAAATTAAAAAAAAAGGTGTGCTGAACTCATCAGTTGCTGTGATTAATGCTTTTATAGAAACAATACTTGAGCCTCAATCACAGATCACTCAACACTTGCTCTTCTCAAGGGCGGACGTCTCCTCTCGCTCTCCGCTTTGCTTTTTGCTTTGTCTTGTCTGTGAAACTGTCTGAGAGCCTCTCTTCTACAAAATCTTCTGAATCAT
>JAVCKU010000161.1:4324008-4334706 GCA_032273985.1 Hypsolebias coamazonicus | reverse complement strand
AACAACAATTAATATTTTTACATCATTTGACCCACTGACACAAAACTAATGTTAAACTACTCTAACAGACCTGACACGCAAGACACCATCATTTATTTCTCATTTTAAAGTATTTTCTATTTAGTTACTGAGCAAAAAAACATGATTTTTGAACAAATAACTTATGTAAAATTTGAAAATGCTTAAAAATGACAAATGATGGTGTCTTGTGTGTCAGGTCTGTTAGAGTAGTTTAACACTAATTTTGTGTCAGTGGGTCACATGAAATGATAATTATTGTGCAAAAACCACTGAATGTCTGATTTTTTTTATTATGTAGCTTTGAAAATGTATACAAGCTGATGAAGTCATTCTAAAGCAAACTTAAAGTTGACGTATGTAACCTATATAAAAAAATGTTTTTATAAAAGTTACATTTAATTTTTTTTTTTTTTTTTTTTTATATTTGTTAAAACTGTCACTATGCTGTGACAATATGGTATAAGACAGATAATCTGTGAAAAGATTGAGCTTCAAGACTTTAGATATTGGTCTTGTCTCGGTACAGTCTGGCCTTGGTCTTGACTTGGTCTTGGACCCCAAAAGTCTTGGTCTTGTCTTGGTCTCTGTACACTCTGGCCTTGGTCTTGACTTGGTTAGGTGGTCTTGACTACAACATTAGGTTCAGTTTTACTTATTTTTCTTCCAATTAATTCCTGATTCAAAATCAATAAAGTTGAGTCTTTAATTCAACATCTTCCTTCCTTTATCTGCAACTTCACCCCCCCCCCCTTTTTATTTTAGGTTTTTTTTTTAGTTTTTTTTTTTATCTTCTGCCATTTATTCCTCAGTCTTTCCAAGTCCTGTTGGCAAAGATGATACCTTAAGTTTTGCACAAGTTGTCCTCATTGCCTCCATCTTCCTGGATTATGTTCAATTATTTATTTCACTCTATCCCTCTCCATCTCCTGAAATGACATTAGTAGCAGTCGTTGCCGTGGGTATTGCTTTGAAATTCTGAACGTTGTTTTTAGATAAAACTCTCAATTTAAAAGCATGTTTTATATCAACTGACTGGCCAAACTGAATACATAGCCGCTCTCTTGCACCCCAGAGCCCTGACTCATTTAATCATAATACCTTTGTTGTGCAGGGACCAAACTAAACAGAAAACCTCATCCAGCCTGGGAACCTTGAAAACATGCAGCAGCTCTTAGACGGGCCCCCAGTCGGTCTGAACGTCCACTAGCACTAAAGGCCGACAGCGCTCGCATTAGGCTTATTCATAAGGTGCTTCAGTCCTGGACTGACATGTCCTCTCTCCACCTCGGTCCACCCAGAAGACCCGCAGAAGCGGAGAGGGGGGATTGAAACACCCCATCTCTGTAGCGCCTCTACTTCTGAGCGAGGTAGCAGCAGGATAAGAATAGCTTGACAAAGTGCTGACATGTGCTTCTGGCGACCACTGAGCTGCGGGATATTAAAGTCAAAATGCCATAACTGGATGCCTTTCAGATTTGAACTTTGTGTGTTTGGGGTTTTTTGCTTTCTCAAAGAAGCAATTGTTTGTAACCCTGGCATTCAACGATGGAAAACCGGGGTGATTCAGAGACACACAAGCTCCTTGCTCTTTGTGTAGCATGTCTGCAAACTTGTTGCTTTTTTTGGCAAAACTTGCCAATTTCAAACAAAACATGCCATTTACATGAATCCTCTTGATCAAGAGTTTTGATAAGAGGTGTGGTAGAAGACATAATGTCCAACTGATTGGTCTTTAAGAAACAATGTTTCTGTCTACAGTAGAACGTCTTGGGTGGAGCCCGAGTCATTTGACCAATCACAATCAAGATAGATGACAGCAAAATCTTTCCCATGGACGAAGGGAACAGTTTGGTTTACGTTTTAACTACCAGTAGTCACTTCTAATGTTGGACATCGGTAGTTTTGAGAAACTGTATTTTCCAGCCTATAATATGACCTGGAGTATAAGTCGCATCAGTCCAAAAATGTTTAATAAAGTGGGGAAAATCCATAAATATGTTGCTTCGCCATATAAATAGCATCTATTATGCATCACCGCTGATGTGGCGCGTTTGTTACGCGTCACAGTTGACAACCCGGAAATGTGGGCCGGTGTTAAGCCAAAATTCAATTGGTTGACAAATGGCGGCCGTGGGAGCGTGCACGAGAGGACTTGAGCAAGAATTTAACAAGAGTTTGCTCGAAATTATAGTAAAGGTGTGCCTCAGTCTAACTTTTCCTTAATACATGCACTTCAGTGGTCAAATTAGCTTCATTTCACCAGGGTGGCACAGTGAAATGAAGCTAATTTGATGGTTGCTCAAGGCGAGCTGGACGGAGGTGGCAGGATACCGCAAGCCAGTTGTGTCATTAATAGCTACTTTTACCCATTACACGACACAACGGCATGCCATACTAACGGCATGCCATACTAATTGAATGCCATCTAGTGGCTGAAAATGGTAGTGTTCAATATTTTTAAAGTAAGGGACAAAATGGTACAACTTTGAACTTACAGAAATGTCTCGCACGACATAAGGACAATTGCTACATTACGTTAGTTTGCCATGTTTTCGGAAATGTGAAGATGTCCTACATACAGAGCAACACGTCAAAGCAGCTTTTTTTTTTTTTTTTTGGTTTGTTTTTTCCCCTCCCCACTGCTCTTTATTCTGCACTGCTTGCCGTACTCTGAAAGCTCATTGAGTGTGGGAAGGGAGCGGCTCCATCGGTGACTTATGAACTACCGGAGGAAACAAACACCGAATGGGCTGTGCGGCCATTTCAAAGAACCGTCTTCTGAAAGACAATTGACAATCGCTGCTGGGATCCAAACTATTTTATATCTGTCCACCTGGGTTGAAACTGATTGTAAACAATAGAAAAAGCATCAAGTTACAGCTTTAACTGGGTCACTTCTGTTTCCTAAAGCCCGTTTTTCAGATCACAATATTTTCTAGTTTTACTGCAAAACAAGTTATTGCTAATCTGTACAAAACAAGCAGACCTGGACACTGTCTAAGACCCCAATAATAGCAGTAAATTCACCTTCTAGTTGGTAATTATTTTAAAAAAGCTTTATACAATGTTGTTTAACTCTAATTCAAAGCATTATTAATCATCTTAAAGTTTAGCATGGTTGAATACAGCAAAGTATACCAAGTAACATTTTTAAACTAATAAATTTGCGCTTTAAAACAGAATACTGTACATTTCCACAAAACTGTTGTGAACTGACTGGATCAATAAGACTTGATGCAACATCTCCTTGTTTGAGTTCAACCATGTGGCAAGCTTGTGGAACCACACCCAAAGAGACTTGCTGCTATATTTGCTGCAGTAAGTGGCTCTACAAAGCATTGACTTGGTGGGGTGAACAAATATCAGTTTCAAATTCTAGGTTTTAATAAAACGGACAAAGCAGCTGTGGGGTGGTTGTGAATTTATTGCAATTTCTTTTATTGCATTTCTTATAATAGTCCCAAATTAACATGACATTTATTTTATGTCGTATTGCCGAGTCTGATTCAACTAATGACAGAGCATGGCCCTTTGTTCAGTTTGGAAGTATTTAAGCATGAAGTACCAGATGTTGCAGGTCTGATCAAGTTAACTACACCAAAAATGTTTCAATTGATTAATGATCTTCAATTAATAAACCATAATTGTCTGGTGTCCCTTGGAACGTGGGGTTATTAAGCTTAAACTTAAACTGAGGCAATACAGATTCAATATCCAGAGGCCCGTGATTGTTACAATATTAGCATTCCTCTTAACACTGGGACCTAAAATAAGTAAATGTATTCAAACGCCTCAGGGCTCAGACTGATTAAAACATTAGTTCTAATATTTGGGCCACCAGCATAAACAGGCTCTAGATCTTCATTAAATGTCTACCAACTGTTTTCCCTCTTCCTTTCCTTAGCCAAACCTGCATTTCTCTCTGTAGACTAGAGGCGGAGAAAATACTTGTTGACATATGCGTTACCGTAAGATTATGACAAACATTCCTCTTGACTTTCAGTTCCTCCCAAAAGAACCAAATCCTCCTTATTACCATGTTATCCCCATCCTTTTTGTGTCTCTGCTGTTGGCAGGTCATATCACTGTACATTAACGTGATGGTTTTGACATCGTTAGCACTCATCTCTACAAACAGAACCATTTTCCTTCCCTCAGTCATCTTCTTTTTACCCCAAACATCTACATAAGCTCCCAACACGCTGCTCTGTTTGTTTAGAAGGGGAAACAAATGTATTTCTTATGTATTGGTTTTCGTCTAAACTGTCAAGTTTTCTTGTATTGGCTATAATCGTAGACAAAGCTATTCTTCAGCCCTCTCAAAGCTGGGATCAAGCACTGCAGTCGAGCAAAAAGGTGCCAATTTATGTCCCAATTCTCAGGCCACTTCCATGTCCAAGTAATGGTTCTATGTCGCCATCATCCTCGACAACAAACACTCAGCTGTCCTCATCTTTTGCTTTTCCCCACACACTAAGGACACCTTTCGCTCCATCTTCCCAACAGTCTTCAGCCACTTTTTCTTCCCTCTTCCATTTGATATCCCAGACCACCACCAGGACTCTGCAAGAAACTGAGGTGATGGAAGCAGGTCTGCTCGTTAGTGCCATTTTTCCTCCCCTTTCTGCTAATACTCAAGTATCATTTTGTTGCTGCAGAACATTTTACAACCCCTTTGAGTTTGCTCCTTGTTGCAGCATTTGTTCCTTGTTCCTTTGTGTCTTCCTGTCCTGTTCCCGATGGCGTCGTCTTGACATTTGAACAAAACTATCCAACTGTCTTTCTGTACATTTCTAGTCTCTTTTCATCCCTGAAATAGTCTCTTAAGCCATCTCTGGCTTTGCCAGCATTCTTTTTTTTAATCACTCTGTAAGTCCAGTATATATTTACAGTCCTTACATCTACAAACCTGAAGGCAAATGCTCTCATTCTTATTACCTGTTTAGCTTCCGTTCCTCATGTTGACTTTTTTTTTTTTTGCATGTTCTTGCATCTCGACTCTTCATCTAATTCCTTACTGATCATCGTCAAATTTCAAACAACATCATCGTTTATAGCAATAGTTTGAGACAATCGCCCAACAAAATTTGTTATTGTGACAGGCTCAACAACAACGTTGATGCTGTACTTTTAAATAAAATGTGTTTTGCTTGAAATCCTAAAAATGAGCAGCACAGGTCATGTCCGTTCATTCACAAGCCGTCTTCCTCCCTTCATTTAAAAACTAAAAAGGACCCAATAACACAATGAAAGAAGCAAGAAAAGGATTGCAAAACTGCACTATGCTTGTCCTTTTTATAGATTATTATCAGTACTACAGATTGTTTTTACAACTTGGTCAATTACCACTCATTTAAAGCAATGTGTGTCATCTCTTCAGTAAGGTTCTGTGGTGAGGTTATGAACAAATCACCCCACACTGGTTGTAAGTAACTGAATATTCTCAGTTTGGAGTTTTAACGGTCGGCCCAAGTGGAGCTAAAACCAAAAAGGATTGCTGGATGAAAACCTCTTCAGATTTAAATTTCTTACACATTTTGTAAAGTCTTACTTTTTTATTCAGCTCTGCATTTGAGTTATTTGCAATAAAATCACAAATGATTGAGATTCAAAACATAATGGCAGCAGCATCTAGCTGTGGCACTTCTAATTGATTTAGGAAATCTATAGTATTACTGCTGGAATAACTAATGCCAAAACAATGTAGAAGTGCACAACAGTATGTGAAATGGCATCAACATCAACTGATTTTTTTTGTAACTGTTTCATTCATTCATTCAGACTGGAGTTGTTTAAAGACAGCAGCAGTTTGGTGTAACCATGTTCTGACTCCAACAAAGTTCGGTCAGATCTAGACTTTTTTTCTAGAAGTTTCGTCCTTCATCCTAAGGACTTCATCAGTCAAAGGAGCCACAACAAACTCAGTCCCATAAGTGGCTTACTCACATAGAGGGCCAACCAGTTTGATGATGAGATGGTTTCTGGAGTCCGCCTTCTCCCCAGTCGACTCCTCTGAGGCAGCCATGGACAAAGTGGTTCAAAACATCAAAGTTTATGCTCAACAATCCAGGTAAAAAATGTTTTGAACCACCTCGGCTTTGGTTGCCTCAGAGGAATTGATGGGGAAAGGGAGGACTCCAGACACAATCATATCACCATCAAAATGGTTGGTCCACTTTTCTCTCAGTTATGTATAAAGCTCATATAAATGAATTACCATCGAATATCCTAACACTTTTTCTTGAACGCCAAAGCTGTTATAATTTAAAGGGAATTGAGATTTTTGTGAGACCGAAATATAGAACTAGTTCGATCCAAGGAATTAGATTGTGGAACAACTTGGGAGGTTGAAATTAAAAATGCAAAATCAATATCTTCATTTAAGAATATGATTAAAAAGAAATATTTGCAAAAGATATACAGTATATAAAATAGTTTATCTTGTCTAGTTTCATAGTTGATAATTACATGTGTTGTTCCTTCTTGTTTTCTTGATTTATTATTATTATTGCATTTTTTTTCTCTTCTTGTTGCTTATTGAAGGTTTTTTTTTTTGTTTGTTTGAATTGATTGTTATGTACAATGGGGGCAGATAGAATAAGAGATTTATTTAATGTTGTATTTTTTTATTTGAAATGAATAAATAATTAAAAAACAAAACAACAACAACAAAAAAAAAACTATGCGAGTAAGCCACTTACGGGACGGAGTTTGCTATGGCTCCTCAGACTGATGAAGTCCTTTGGATGAAGGACGAAATGTTTCATTAAAAAAAACTGTCCTGAGGACCTGACTTAACTTTAGTGGATTAAAAAAAAAAGGATTATTGAGCATGAATTTTGACATGTTCTGACTAACTATATAAGTTGAATTGTAACTACAGTACAGTATACTGTATTATTAACCAAGTTTGTTCAAACATCTCTTTCAAACAGCTGTTCATATTTTTTTTTTCTAGAGAACGTCACTGTCAGTTTAATTCAGTTTATTTATATAGTGCCAAATCACAACAAAGTTGTCTCAGGGCACTTTACAGGAACATTCACGTACATAGAAAAGCCAATTAGTAAAGTTCTCTATATAAGAAGCTTCAAGGACAATAGAGATGTAGTCTTTAAGGATAATATGGCTGTCAGCCAAGTTGCTGTACCTACTGTCAGATGTACAACAATCTTCCTCTACAGCCTTCAATTACTGTATAAGAGCTTTTTTTTTTTCCTAGCTGTGGTTTAGTTTCCTTCATATAATGGCAGTCTATGCAGATTGTCATTTGCGGAGCCATTTTGTGTTGATTTAAGGTGCAACAGTTTTTGGCACTTCCATATTGAGGCAACTTGTTGCTGCAGGACACCGATTGCTTTTAACTAGTTGTTTGCTCGTCTTGACAGGCTTTCCATCCATCGCTATTCCAGCACACTCCGCGTCTGTTCGGCTTTGCCAAATTGAACTTCTTCATCTTCATATCAATTTTCTCACCCCATCTATGCTCTTTCCCTCAAGGAAAAGTGCCACCATGCTGTTTACCCTTCAGAATCCATCATCTTTACTTCAACCATCTCCTCTTCCATCACCACCTTCTCCTTGGCAGTGAGTCACTTTTATTTCAGCCCTTTAATTCCTCTCACTTTTTCCCCTCCATCTTCCAAGTTTTTAATGCCTTCATGCAAAATAATCAGAGATTACATCAATCCCCAGGCCCCACTCAATTTTACCCACTTCTCAGCACTTTCCATCAAATTGACTAGACTTCTATTAATTTACCAAACATGTTTTCGCAGGAAATGTAATTGCCGCCTAGGATGTACGGTATTCTATAAAATAAGTTGTGGAGAAAAGGTCAGTTTAGAGCACAAAACAAATTTGAACAGGCTTGAGTTAATTAAAAGCCGTGAAAAACTTAGTTTTGGCAGAACACCATATATCCAAGAAATAGGGAAGCCTAAACTCAAAATTATGGGGAAAAAGTGATGAAAAATGTTAATATTTTGCTTTACTTTCACTGAGTTCTGAGCGGTTGTCACTATGTAACCATCGAGCTCAATGGCTGCATTTTTAAACATCACATTTAGCAAATTATAGCTTATTTTCATGTGCACGGCTTGCAAAACTGGATTCTTGGCCATGCACATTTCATTGTCCCACATTGGCAGCCGTTCCAACATTTAAGGTTTATTTTGATGGAGTACACTTTAGAAATGAAGACAAGCAGATTCAAACTAGTTACTACAATCATTTGTCTTCACAGTTTTTAGGACTGGACAGTAGCATTAGAAGAAGAACTGGAGGTATACGTGAAATTGCCATGTCTTATGTGGTGGTAACTGCTGTGGAAGCAGACTTTCCTTTGGGATTAATAAAGTATTCTTCTATTGCGGAAGTAGCAGATATGAAGATGTTGAAGTTATCCTTAGAAGTGACAAGGATGGATAAGATTAGGAATGAGATCATCAGAGGTACAGCACAGGTTGAACAACAGGGAGATAAAGTTAGGGACTGAGATGGTTTGGACAGGTCCAGAGGAGGGACAGTGGTTTGGACATGTCCAGAGGAGGGACATTGGGTATATATTGGCAGAAGGACGTTTGGCATGCAGCTGCCAGGAAAAAGACAAAGAAGAGATGTATGGATGCAGTTAAAGAGGACATGGAGGGAGTTGGAGTGAGGACAGAGGATGCAGAGGACAGAGTGAGATGGAGGGTTAGACTTGCCTGTGGAGACCACTGAAGAGGGAACAAAACCAAAAGACGACCTGTTTTTAAACTCATCTTTTTGTTTTCAGACATTTTCTCAGTTTAGACAATGGAAATTGATCAAGTTTTGATCTTTCCGTTTTTTAAGTTGTGAACATTAGGAGTTGTGGTTGCTCGGTGGTCAACACCGCAGTCTTGTAATCCCGAGGCTGCAGGTCCGAGCCCAGGTGGCCTCAGGAAAGGCATCGGGTGTGAAACTGTTTTTTGTTTGCTCCTGAAGAAAAAAGCTGCCCTCTGACAAAAAATAATAAAATAAAATAAAAAACATGTTGTGAATATGTATTCCAAAAATTCAAGTGAAATTATCAACCTTTATCTAACTGAAAAATATTACGAGCAGATCTTTTAAAAGTCTGGACTTCACCAGTCCACATTTACACACATTGTGTGTATTTATGACAGACCTGGACTGTGATGGGGAAACCCCGTTATATGTCATCTGTTTGTTCAGACTCGCCTTTACTAATTTTAAAACTTGTGAAACGATAAAATGTTGTTGGGCTGAATGTCGGTCTGCACCTGGGGCGAGGAACCTTTTTTTGAAAGTCCTCTGAGAGCCACCCTGTGCATGTTTAATGTATGATCCATACAATGCTACGTTATAAACTGATAAAACAAAGGTTATCAGTTATTTTTCTATTTATTTTTGTAAACGTGAGTTTCAGTTAATAGGTGTTCTTTCTTTTTTTGACCAGTTTCCACCTTTTAAAACTCAAAATAAAACCGTCACAAAGTGAGACACGAACAGTAATCAATGTAATATAAAATATTGTTTTAAATTCTACGTTACATTTTGGACTCAGGAAGAAAATATTTTTCTTTTTGAGTATGAACAGATGTTGTGTGGAAAGCTTTAATAATGCAGTTGGAGTGACATAAAGAGATGATGGTCATTATGATCTGACGACCGATGTTGTTTTTGACAAACACCTGTCAATCATCCTTATCATGCGCTGTTGACAGACCACTCGTGTTGTGTTCACTGACCCGGGCTCAGATATATGCGTTACGATCAGTTTTTATCACAGAAATTACGTTGATTGTCTTTTTTTTTTTCTTTTGAGTTTTTATTATCTTATTACCGGTAGTTTGTTAGAAATTGTGTAGTGACCAGATGAAAAGGTCATAAAGGTCGTAAAGAGCTCAGAGGCCAGAAGTTTCCACTTTTTGGTCTACACCAGGGGTGTCCAAACATTTTCACACGTGGGCCAAAACTATCATGATGAAAGGACTCACGGGCCACAAAAATGTGAATTTAACTCTCATTGTGAACCGTATTTTGGAAGAAAGGACGACAGTTTACTAATTTTGGTGGAGAAATAGTTTTAAATTGTTGTAGATCCAAAATATTAAAAGCCTTATAAACACTAAGCTTATATTTTTTATTGAAAAGGATTTGATTTGTTGGGTCAATGTTTGTTGTTTTCTTGTGTTTGGAAAGTTCATTTTAGTCTGTTCTCAGCTACAAAAGTGTAATTTCAGTAAATGTCCTTTTAAAAGGGGTCGATCAGCCCATTGGACCATGGACGGCCCAAAAAACTGATCTAATTTCTGAAAAATGATCCAGCTGCCAGTTGCTACAACAGATTCATGGAAGGTTTGATAAAGTTGATCAACTCGTATGCAGATGATGCCACGTTATATTCATTTGAAAATGTCCAATTTCCCTCTTGATTATTTTATCAACAAATATTTAGCAAAGTTTTATGAATCTTTATCTAAAAGTCTCATTTCTGATAGAAACCAGTAAAGGTTTTTAGTGGTTTGTACCATGAAGTGAAAATAAAAAAGATTACAGCCAGATTGGGGCTGAGATGGTGTAGAGGCAGGGCAGCCGGCTCAGGACCGGAAGGTCTCAGGTTCGATCCCCGGTCACTGCATACCTCGTTGTGTCCCTGGGCAAGACACTTAACCCCGAGTTGCTCCC
>JAVCKU010000161.1:4289824-4302408 GCA_032273985.1 Hypsolebias coamazonicus | reverse complement strand
TCCCCCCCCCCCCCCCCCCAAGGTCGGCCTGTTAGCTTAGCTTGTAGCTTAGCTTTTCAGCTTAGCTGCTTTTAAAGATCCAAAAATGTGATTTTGAACAGTTAAAACAGATTTTTAAGAGAAGAGAGAAAGGGAGGGGGTCAATGAAGAGCACCGGAATTGAGCCTCGTCTTCAATAGAATGAGACAGACATGAAGAAACGATAAAGCGGGTAAATGAAAATGAGGTCGATAATTTTCATTCATCATGCGATTAATTCATTTATTGTTTACTGCGGCAGGCCTAGCGATCTGTTCTGCTGGTCGCGAAGCCATGCTTGTATATTGGTAGGGGAAACACTGCAAATGAAGACAACCAAGATAATTCTTTGAGCAAGATGCTAAGCAAAACGGCTATCCATGGGTAAGTGCTTTGGTAAGCAAAGGGACCAAGGCCTCCAATAAAGCCCGGTTACCCTGGCTGGGCTCTATTGATCTGATGTGTAAGAAAAATGTCTCTAACCGGGACAACCACCAAAGTAGCACCCCACTGATTCAGAGGGCAGCTGAACAACAGGTGTTCATCGGTGCAAGTGAAATCTTTGAGCTTGAGCAAATTTAATGAAGACGAAGCACTCAAAAACGATTTATCGATTTTTGATCTGAAAATCTAGATAAAAACGAACTCCCCCGCTGGAGGAAAAAGAAGCTCTTTACCGCCCACTCGTAAGGAGAAATGAAAGTGTGTCTTTACGGAAGGAAAAGTTCATCTTAAACATTAATCGGCATCATGCTGTGAGGGTTTTCCTTTTCCACTGGCAGGCTCAGACAAAAGTAAAGGAAAGCTTAAAGGAAGCAAGTACGGATTTATCCTTAATGAAAACCTGCCGCTGAATCATAAAAAATAACTTGGCATTTCTCCAACAGTTCAGCTTCCAGAGGAGCAACAACACAACACAGGAGTAGCTTAAGGGCAACTATGATTGGGTCTACAGTCAAAGACCTGACTTGAACCCAAACATCCGTCTGCTTTAGACTTAAAATAAAAATAGCCCTGCACCGAGACTCAATCCAGCCTGAAAGAGCTCGAGAGGATCTGAGAGACAGAATGGCAGAAAATCCCCAAATCCAGGTATGTAAATCTCCTCACATCTGAAGACACCGATAAAACTCTGCGGCGAAGATGCTTTTAGACGTCTCAATACTTCTTCCGAAGTACTGTTGCCGTGTCATTATGCGTATCGAGTGCAGATAAATCAGAGGAAATTGAAATTTACAACATTTCCACATAAGGCTGCCATGTGGAAAAAGTGGAGGAGGATAAATGATTCATAAACGCACTTCGGCAGCGTGTACACAAACAGAATATGTGGCTTCGGATGGATCCACACTCATAATGACCTTTGTGTCATCTCATGTGTGAACGCAGACAAAAAGTCTCACGCTGAAGCAAAATGACACCAGGAGCAGAGGCAAAAGGAAAAAGACTAAATAAATAAATAAATCTGAAAATTTCATCACACACAAGCTTTTAGCAAACAAAAGTGAATATAAACCTGTAGGAATAATCTCACACCGAACTTTCACACAAAAACGGACATTTGCACCGGATCTGAAATTTGACTAACGAGCTAACAGCAATTCTTTGTTGCACTTTTGCAATTTAAATGTAATAATCTTTATTGCATGACCAGAACATATTCCTAACACATTGCATGGATAAAGTGCTTTGGCCATTTCTTGTGTGACATGAAAAGAAAATAAATAAAACATTACAGGGACTTGACTATAAACAAAAAAGCAGTTCTAATCCTAAATATATGTTGACCGTAATTTCCGGACAACTGAGTGCACCAGAATATAAGCCGCACCCACTAAATTTAAAAAAATTATAATTTGTACACAGTCATACATTATACATATACAGCTCGTCTATATAGCCATGGGTGTCCATGTTGTAACATGAAATGTATATGTATATATTTTTTTTTTATTAAACGCATGGACCCCCACAAACAGCATTAGCTTCTGGCTGAGGCCGCCCTCGCAAACTCAAACAATGCTACAAAATATTTTTTTTTTTTCATTTTATTCATTTACCCTTTATTTATACAGGTAGTCTCATTGAGCCACGAGAACTCGTTTTCAAGACAGAACTGTTTAGGGAGCAGATAGTGGGGGTTAAGGGCCTTGCTCAGGGGCCCACAGTGGGGCGAATGAGG
Organism: Hypsolebias coamazonicus; assembly: GCA_032273985.1. Lineage (NCBI taxonomy): Eukaryota > Metazoa > Chordata > Actinopteri > Cyprinodontiformes > Rivulidae > Hypsolebias > Hypsolebias coamazonicus. Next base: position 4,300,208 of record JAVCKU010000161.1, on the reverse strand, counting down.
GTGGAGGCAGGTGTGGGTGTTTCACCTTTACCATCCACATTTTTAGATGTCTGTACCTGGGCTTGAACCGGCGATCTTCCGATCACAGGTCCACCGTCTCTAACATCTATCCCACCACTCCCCCCACAACATATGAAGAAACAACTTTTAGAATGTTTTCACTTTTCTTCACTGTATTCGATTAATAATTACAGCAAAAATGTTAACATATTTTAAACAGTTTTATATTTCCACTGGAAAAAACAACTTTGTAACAAGCTGTTGACCAGAGGGAAAAAAACAAAAGAAATCTAACCCCTCTCTCAAGCGTGTTCATCTGGAAATGACAGGTACAGATTGCTCTAGTGTGCAATTTTTATTTATTTATTTTTTTATTTATTTATGCTTTTTTAATCTTCTCTCCAGCTTTCTGAGGCACCCCTAGTGCACCCTGGCAGCCCCCCAGGGGGCCACGGCCCCCACTTTGAAATACACACTGGTATAAGCCATTAAAAGCATGTGGGAAAAAGTAGAGGTTTATAGTCCGGAAATTACGGTACTTGTTTATACATATGAACATCTCTTTACATATGTTTACATATTTTATGTTATTTTTAATGACTGTTTATCTTCACTGAATTCAATAACTGCTCTCTAAATTGTTAATTTATGGCTTAGTCTTTTTTTTAAATGACGTATTGTGTAAGTAAAGTGTCTGATCGTTTAAAAAAAAAAACTCATGTCATTTTCCTAATTTGTCTGCATGCTGTTTGATGAGCCATATGTAGCCTGCGAGCAGCAGCATTATTTGAAGTTCATCTGTCTGAAGAGGTTCTTCAACAAGAAGCCTACCTCAATCCTTCCGGTGTCTGGCTGGAAGCCTCGGGCTGGGTCTTCGGTCGTCACTCTGCACTGGATGGCGCAGCCGTTCACCCTGATCTTGTCTTGTTTGAGGCCGAGTTCTGGCAGGCTGCGGCCCTCGCACACGTGCAGCTGGGCATGCACCAGGTCCACACTGTTGGAGACAACCCAGATAATGAGGTGAATGCACTGACTGACAGCCAGAACATGGTGTGAACAGCTTTTCCCTTTGAGTTTAGAACAGCTTTTCAACGTATATCAAGTTTGAAAACTGCTGCGTCTCCTCTCTTACCCCAACACCCCACTGAAAGTGCCAGCTTGCCCACAGCTCAAATTAAATAAACCCAAAAAATCTGCTCCAAAAATATACTACAATAAAACAAACAAACAAATAAAATCATTTCATGTGGATTATGGAACATCAGACCTTTTTCCTTTAAGTCTGTTAGTTAATGATCTGATAACTGATCATATTGATTAGTCTGACAGAAACCTGGATAAAACAGATTTTGTTAGTTTACATGGATCCATTCAAACTGACCACATTTCCTCACGCTGCTGCCATCTTTACTTGCTCTACTCTACCCGTTTGTAATCGCAGTTATTTCTATCCTTAACATGTTTTTTTTTTAATCTTTCGTCCAATAGGGGATACACCTGGACTTATTCTCTGATTATCCCTTTCTACTTCCTGTCCTCTCAGACCCACCCGGTCAAAGCAGATGGCTGCTCATCCCGAGTCTGGTTCTGCTGGAGGTTTCTTCCTGTTTAAAGGGAGTTTTTCCTTCCCCCTGTTACCATTGTGCTTGCTCAGACTGGGAGACTGGGATGAAGTGAAGATTCAACACAATCTGCTGGCTTTTATATTGTATGTGAATGTTTTGTGTTCAGTGCCCCGAGACAACTTCTGTTGTGACTTGACGATATATAAATAAACTGAAATGAATTTTTAAGAACTTTTATTATCAAACTGTTTAGTGTTTTGATGTGAAAATCAGGAAAGACATGCATGAAGCTGAGAAACATGGGCTTTATGCAGATGCAGTACAGATTTGTTGAAAAACTAATTAAAGCAATAGGTCAGTTCTTTTTAAGGGGGCATTATGAGAATGGTTACTAACAGTGTTTTTCAAGGGGAATGAAGGAATTCCCAAAAATAATAAAATATTAATAATAATAAAAAAGTCTACAAAGTTGTTAAAATTAGCCAATTTGAAGAACTAATACAACCCTGACAATCTTATACTGTATTAAACACCTACCTGGTAGTGAAACCTAAATTTATTTCTTAATGGTGCTTTTTCTACACCCACCCTTTGTTTCAATAAAAAGTCAGTTCTCTGCCACAGTACTTTACTTTGAAAGGAGTATAAAGTGAAATCTATGACAATGGGTGAGCTGAGTTTATTGGATAACAAAGTTAAAAATGGCAAAATGGCAGAAATGTAAGATCTACAAAGATCCCAGGGTAGCAAAATTAGCAGCACGTCTGTGTACCTGAAGCCTCTGTCCAAAATGGTTTGCCAGCATTTTTTGTTCAAGGTGGACACGGTCATGGATATTTGGTTAGCATACCCATACCCAGACGATAGCTCTTAAAACAAGCCTTGCTGGTCTGAATGGGACAAGTTTAAACAATTATTAAACAACTTTAATCTAAAAAGTGTCAGCTATTCATCTAAACTTTATTTTAAAACTTGTGCCAAACCATTCATTTTAGTCTTTTATTTTTATTATTTTTTTTTTTTTTAACAGTGGTTATTTTTCAAACATAAATAGCAGCTACCTGCACTTGTGGCGCAGCCCTGTTAACTTTTGGCAGGAAAACCATATTTCTGCTGGAACAACCATGAGAGCAGAGAAGATTTATGAAAGAGTATCCACATGATTAGAGTTAAACTCCATTTTCTCAGACTAATAACACCGATAGTGGATATGTAGAACCAGAGGTAGATCAGTAACTAAAACTTTATTTTGATTTAAACCTGGATCCTATATTAGCACAGAATAACAACTGTAGCTGCAGAAAAGCCCAGACTGAAGTGTGACTAATAACGAAACGGCTTCAGTCAATAAACCGAGACTGTTGTCCTTTATCTTTGATTAATTCTGATGTAATAATGCCCGTGTGACATTCTGGTGTATTGAGAACCATCAGCGCTGTATGAGTTGAGACAGACATGTGAAAATCATCACATTACAGACATTGTTAATACCTTTTCAACAATTTAACTAGATCTGAGTTAAATTACATACATACACACATGTATATATAAAAAAGAAAAATGCAGTATGATGGAAGAGTTTGTTTTAACCTAATTTAAGAGGGAATCTAAATATCAGTACGGCAAAGAGTGCTTCTATTTCCTTCCGATTCCCTGAGCTCCAACCCTCAGTGCTGCCTTATCTGCATGCATTTATGTAAATTTAAAGCTCAAAAGAGACCTTACGGGGTTAATATTTATGACCTTACTCAGTTTAATCCATATTTTATTTTCTATGAACTTCCCTTCTTGGTTTTCTGGAAACTTTTCAACCAGAGTTAACAGAGTGGGTGGGAAAACAATTCTTACGTGGCAACATGAACGCTTCCCACCAGCTGCCAAATATACGACTGGGAGAACTTGTGCCATCATGGGTACATTTAAGAAATGAAAACTCACATAAAAGAAAAATATATATTTTTTGTCTGCTTAATTTATTGTTTTCTACAGAACGGCAAAACAAGAAAATCTATGAATTTTTATAACTTAATTATTTTAATTTAACGATTTAATACAGATTACAGTTTTCGATAATCGATAATATTGATATGTATTTTCAATAATAATGTTTGATAATTATATGTAATATATTCTCTAATCAATAATACCAATTATTATCAACTTTTATAAACATTTTTAAATATTTTTTTGTGTGTTTTAAAGTTTTATTTCTTGAAGTAGAAAGACATTCCCAACAATGCTTAAAGAAAGTCTTATTTCACCATATGTTACCAATTAGGATGCAAACATTTAACCAAACTCAAAAATACTCAGCAGAGTACTGATCTCACAGATGTACACATTCAAAGAGGAGCCGTTTTCAGAGCGCACCAGAAAATCTATCCCCAGAAGACCTTAGATCTGCAATAAGTGTAACAAGACTGTTAGTGCTTCAGCTTGTAAGAAAAAGCTACGCAATATATTAATTATATATTTTAACATTGATAAACTCTGTTTATTAAGCAAGCAGCCATGAGCACTAAACATTTAAGCATCTGATTTAAACAAATTATATAAAAACAAGGAAATGGTCTGGAAAGTGTTGCAGAATAGACTGAGGTCTGGAGACCAAGCAAACTTCCACAAACAGCTAAGAGGATTGTTAAAAAGACAAATCAACACTGAGCTCAGAAGAAAATGTTGATTTCAGAGCTTTACAACGCATTGCTCGCTCCCGCTCCATTTCTTCTGTAGACAGTGGTTGCACCTCGACATGTTATCGTTTGGTTAATTGAGATTGGAGAGAGTAGCTGAGTACCGTTCCCATGGGAGTCCATATTGAGGGGAATCCAACCGGGAGCCCGGCAGATGCTGTACTTCCAGACAGCGCTTTAGAGTATTCTTTTAGTGTTCTGTTTTTAGTGTTCTATATCGCTTTACAACTTTAATACCATTTTCTTTTATTTGTTATTCTCAAACTGTACGCTTTATTTTATGATTGCCTATTGTCGTCATCACTATTAAAATCAGGTCTCTCTTGTGATAGCAGGGGTTCTGCTCTTTGGCATCGACGGAGCTCCGTTTAATCAACTTTAGAAGAAGACATCGGCAGCACCTTCGGCCATGGCAAAGCTTCCGAGTCAGTGTGAAGGTTTGGTTCGTGCTACGAGTACTCAAAATCAGCTGATTTACGAGCTAAACCATAAGATGGAGGCTATTTGTGAGAATCGCTCCTAGGACGCGTCAGCATGTTGGGATGGACCTTGAGGGCGGCTCATAACATGGATCAGCTGAGTGAAATACCCATAAATTTGGCCATTTTGAACCGGAAAGTTCCAGCAGGACTCGAGGCTGACAAGAAAAAAACAGTCTGCCTGAAGAAAAATCAACAATTGTGGCTTATCTGAAACAGACTCCCCTGTTTGGCCTCAGATACGAGCGGACTATCAAATTTTTCCTGGGACATGGGTAGCTGGGGACCAAGCATCTATTGCAACCCCCCCCCCACACACACACACACACACACACACACACACACTTCTATACAGACTCATCAGAACTGCCGGCTGAAATATCATAACTGTGGTCTATATGAAAGTGCTCATGAATTAATTTCAAGGCCTTGACGTCAAATGCATATGTAATCATGTTTATAAATGTGCTTGCTGGTCAGATGATTGTTGATGAAAACATTTTATTAACACACACAATTGTCTGGGCTCCATATGTGTCGTGTCTTGTGAGTAACTCCTGGACATATGGACCAGGAATTCATTAAACTTTCATCGTTGCCAATTTAAACAAATTATGCTGATTGTAAGTTATTTTAACAAGCGATAAAGAGGTTACAGAAATGTTGCAGCTTTATGTATAAAACTACGTAGAAGTTTATGGTTTTCCAAGTAATTAAAAATGAAAAAGGCGCAGCCGGGTGCTGCTAATCAGCTGTGTTTAATGAGCTGATCACCACCAAGTGTGAGCGCCTCTATAGAAGCTCTGATTTCCACAGTTCACCGGTCTGAAGAATTCAGCCATGTTTTAAAACAACGCAGTGGCAGAAAGTTACCAGCAGTGATACGGTTTGTAGATTCAAGCGATCATCAACTGTGCTAAGAATGGATGCTTCACCAAGACAAAGCAAGTCTCAGAAATGCAAATAAAATGTTTTAGTTGATGACAAATATCAAAAAACACTGAGGAAAAAAAACAACCAGTTTATCGTGAAGGCTTGACAGGAGAATGTCTTAAAAAATAAATAAATAAAACTTAACTCTGGAATACTGTATATCCATTTTTCTCTATGATGATGCTTCCACACAAAAACGTAAAAAAAAATAAAATAAAAAAAAAACTGTTTGGAGTAAAATCTCAACCTTTTTCTATTTTTTCATTTACGATTACAGACCAAAAACTAGAGTTGATTTTTACTAGTATTGGCAGAACTATTTTTTTTAAAAGCAGTTTACCTCTAAATCCTCATTATTTACAGCCAGTTTTTTTAAAGTATCATTTTAAAATGTGCCTGCGATTCAAAAAATAAAATCTAATTATACGTTGCCGAAAGCCCCACAAAGAAACGCGTCCTTGTGAGCTGCGATATTACATTGATCAAGGTCTGACGTCTATTAATTGGTGAAAATTCAATTAAAAACAAATTAAGTCAAGAATGTTGAGCCAACGAGCAGAATAGTGACTGATAAGTAGGACTAAAAGTCAGATTTAGACTGTGGGCTCCTCTGAAGAGCATGGCCTCAAGACTACATCAGGTAATACAGGCCAGTCTGAGGTCTATATGATTATTCTTGATGCACTGCTCAGGTAAAGTGTCTGCTTCAAACATTACAAAGCACTTCACAGTTTAAATATAAGAGCACATTGGCTCTTTAATAGTTGTCAAGGAACCAGATGAAGCAGAGATAATGCACCTTGTGGCACACTGACCCTTTAAACTGGTTTTAATTACATTTTTATTTTTTGTTTTTAAAGTATTTATAGTTTCATAAAAGCAAAACATTGTGTACATTCAGTTGGTATAAAATTTGGGAGCACGGCGGCTCAGTGGTTAGCACTGTTGCTTCACAGCAAGAAGGTCCAGGGTACAATTCCTGGTTGGACCTGGGGTCTTTCTGTTTGGAGTTTGCATGTTCTTCTCGTGCTTGCGTGGGTTTTCATTACTCCGGTTTCCTCCCACAGACCAAAACCATGCATGTTAGGCTGCCTTCAAAGGACAAACTGACCACATTTGTTTCCATTCTGCTGCAGTCTTTACCCACTCCATCATACCTGTTTTGTGCAGTACAGTATTTGTAATTACAGTATTTTCTATCATTGACACGTTTTTTAACATCTTTCTTCCAGTAGGGGGAACATCTGCACCTACACCTGCCATTCTTTGCTTCTACTTTCTGTCCTCTCAAAACCCATCTGGTCGAAGCAGATGGCCGTTAGTCATGAGTCTGGTTCTGCTGGAGGTTTCTTCCTGTTAAAAGGGAGTTTTTAGATCGTTCAAAACAGCTAAGCTAACAAGCTAAGCTAACAGGCTGACCTGGGGGTGGGACCTCTGTCTTGTCGAAGCTCCAAAATTCATGGTTGAAACCCGTGCCTTGGTGTAAAAAGTTGTTTTTCTCTGAAAAAAGCGTATAACTTGTTTGCTGTTTTTTTTTTATTATTAAAAGCTTTGTGTAAAAAATTCTATGCTTAAGAGCTCAAACCACACAGAGCGTCCGCCATTTTGAGAAGCGAAGAGAAACAGCCCATGTCACGTCAAGGGTCCTCTCTCCCATTTATCTTAAAGAGACACGCTGCTCGCTCCCTCACTATCTATCCTTCGGTTCAAACAGTCTTATACTGCCATCCGGTGGTCAAAAAAGGTACTAATTTGACAATAATTACTAATTATTTTCAAATTCTAAACATTATTATGCATTGCAGTAATTTCGGAGATGATTAATTGCCCAGCAAAGTTTGTTATCATGACAGGCCTACACTTAAAATGTTTAAAAGTCCAAAACTTAGTTTTGAGAGAATTAACAGTATCAAAAACTACTTTGAAACTTTACCTATTCACGTAATGAACATAATAAACGTCACTTCTTCCAATTATTACATAAAACTGAACAGAATCATAACAGCAGTCATACCAAGTAGCAGGTCTAACTTTGTGAACCCATCGATGCTGGAACACAAATAGTGGGTGAGCCGGTGTGTGTGTGTGTGTGTGGGGGGGGGGGGGGGGTATTGGGGATCCACCCACATAAAATTTTTAATAAAGTAGATGTTATTTACTGCAATTTGGTGTAGTCCTAATATTTATTTGTTAAACATGTTTGTGCTTTTTTGTGGACCCTCAAGCACTGGCTTGCGGACCCCCGGGGTCCCCAGTTTGAGAACTACTGTTTTACACTACCGCAGTAGTGTAGTCTATGCGATGCCCGGGTATATGGAGTGTACCCACTAGAAAAGCTTACGAATTTCAGTATACCCACTTAAAAGTGACCAATGATACATGACATATGGCGCGTGTCATTGATACGTTAAACGGCAGATGAACGCTTCCGTAACAATCTGTATGCACCGCTTGTTTATTACATTCATTTATCCAGCAAATTATTATATAATTATTAATACATCTGTATTTACTACTTTATACTTGAACATGTTTTGCTGTTATACCGTTTTATCAATTCTAAAACATGTTTTTAATGCCAAGCCATCTGTAGTACAAATGTTTATTCAAATATAAGCATCAGATAAATTTTGAAAATGTTCAATTTGCTTAAAAATCTAAATAAATTGACAGTTACAATGTACTAACCGGTGTACTTTGGTTTCTAAGCGCAGAATACGGATCGACCGCAGTAATGTTAGTTTTAACATTCGTGCTGTGGCTTCAGCTATGTCCAACGTCAAACTAACTTTACCGCTGTATACCCACTATAAAAATGTAGACTACACCACTGCACTACCAGTAATATTCAAAAAATGGAAACCTTTTTCCAGCAGTCCAGACCTCAAATCTTGAATTCAAGATCTACATCAACCAAAAATGAAGATAATCCCAAAAAACAATTTGTTTTAGTTGTGCTGTTTCATGAGCTCTTTTCTTACAAGTATCTAACCTAAATGGATTCCACCAAACGCGTCTTCAGAGTTGCTCTTTGACCAGCGGTCAGCACTTTGACCACACAACCACAGTGAGGGCACTAGTTTTCCTTAAGGCAACTGGCAGGCTTGAATATTTCACATTTGCTTTTCTTAATACACTTAAACATACTCAGTTATACTGTAGAACCACATTCAGCACTGAATTATTCAAGCAGCTCTCCCAAAGAAACATTTTTATAAGCAGACTAAAATAAGTTTGTTTTTGTCATGTATAACAAATCTTACCCTGTGGTAATATCATTTTGTAAAATAATTCCAAACATTTTAACACACTCATCTCAACACACACATTTAGGTTCCTACAAAAGATTTTTCTTTCTGTAACATGAATGTTTAAACACTTTTCAAAGCCAACCTCTGTTTAAAGACAACTTATGTTCAATACTTCAGCACCAACGCTCCACTTTAAAGAACTCCAAGACAAATCAGGTCTTACGGTTTTTGGGCGAACCTAAACTGAATTTGAACTTGGCAGGACTCCCTCCTGCAGCTTCAAAGAAGACGTGAAATCTTTCATGTGTAGTCTGGGTCAGGGCGATGCAGATAGTTTATTCACCAGTGGAAAAGGTTTTATCTGAGCTCGGGCGAGATTTAACCATCTAATACAGTCAGTACACACAGTAGACGTCAGATGGAGCCAGCTCTGTCAGCGTCATTAATATTTACGTTGTGTTAGCTGCTGCTAAATTCACAATACATGTGTTTGGAAACAATAAGAACAAACTGTGGTTGATCTGGGTTCATATTTTGAGAATATTTTAAGGAGGAAATGCCTGATATGTTTGGTCATTAAATACAAAAATCTGACTTTGCATACACAGCATCAGTTTACAGATTTTTTCTACATTTGTCTTCTTTTGGCTCTACTTGAAATATCGTTACCATGGCAACCTGATACCGCGAGTTGTCAGTATGTCAATAAGCATCATCTCTGTGGCTCTAAATAATTTGATGAATATGCCTCGCTTTATGACTGCGGTAGTCCCTCGCTACTTCACGGTTAGACTTTCGTGTTTTTTTTACACAATTGTCGACTTTAATGTTACTCGTGATTGGGATGGTATGAGATAAAAAGTTAACGAAAAATAAACAAAACTTCGGACAGGCGCCACCATTTTGTGGTTTTCTTTGAATGTGAAAAGAACTAATGTACTTTTCGCTGTATAAGTCGCACCTTTTTGCATCCGTTTGCATGCACTGAGACTTATATAGTGAAGAGACTTGTGTGTTTTTTTCCCCCTCATATTTATAAACATTTTTTGGCTGAGATCTGACAATTTCATTCATTCTGACATGGAAAATATTGAACACTACCAGTTTCAGTCACCAGAGGGCGCTCAAGTAATATGCCAAGCATTTCATTGGTAAAAGTGGCTATTAACGCGACTGCTTGCCAAACAAGCCATTTTTGTCTCGTTCCAGAACTCCTGGAGCAAACGTCAAATCAGCTGCATTTCGCCGCGCCGCCCAGGCGAAATGCAGCTGATTTGACCACTATAGTGCATTTATTAAGGAAAAGTTAGACTGAGACACACCTTTGCTATAATTTTGAGCAAACAATTGTTTTTAATTGATAATCTTGTTAAATTATTGTTAAAGTCCTCCCGTGCATGCTCCCGTGGCCGCCATTTGGCAGCCAATTGATTTTTGGCACAGCACCGGCCCACGTTTCCATG
>JAVCKU010000161.1:4222303-4239573 GCA_032273985.1 Hypsolebias coamazonicus | reverse complement strand
ACGTTTCTACAATTTTTTTGCTTTGTTTTGTTTTGTTTTTTGAATGTCCAGAGGACCAGACTTAGCTTTTTTAGATTCTGAGCAAATCTTTTTCCTCAAATCATGACCAGGTGTCCGTAAGCTGCAAAGCGCCCTTACAGTGTTAGGATGTCAGGACCAAGATTAAGAAGCAAAGATTATTTTGTGGAATTCAGCATTACTATATATCAGACGTTAAAGATTATTCTTTATTCTTTCAAGAAAAGGTTTCTGCAGCAATCTTTCAAACGCTTCAGAGGGTCATTGAGGTTGGTTATATCAAAAGCCAGAAATCCATAAATATGTTCAAAAATTTGTATCCCCACGTGCAATTATGGTCAAACTTTTCTATGACTTGTTGAACATATCTTGAATGTGTTGCGTTTGATTCTTGAGACTGTTGAGGCAGACATGGAAATTTACGAGTTTAGCCTGACCTAAAAATAATGTTATCTGAATCTGAACCTGGCCTATGAAGGCGAACTCTCAAATTTCTCCTTGGATGCTATAGAAACAAAGACTCTCTATCCGCCCTCCCTGCCCCAAGGTCGTGGACCTGTGACAGAGCTCAACCGAGCTGGCTGATAAACAAACACCTCTCATCAGGACTATGGCTTGGGGGAGGGCTTTGGACTGTGCTGTGCTATAACCTTCCTTAAAACTCAGTGTCTCCATTGGTCTCCCTCAGCTCCCCTGGCGCAGCAACCTAGGAGATGCGAAAGCGCCATGGGCTGCGTCACTCACCTGGCGGACGTGCCGGGACCCCCACCCCCTACCCACTCCACATACACATGTATTATGTCTATGTTGCTTTGCTTTGATAGATTTTTTTTATGCCTCAAACCGTGCTCTGTCTAGGACAATGTGTGAGAGATCTTTTTTTTTTTAATACCTCCTGTTTTGTTTTTTCTTCAGTTTTTCTTATCCAAGCAACAGTGGCAGGTGTATCTTTGATGTATTTTACATAAAAGTCTGTTACACTGTTAAACTGTGGACATGGATTAGTCTTATCAAAGGCTATTGAACTGAACACTAAAGGCTGACGGAAAACACAGGAGTTTACCTAAAATTTCAGGCTGCTCACATTTTTGTCGTCTCCTCCATCTCCAGACACAAAACCCTCTCAGACAGGAACTGTCAGTGGTGATTTAGCAGAAACTTGTCCTTGTACGAGAATGAACTGAGGTTTTTTTTTTTTTTTTTTTTTAAGTAAAAATAGGAATACGTATGTACGCTTGATGTGCTCCTACTGGCATGGGTTTCCATGCTGATCTGCATTAATCAATGAGCAACTTTTGTTTCAAATGAAAAAGTCACGGATATCGCCTCTGCTCATCTAAAATACATTTAACAGGACGACGTCTGTCACTGTAGGAAAATGATTCAGGTAATGTTGCAGAAAGATGACTCCAGGAAAAAGTTACTACTAAAGCAAGGTCGGAGTATGAGCGCCGCGTTACGTTTTCATCTTTCTTACATAACCATCAGGGTCATTCCTGTGCCGACTCACATCCTTGTCTTTTAACCCTCCTCCCTCACTTCTCCCATTTGTCATCTGGGCCATTAACCGAAAAGGCCATTTCTTGAAATCTTGTCTGAGCGATGAGGCTCGACTTTCAACTGGTGCTGTCATGTTGGTGACACCAAAGACAGACAAATTATTACGTTATGCTAAAATTATAATAATGAAAAACATTTCTTGAAGAAATGCATTTCGCCCTCTGGCATGAAAGCCATAGTTTTACAAATGTTGCATGTTTGTTACATATAAGTGTTGTGAATGACTCAACAAATTGCACCTAAAGATCTGTAAAGCTGAGTTTTAGACATTTTTGTGTTTGCTTTGGTGGCAATCTTAAATTGATTGGATTCAAAGATTTACCATATTTTTCAGACTATAAGGCATATAGTAAGTGAAATAAAACAGAAGTCATACTTTATTCAACTCATTCACAATAACTCAACATTGTTCAGTTGTACCACATACAATCAGTTTGAGGTCAGTAAGCACAACCAGGATTAATACATAAGGTGCACTAGATTGTAAGGCTCACTGTCAATTTTTGAGAAAATTAAAGGATTTAATTGTGCCTTATAGTCCGAAATATACGGTTATCGGTTAAACATGCATCCAGTAATTAATTATTCTGTCCACTGGTTCTCAAGATATTTCACTAACAGAGACTCCAACAGTGAACGCCAACGTTTTAAAGATTTCATGCAGTTCGTTTGTGCTGAGAGTATGTGTTGGGGATGATGCTCAGCTACTACCACTCTGTAGAGCTGGTTAAGTTATAGTGATGTTTGCGTTTGCTAAGGTTGATCAGTTGTAGCCATCTTGAATCAGGTTCACTCCAAATGTTCATCACTTGTGAAGGTACAATCCACTGACAAAGTCAGGTCCTCTGGACAGTTTCTTCGGGTTATTAGTTTTGTCTTTCATCCGAAGGACTTCATCAGTCCGAGGAGCCACGACAAACTGAGTCCCGTAAGTAGCATACTCGCATAGTGGACCAACCAGTTTGATGGTGATAAGATGGTTTATGGAGTCTGCCCTCTCCCTCGTCGACTTGCATGAGGCAGTCGTGGCCAAAGTGATTTGAGTGTTTTGATGTTTTGAACCATTTTGGACATGGCTGCCTTAGACGAGTCGACGATGGAGAGAGCGGACTCCAGAAACCATCTTATCACCATCAAACTTGTTGGACCACTGTGTGATGGGGGTTGAACACATGTTTTTCTAAGTCGACTTCAACATGATAAAAAGTCGACGTTGACTAGTCGATGTGACGTCATAAGAACTCAAAGCTCTATTCACAAAAAAAAAGTAATTTACAAAAAAACAAAACATTGGGAGTGTATATTTATGCTTCTACCATTTATCATACTGCAAAAAGGCCCAAATCACAGGAAAAACCAAAACTATTAGTATGCTGTAAAAGTTAGTTTTATTTTATTTAATCCACTAAATAAAATGAACCACTGCGGCGATGGTGGCGGTGGTGCGGCCCCATTTTTATTTTTATTTTAGTGGATTAAATAAACTAAGAACAGCTGTGTGGGAGGTGGTGGATCCCACCATGGATTCAATAAAAACACTTAAAAAGAGCGGAGCGGGCGGTGATGGGATCCACCACGGACGGTTGAACCAGAAGAGTCATTTTTTAGTGATACACTTCCAGACTTGATGAATTTCTACCTGTTTGGCAAGACTTGGCCTGCTTCTCACCTTCCATCTGCTTGAATGAATCCATTGTGTAGCAAACCACCAGCGATGATCACGTGACAATCACTGACAGACTTGTCGACATGAAATTTAAAAACTCTCGAGATGTCCTAGAATCGACTAGTCGACTAGTCTATTCAGCCCCCTACTATCCGAGTATGCTACTTACAGGACAATTACGGAACTGATGAAGCCCTTTGGATGAAAGACGAAACGTTTCAACACAAATAAGCCGTCCAGAGGATTTGACTTAACTTTGTTGGATTTACTACCTGGATTATTGAGCATGAACTTTGGAATCCACTGACTACATTCAGAGTTTTATTAAAATTTGTCCAGTGGTTTGAGATATTTTGTGAACACAGGTACTAACACGCATTACAAGCATTTGTTGGAGGACAATCATACAAATCTCATTTCCAAATGCCTTTACCATCTGAACCATCGGCACCCATCATCACTTCCAGAATGTAATTTCGTGTTTGCGGTTTGCCAGAACAAAAAGGCTGCCCCTTCATTTGAATCACAGGTAAATGGCGTTAAATTCTTGAGGAGAGTCCAGTTGTGTTGCAGCTCAATTTTAAACGAGGAGCTGGAGTGAACGGGACAGAATTTTCTCAGACTTCATAAATGCACTACGGTGCTTCAGTCTTACTCAGGAACACCTTTTCAGTTTCCAGAGAGCCGTTTTTCCTCCCATCTGCCAGCTCGTCTTAACAAGTGGTCAAAACTGTGACTGCACATTCAACACGCCGACACCTGCCTTAACATGAAAAATACCACAGCCCCGTGAAAAAGCTTCCTCATCGAGCTGCTGCCACAAGGATACTTTACTTGGTGACGCGTATCCATCTTATGCATCAAGCGATTAAAAAAACGTCAATGTATCCAGACAAACGACACAGTTTAGCTACGGCTTCGGGGTGAAAACCTGACGGATTAAAACCCCTTCAGACACATTTTCCATTAGTCCGACTCAACGTGTCTGCACCGTGTCTGCCTCAGCAGCCTGCTGCTTTTCTGTAAATGATGGAGAAACTGAAGGAGACAGACGAGTATAAGAGTACGCAGACCAAGTAAGAAGGTCACTCTTCAGAGGCAGTTGTTGCCATCTTCCATTGCAAGTTATTGTCCGGTATGAAACTCGTATGCACAAGATTTGATGTGGTAACACTGTTTTTAGAAATACCACATTGAAAATTAAAAAGATCTTCACGCCAAGTTATTTCCTGATCTTTGATTTGCCTGGACTTTGTATAATTAAAGGTTTTGGTACAAACCAGTGCAGATAAATGTGTATGTATCTTTACATCTCACTGAAACAAGGTTTATTTTCTCATGAAAAGTGATTCAGTTACAATAAATAGTTTAATGTAAAATTTACATGCCCTTAGCATGCGATTACGTAAATAAAAAAATGTGCAAAGAAGCAATTTTCTGTTTAACGAAAATATGCTAAAATAGTGCAAATGGACTTGTTGGTGCCCTTAAAGAGACTTCGTAATCCTTGCATTATAGTCGTGTTTCAAACTAAGTGTTTGACCTTAATTAGCATCACAGATGCCTTCAAGCTTTCCATCAACCACTCAATTTATTTAAAGGGAACAAAAAGCCACTGGGTGGTTTTGTAGGGTTGTGTGTACAGCACAAAACACCGAGCAGGGGAAACTAAGGCCAGAGCTGTCTGACAGGCTCAAAGAAGATTACAGATCTCCATGTGAAAGGTAAAGCTACCAGACTGTCTCCACGCAGATTCATGTTCCTCTAAACACAGTTGGCAATATGGCTACAAACTATAAGGTCCATGAGACTGTAGCCAACATCCCAGAATGTGAACGCAAGAGAAAATGCATTACCAGGTAGATCAGATGGCTCATACAGATAGTGGAAAAATAGTCAAGGAAACCAAAACCATTAAAGATGGACTCCAGGATCCAGGTATGTCACGTTCTGATCACATCATCCATCACATTTGGAATCATACTGCACTTCATGAAAGACGACCAGGATGACTCCACATCACAGTCACATCAGTTCTGTTTTTGTGAAAGGGTACCAGCAAACCTATCAAAGCATTAAAGCACCTTAAATATTGCCAACTATCAATGGCAACAGAATGTTTTGATGGTTTATTATAATGTTTTTGCCTGTTCAGTGGATTTTAATGAAACTCAGACATACCTAACAAAAGAGTAACTTTTGGAGTCCGCCCATTTTAAGATTGTCGCCACAACCAAGTGACATTTGCAAACAAAAATGTCTGCAACTCCGCTAGTTTTACAGATCTGAGCTAACATTTGTCGTGGTGGTACCAGCGTGTCACAACACCTGCTCCAAGCACCACACATTGCACAACGTTGGTGCAGTTTGAACAGTGAGGCAGCGGTCCGTTTGTAACTCCGCTGAGCATTAGTGGGAGGTAACCGGATGATTTCCAACTGCATGACCTCTACCAAATGTCTAAAAACGGTTCTGAATTAAAATGGAGAATAACCTGGTGCTTTGTGGACAACCATTAAAGAAAGAGCCATACCTGTTTGGCGAGGTTCACAGCATCTGAGTGAAGTCTGTCTCTCAGGTGAGGGTCCAGCTGGAAGGCAGGTGCAATCTCCACAACCTGAAAAACAAACAGGATCTTGTGTTAGCACACTACTACCGTAATTTCTGGACTAATAGCTGCTATTTTTTTTTTTTTTGCACATTTTGAACACTGTGGCGTATATACCGTATTTTCTAGCATATATGTCACAGTTTTTGGCATAGATTTGTCAGTCCTGCGACTTGTATGCTGAAGCGACATATACGTTTTTATTTTCCATATTCATAATGCAATGTTTGACTGACGATTTAAAATTCGAAGAACTGCAACAGCGAGTCCTCCCGTGCGCGCATGTTTCGCTAAGCTGGTGCAGGCGGAGGAACTGGAGCCGGGAGGGAGGGAGGGAGGAAGAGATGGATGGACAGATGGAGCTGTGTCGCCCAGGCAAAATGAAGCCCTTTTGACTATTAAATAAAAGCATAATAACGTGACGGTTCAGTGGTGACACATAGTAAATGCGACTTATACGCCAAAGCGATTTATATACTTTTTTTCCTCTTCATGATGCTTTTTGACTGATGCGACTTTTGTTCTGGAACATACGGTAATACTGTGGCTAATTTATGGATTTTTTTTTTCTTTTGACAGGCTTCATGCCGCCAAAACGTTTAGCCTCGTCACACCCCGGGAAGTCACAGCTGACCAATACAGGTCTCTCTTGGGGGGTGGGTCCTTGTGACTCAACGAGACACTATGTATAAATAAAGGTTAAAAAAAAAAATCTAACCAATGAAATTACCAAATAGGTCACTAGGGAGGTGGGAGAACATTTGCTTCCCCCCTCCCCGTGCTCTCCTCCCCTCCCCACTTGTGTCCCCAGGGAGGGGGCACAACAAAGTATTTGCAGCCACTCAAAATGTGTGAACCATGCATTTAAAAAGAGTACTCTTGAGCTTGGTGGGAGGCATGGATGACCAGCGGCAAGAAATGGTTTACTAAAATTGGCCGCATGCGATGAGCAACTTTTGCTCAAGTCTGGCAGTGGATCCCGACAGCGGAGCTGTGTCAAAAAATCCTCCATCGCCAACGGGTTTCGAAAGGCAGCTGCGTGATGACGGCACAGTGCGCAGCAGGAAGATGAAGACAGTGATCAATGACTTCCTGGTAGGCTACTGTATTGTTTTTATGTCAGCCATGTTACAGGCACTGTTCAGCGAAACAAAACATTTACTGCATGTATTTATGTTACCGGTATGTATTTAAAGTTTTTTTTTTTTTTTTTTTTCTGTGTAAATAGCTCATGTTACAATGTGGACACCCGTGGTTTATAGACGAGCACAGTACTTTCTTTTATTATTATTTTGTAGGCATGGATTATATTCAGATGCGCTCAATAGTCCAGAAATTATGGAACTACACTTGCGTCTCAAGCATTTTATCTAGGCCTGTCACAATAAATTTTGCTGGGCGGTTAATTGTCTCAAAAATTATTGCGATAAATGATAAGATTGTTTGAAATTTAACAAATAATTGTCAAATTTTAGAAGAAATTCTGATTTGTTTGGCGCGTAATATCTTTTTTGACCACCTGATGACAGTATAAGACTGTTTGAACCAAAGGATGGATAGATGCGCAGCGTGTCTAAGAAAAATGGGAGGGAGGGCCCTTGACGTGACATGGGCTGACATGGTGACATGGCAGACGCCTGTGGTTTGAGCTCTTTGGCATTGCATTTTTCACACAAAAAAAAAAATCAGTTAACAAGTTCTCAGCTTCTTTTTGCAGAGAAACAACTTTTTACATGAAGGCATGAGTTTCAACCGTGAATTTTGGAGCTTGACAAGACGGAGGTTTATTCCCGAGGTCGGTCTATTAGCTTAGCTTCTCAGCTTAGCTGCCTTTAACGATACAAAAACACGATTTGGGCCGGTTAAAACAGATTTTAAAGAGAAAAGGAGGGGTCAGTGAAGAGCACCAGAGTTGAGCTGTGTCTTCAGTAGAAAGAGACACGACGCAACGATAAAGCTGATAAATGAAAATTTAATTTATTGCCCCATTAATTGATTTGTTTATAGCGACAGGTATAATTTTACCTACAAGATGCTGACTAGTTGAACCGTTTTACAATGAATGCTTTGCGACAGCGTAATGTTTGCTGAATAAAAAAGGCATTTTAAGCCCACCAGGTGTTGCACGCCTTCAATAGAGCTGCAGGTTGAGTGAATTATTTGGTGGTGAGAGCAGCGGCACATCAAACTACTTTGGCCAATACAAATCACAACGAGGATAAAGATGCAAAAATGATGCGGAGCTGCAGAGAAGCTCACAGTTGGAAAATTATAATTGTTTCATTACCAGAGTGGCTTTTCCCAACAAAGCTGCCATTTGAGCCCTTGTTTATGCTAAGTGGCCAACACTGCTACGGCGTTGGTTACAGTCCACCCAAATCACCCCCCGTTTGCAATTAAAAGTCAGTAAAAGAACCATTTCACCATCCAGCATTTAGTAAATAATCAATTTGTTGCCATTTCTTTATTGTACCTACAGCAACAAACTATTTCATCCGTTTGAGGGTTTTTTAATTGTAATTTTTGTAACATCCAGATTTATATTTGATCTGGCAGGTGGGTGGACGTTGTTAACTACTGCAGTGTTAAACAAGTCAACCATTTCTCCAACTTTAACAATTCACAGCAAAACAAATGACTGATTTAAAAAAAAATAATCAAAACCACGTCAAGGAAATATAATCTACCATATTTTTCGCTGAATAAGTTGCACCTTTTTGCATAAATGTATAAATTCTGCGACTTATACACCAAAGCAACAATTTCCCCCCCCATGTTTATAACCAATTTTTGGCTGAGATCTGACGATTTCATTCATTCTGACATGGAAAATGTTGAACGCTACCATTTTGAGTCGCTATAGGGCCCTCGACTAATATGGCAAGCCAAGTGTCTCATTAATAGGTAAAGTGTCCACTTGGTCTCAGTTCAGAACTCCTGGAGCAAACGTTAAATCGGCTGCATTTTGCTGCACCGTCCAGGCAAAATGCAGCTTATTTGACCATTAAAGTGCATTTATTAAGGAAAAGTTCAACTGCGATACACCTTTTCTATAATTTCCATCTGGCAGCCAATCGATTTTTGGCACACCGGCCCACATTTCCGTGATGTCAGCAGTGCCACAAAATAGATGTCACTTATGCAGCGAAGTGACTTATTTATGTTTTGTTTGTTTTTTTCAACTTTATTAGACATTTTTGGACTGATGCGACTTATGCGGTGGTATGACGTATACAGTGGAAAGTACGGTAATCCTAAAATAAGCTCCAACAGCGCCTGAATAGCATTTCGAAACCTCTCTGCACCATCTAACCCAAATCCATTTCAAACGGTTATTGTTGCTAAAATAAATAAAAAACAAGACATCAGATCAGACGAGGCAGATTAACAGAATCAAAAACCAGCAGCTCTGGCATAAACAGAACTAAAACAATCATTCATAATCTGATTGAAGCGGGAGGATGAAAGTGATGAAAATGCACGACTAAAACCGCTTTGAGGTGACAGCGTTTCATAAATGATCAATGGTGAAAGCTTCGTTATTACAATTACAGAATAATTTTATTGTCTCTTTAGTCTGGTGTTAAGCCATTTGTTATTCTGACAATTAGGCGTCGCATTAACGTTACAGTGCAAATTATTTTAATAATATCGGCTGTCTGACAAAAGGTAAGTCAGCCACCTACAACAAAAATAAACTAATTCAAGTTGATGATGGGTTCTGTTTATTTGCAGATATCTTTTACACTCGCACCAACGTTTGCAGGGGCTAAGTGTTACTGGAATATGATCTGCTCGCCCCCCGGCTGCCGACAGCTGAGACACTCCAGAGCTTTTAGCTCGTGTTGATAATCACTTTGCGTTACTGACATGGGCTGTTTGCCTGAATTTAAAAGATGCTCACAGCAGAGGCTGCAGGAACATTTCCTGCTTGTGGTTTCTGCTTTAAGACTCATCTACAAGCGGTGAATCAGCATTCAGCCATCACTCCCCCGTGGCTAGCTAGCCTTTTGCTGCTTTTAGCTCCCATTTTGCTACTTTAGCTTTCAGACGCTGCGTATGGCTTCAAGTTGGTGAAAACTCGGTTTTCATTTGGCTCTTGGTGATCGGGCTACGTTGTCAGTAAAATGTCGTCTGTAGTTCATACTTCACCTTCTGGTGTCGTCTCTGAATGGAGCAGTCTCTCTCGTACAGATGGATGACGTTCCCGTATTTATCGCCTGAGGAAAGACACAAGGTTAAACAACAGTGAGTTTGTGGTTTCATTAAAGCAACAGTTCAGGTCGTTTGACGTGGAGTTCTGTGGAAAACCTATGACAATAATATACTAATTTAGCTGATTTGCCCTGTTGGCATGCACACAGCTGGATATCTCATTGACTCTGAAGACTTGGTGACATGTCTATCTCTGCTGTCATCTGTGGATCTTAAGGACGCATATTTAACTGCATTTATGATAACTGGTTCCTGCTTTTTGGATTCGGCTGGTTCCTGGTCTATCAACAAACAAGGAAGTCGTCGGCAGCAAATCTGGATCTGGTCAGGCTGCCTGCCTTACATGATGGCTTGGTTCATGTCTCGAGAACCCAGACTTTTGGCTGAATGGATTAGATCTCGGGGATTTTCTCAGGCACGTTCCATTGGTATGGTCATTTTAATTTGGACATTTCGGAAGCGAGTGGACCGACACAGACTGAAGGTAGATGTCATTAAAGTTCTGCCTGTCCCCAAAACAATCGTGTTTATCTGAATTCGGCTCTCTGACTGGCCTTGACAGACCGTCTTATCTCAGCCCACCTGGAAAGTTTTGTAAACCTGATGCTCAGCCCCCTCCCAAACCTTCTACTGAGGAATTCCATGGACTTTTCAGGGGAGCCCAGCTGAATAAACATTCTGTCATCATTTCAGGACTCTGGATTCGTCTTTGGTCGTCCTCGGCACCCCCGCGCTCCGAACTAAAAAAACAAAAACAAAACAAAACAAAAAAACCATAACATCACTGTAATAAATCTTTAATAGTGAAATCCTATTTGCCACAAAAGGTATGAAAATGCTTATCCTGGTGTGGATCCAGAGGCAGGAACAAAACTGCAAAGATTTGAGAGTTAGTAGCTTGTGGGTTTTCTGGGGATTGTTTGTCAATGAATAAACAGCCACTAACCTTCTCAGGCAGGTATGGTGATTTACACCTGTCCAACCTTGTGTGGATGATGTCACCGTAGCTGGTGGAGACACAGCTGCCAAGGCACGTTGCGATAGCGATGAGTAGTGGCTTATCCAAAGAGGGGGTCCTTTAGAAGGGCAGAGGTGATACACAGAAGGGCAGAGGTCTTTAAAAGGGTCTAAAGGATGATCCAAAATCCAGAGTCCAGGGGCCAGAAGCAGAGGTCATCACCAATGTCAGAGGAGCAGAACAAGGGCAGACAAGAGGCAAGCAAAGAGGCAAATCCAGAAAGCAGGCATGGGGTCAAGACAGGAGTTTCAGACAAGATCAATGAAGCACTGGACTCCTACAACCAAAAGGATTAGATAATCTGGCAAGGAGCAGTGAAACAAGAGCTCTTAAATAGGGCAGACAACAGGTGCAGCACATGAGGCTGATTGAGCTGTAGGTGAAGTGGGTGTGGCTGAGAGGCTGAGCTTGAGTGGAACATGACTGAGCAGAAATGAGTTTGAAAAGTTTCTGAAAGATCCAGTGACTCCTCCCCCTGACCAATCAGTGACCGACAATGTTCTGACATCATGTTTTGGTGCCGGCTCGGCCCGCTTTGTTTCCTTGAGAAGGGACCAAAAAAGGTGCCAGTTCCGCGGAAAAATAACAGTGGAAAAGGGCTCAAAACCGTACTGAACCGAGCTGAACCGTGCTGAAGAGGAGCTGTGGAAAAGGCCCATAACGCTTGCCTTTCCAAGTAAGAAGGCAACATGAACATCATTCTTGATATTTTCCAATCGTGCATAGCTAACAGCTCCATATCAATTTGTACTCGCGTCAGAAAAGTGATGCAGCTGAGCTGATATGACATGTCTACGCTGCTTCATGCATCCGTCAACTTTGAATTTAGACAACATGCCAAGTTTCTCTAACCACTTCATCCAGAGTTGATGAATGACATTAGGTGAGGTGTTGTCCCATTCAAAACTTCTACAAAGCTTCTGCAGCAAAATCTTTCCAGGTAAGAGAACCAGTGTGATAAATCCTAAAGGACCATACATTGAACTGAGAATAGACAACATGCCTCTTCAAGTATAAGGTCTTTATTTCATCAGCATCCTAAACTGGAAGGCATTGCTTTCAAAATGACATTAAAGACCAAGAACTCTTTGGTTATCCCTATGCAAGTCCAATTTTATTTAATCTTTGGCTATTTGCTGTCCTGGAATTTTCTGGAGCACCACTGATCACCTACATTAGTACTGTATGAGATTTCTGACTTGCTTCAGCTGCAAACCATTGCCTTGACTTAATGGGGAGTGCATCCATTCCTGCTGAAAGAGTTTGTTTAACGTTTATTTTTGTTAGTCAAATTTCTGGGAGAATTACATGTACTTTTATCATAGAATTAAAATATTTTAAAGTTGATTGTGGTTCAGCTTTATGCACAATAAGAGTTTGTTCCATCCAACGGGCTTTACATTGACTTCTATTGTCAGATGCTTGAAAAACTGTTCATTTAGTAGTTTTTGCAGCTATTTCAACTTCCAGCTCAAGCTTTTCTCTCTTTTTCAGTAGTTGTTGTTCCTGCTTGTCCAGAACATGTTGTTCAGTTGAAGCAGTGCATGTGCAAAAAGTGCAGCCTTTCCAGGCTCAGCTTTAACGTGAGCAGAGAGTGGAATTACAGCTCTTATGGTTTGACTGCTGGAAAGCTTGCTTGCAAGATTTGCCACAGTCATCAGGAAAAACATCATCAATATATATGTTTGTATGATCAGCATTAGATACATGCATTAAACATTTTGGTACATCATTAACGAGCTTATTGAACTGACAGTAACTACCATACCCACCACTGCACCCTGTATTCACAGGTTAACTGGACATCATTAACCTCACACAGACTCTTCCACTGGTACATTTTCATCTTTAAATCACTTCTTGGTCTGCTGCCTTCATACATCTCCTCCTACATGTCTCTGTGTGAGTGCAGCTACAGCGTGCGCTATCAGGACATTATTACCTGCAGTGTCCCCTCAGTGAGGACTGAACTAGACAAATGGACCTTCACCTACTCCGCTCCTGTTTCCTGGAATATCTTGTAAAAAGATCTGAAGCTCTCGAACTTGACCTCTCTAAGTGGCTTCAAACATCTTCTAAGTTCCTGTTTTTAGATTTCTACACCACCTTATAGTCTATCTGTTTTTTTTTAATTGCTACTTTTCCTTTTGACTGTCTTTTTGGTTGTTATTTTGTTTTAATTTGTTAAAAAATAATTAATTTGTATGCATCTTTTGTGACTGTCTATTGTTGTCATCGTCCACTGTTGTCATCACTCTTAGTTACAATCAAGTCTCTCTTGTAAATGAGTCCTCGAGGCTCAATGGGATTAACCTGTAGAAATAACGCCTGATTGAAAAAACTAAAATGTAGTCTAGAAATGTGCATAAACCAGGAACTATAAAAACGTTTGTACACTGCGAACTATGGTAACGTTCGTACACCAGGAACTATAGTAACGTGCGTACACCAGGAACTATAGTAACGTGCATACACCAGGAACTATAGTAACGTTCACACACCAAAAACTATGGAAACGTTCGTACACCAGGAACTATAGTAACGTGCGTACACCAGGAACTATAGTAATGTGCGTACACCAGGAACTATAGAAACATTTGTACACCAGAAACTATAGAAACGTTCGTACAACAGGAACTATAGAAATGTGCGTACACCAGAAACTATAGAAACGTTTGTACACCAAGAACTATGGAAACGTGCGTACACCAGGAACTGTAGAAACGTGCGTACACCAGGAACTATAGAAACATTTGTACACCAGAAACTATAGAAACATGCGTACACCAGAAACTATAGAAACGTGCGTGCACCAGAAACTATGGAAATGTTCGTACACCAGCAACTATAGCAACGTGCATACACCAGAAACTATAGAAAAGTTCGTACACCAGAAACTATGGAAACGTTCATACACCAGGGACTATAGTAACGTGCATACACCAGGAACCATAAAAACATTTGTACACCAGAGACTATAGAAACATTCGTAAACAAGGAACACTATAAACGTGCGTACACAAGGAACTATAGAAACGTTCGTCCACCAGAAACTATGGAAACGTTTATAAACCAGGTACTATAGAAACATGCGTACACAAGGACCTGTTGAAACGTGCATACACCAGGAACTACAGAAACATTCATACACCACGAACTATAGTAATATGTGTACACCAGGAAAATTAGAAAACTGCGTACGCCAGGAACTATAGAAACGTGCGTACATCAGAAACTATGGAAACGTCCGTACACAAGGAACTATAGAAACATGCGTACACCAGGAACTATGGAAACGTTCGTACACCAGGACTTATAGTAACATGCGTACACCAGGAACTATAGAAACATTTGTACACCAGAAACTATAGAAACGTTCGTACAACAGGAACTATAGAAACGTGCGTACACCTGGAACTATAGAAACGTGAGTACACCAGGATCTATAGAAATGTGTGTACACCAGGAACTATGGAAATGTTCATACACTAGGAACAATAGAAACGTGCGTACACCAGGAACTATAGAAATGTTTGTACACCAGAAACTCTAGAAACATTCGTAAAACAGGGACTATAGAAACGTGCGTACACCAGGAACTATTGAAACATGCGTACACCTGGAACTATAGAAACATTCGTACACCAGAAACTATGGAAACGTTTGTACACCAGGAACTATAGAAACGTGCATTCACCACGATCTACAGAAACATTCGTAGACCAGGAACTATAGAAATGTGTGTGCACCAGAAAATATAGAAACGTGCATACACCAGGAACTCTAGAAACATTTGTACACCAGGAACTCTTGAAATGTTTGTACACCAGGAACTGTAGAAATGTCTGTACACCACGAACTATAGAAACATTCGTACACCAGGAACTCTAGAAACATTTGTACACCAGAAACTATACAAACGTTCGTACAACAGGAACTATAGAAACGTGCGTACACCAGGAACTATAGAAAGGTGAGTACACCAGGATCTATAGAAACGTGTGTACACCAGGAACTGTAGAAACACGCATACACCAGGAACTATAGACACGTTTGTACACCAGAAACTCTAGAAACGTTCGCACACCAGGAACTCTAGAAATGTGCGTACACCAGAAACTATGGAAATGTTCGTACACCAGGAACTATAGAAACATTTGTACACCAGAAACTATAGAAACGTTCGTACAACAGGAACTATAGAAACGTGCGTACACCAGGAACTATAGAAACGTGAGTACACCAGGATCTACAGAAACGTGTGTACACCAGGAACTATGGAAATGTTCATACACAAGGAACTATAGAAACGTGCGTACACCAGAAACTATGGAAACGTTCGTACACCAGAAACTCTAGAAATGTGCATACACCGCAAACTATAGAAACGTTCGTACACCAGGAACTATAGAAATGTGTATACACTAGAAACTATAGAAACATGCATACACCAGGAACTCTAGAAACGTTCGTACACCAGGAACTCTAGAAACGTTTGTACACCAGGAACTCTAGAAACGTGCGTTTACCAGGAACTATAGAAACATGCGTACACCAGAAACTATAGAAACTTTCATACACCAGAAACTATGGAAACGTTCGAACACCAGGAACTATAGAAACGTGCGTACACCACGAACTATAGAAACATTCGTACACCAGAAACTATAGAAATGTGCATACACCTGGAACTCTAGAAACATTTGTACACCAGGAACTCTAGAAACGTGCGTTACACCAGGAACTATAGAAACGTTCGTACACCAGAAACTATAGAAACGTTTGTACACCAGAAACTATAGAAACGTTCGTACTCCAGGAACAAAAGAAATGGTCGTACACCAGGAACTATAGAAACATGCGTTACACCAGGAACTCCAGAAACGTGCATACACCAGGAACTCTAGAAACGTGCGTACACCAGAAACTATAGAAACGTTTGTACACCAGGAACTATAGAAATGTTCGTACACCAGAAACTATAGAAACGTTCGTACACCAGGAACAAAAGAAATGTTCGTACACCAGAAACTATAGAAACGTTTGTACACCAGCAACTATAGAAATGTTCGTACACCAGCAACTATGGAAACGTTCCAGGTCTTGTTGTTCTGTTAAACCCAGACATTTAAGGAAAAAAAAAAAAAAAACTAGAAGATGTTTTGGATGAATGAGTGTTGCTGGAATTGTTTGGGTTCTAATCCTACCTGTACAGGTCTTGGATCAGACCCTGGTGGTAGCGGTTCTGCAGCTGACCCAGTAGCTGCTGGTGCTTCCCGTACAGACTCAGGTAGTTTGAGACAGGAAGGGGCTTCAGGGACAGACAGGTGAGTGTCTCTACCAGGTCATGGTGGTCCAGATGCAAACAGAAGTAGTTCCCGGTCTCTGCTCGGCCTGTCCTGATCTCTCCATCCTGAACACGAGGACCTGACGGATCAATCCCCTGTGGTCTGGTCACGTGCAGGTAGGTAAACCCTCCAGGAAGCTGTCCACCTGAAGGAACGGATCCGAGATGGGTTCAGATGTGATCCAGCACAGAAACCCCGACAAACCCAAAGGAACTTCAGAGAAACCTTAAGGACACACACGTCTTCATGTTAGAAGACAAAACATTTTTCACTTTCTTCCTGTTTTCTATGAACTGAAATGGGTCAGACTTCTTTCAGAACCAAGTGATTTTTGATCTTTGATTTGCTAACTGGATGTAAACCAGTTCAGGTGTGGAGGAGGTCTGAGCAGACAACTTCTGTGATCAGACCTCTTCTAAAAAAAAACCAGGCTTAGATCCTTCTGCTCTCTCTAATTTCAGGCCAATTTCCCATTTATTATTTTTATTAAAGGTCCAAGAAAAGATTGTTTTTATTCAACTTCAATCTTTTCTAGAGCACAGCAGCCTGTTTGAAAAATTCCAGTCCGGCTTCAGAGCTCGTCACAGCACTGAATCTGCACTGCTCAAAGTGCAGAATGACATTCTTCTGTCCCTGGATGCAAAAAAACCTGTTCTGCTGGTGATGTTGGACCTCTCAGCAGCTTTTGACACCGTAGACCATCAGGTGCTAATCACCCGTTTGGCTCAGCAGGTGGGCCTTCAGGGAGTTGTGCTTGAGTGGTTCAGATCATACTTAACAGATAGGACATTTTCTGTCATGATAGGTGATCTGTCCTCCTCCTCCACAATCCCTCTG